>OY730482.1:18156974-18540488 GCA_963422695.1 Xylophagus ater | reverse complement strand
GGGCTCCTCAAATAATTTTTCTCTCGCATATTAATCCTTTGACAAGCGCCAATGAAATTCTTCTTTACCTAAAATCAAAGAATATTAAAACCGCTGTGGTTAAATGTGCGAAAATCAGTAAGGTGTCCAGCCATGTTTCATATTTCAAATATAATGTGCTCTCATACATGTTTTCGATCCTAATTTCCCATGAACTTTGGCCACAGGTGGCCTTTGTCAAGGAATTTGGGCGTAAGAAAGCGGCAGGCGTTTCTAGAATTGTCTGAAAAAAAGATCAGATCTTTCGCTCTACTACCAGAATGTAAGGGTACTTAGAACCAAAACGCGTAAGCTATTACTCGCTAGTATTTCATCTGATTACGAAGTAATAATTCTGACCGAAACATGGCTCAATTGCAGCTTCAATAATAACGAGCAGTTCTCCTCTAGCTATGAGGATTTTCGTAGCGATCGTTGTACGACTGATTTGAAGACGCTTGGAGGAAGTGTTCTAATAGCTGTCCGCACTGACTTAGAAAGTTCTTTGATTAGTTTTCCAAATTGCGAAGATCTGGAGTCAATCGGCGTTAAAATAAAATTGGCACAAAAGGCATTTATGTCGTGAATTGATATATTCCTCGCAATAGTACTGACGTGTAGTACCAAATACGAGCTGACGAGATTACATCGATTTCCGATATCATCGAAGTTACAGATAATATCCTACTCCTTTGTCAACTTAATCTTCCAGGTGTGCATTGGTCGTACAGGAATGAAGAAGTGTTTTTCGTTGCTCAGGACACAAATTCCGAATTCGAGATTTTGCTTCTTGACAACTTGATGTCTTTTGGCCTGAAGCAAATTAGCGGTGTACAAAACCCAATAAGCAGACAACTAGACCTAACTTTTAGTTTCGACTTTGCTAATTCTGTTGGCTAACAGACCACTGATAAACTTTGCAGAATTGATGACTATCAACACCCCTAAAGGTGTAATTCTTTCAAGAAGGTGAAATAGATGATACTAACACCGAAGATGCGTTCTATTTCTACTTTCGGAAAACTAATTTTGAGCTGGTCAACAACCTTTTGAAGGATGTTAATGTTGACAGTGTTATTTGTAAGGCGAATATTGAAATGTGCATCGCCGAATTCAACAAAAAAAATTTCGAGATTTTTGTCTTAGCCGTTCCTTATACAATATAATATAATAGAAGGAACAAAGCCTGGAACAAATACTTAATATCATGTAAGGATAGAGACCCTTTGACCTAATCCGCCTTGCTCAATTAATTCAAAATATTTCCTACGGAACTGTATAATTCCTACTTTCATAAGATGCGATGCAGAATTTTTATGGACGTCCACTGCATCTGCAAATTCTTTAATAACAAAAAGAAAACAGATGGATATCTGTCTTCGCTAAATTATTTGGATAGTTCATCGAATTATCCATCAATTATTGCTATTGCTATTTTTTTTCGCGGAATCTTATAACGAGGACAATTTGGAACCGGATAAGAAATATTTTGAGCATTTGAATGAATACCCCAAGACTTCCTTCACTAATACTGATATTAAGGTATCCTTAGTAGCGGGTAATATTAACATTTTAGACGAAGATTACTCCCCTGGCCTTGATGGTATTCCTGACATCATCTTAAAAAATGCAGTAACATCTTCACACGTCATCTCACGGCTCTTTTGCAAAAATCTCTTGAGAGGGGCATATTTCCTAAGCTCTGGAAAGTCGCGTATATTATTCCGACTCATAGAAAAAGCAGTAGAGGTGATAACGGAAATTGCTAAATTTCTTGCATTTCAAAACTGTTTGAATGCATCATTCAGCAGTTTGTGTATTTTGGTTTTAAAACTTTTATTGCCAGGAATCAACACGGTTTTTTGAAGCGTAGGTCCACGATCACTAACTTAGTTGAACTCGTCTTTTTTTCGACGTGCTCCATGGAAAATGGCAATAATGCTGATTGTATAACTACAGACTTCAGCAAAGCGTTTGATAAATTGTCTCATCAAGTGATTTTGTTTAAACTTAGTGCCCTTGGTTTCCCAGGATTTTTTATCGATTGGATTCAATCCTGTCCCCAGAGAAGGAGTAATCAGATACTTCTCCGTTCCTCCAAATCATACTGCAACATCTGCCGTCCCTCAAGGTAGCCATTTGGGACCAATTTTATTCGTTCTTGCAATTAACGACGTGCCCTCCGTGATTAAGTACTCTAAAATTTCTAACTTTGCGGATGATATGACGATCTATAAAGAAATAAGTAACTTAAACGGCTCTCTGTATCTCCAGAGCGATTTAGATAATTTTGTAATCTGGTGTTTTAAAAATAATTTGTCGCTCAACAGCGACAAAGGGGTGGTTATCACATTCTCCAGGAAACGTGAAAATTGTCTATGTGTATACCATATTAATGGTGCGCCTCTAAGTAGAATGACTAACATTACAAATTTGGGAGTGATTTGTGACAGTGAACTGAACTTCAAACCATATATTAATTCTCTCGTTAATAGAGCTAACTCTACATTAGGCCTTATTAAAGGATGGTGTAAGGAATTATCGGACCTTCATATAACTAAAGTACTCTTCATTACTTTGGTTAGACCTATTTTGGAATATTCCAGTCAAATAGGGTTACCCTACCATAAAAGCCTAATTACCAGAGTGGAGTCTGTTCAAAGTAAATTCATACGTTTTGCATTAAGAAATCTTCCTTCAAATGACCCTTTCCTACTACCCCCGTACTGTGAGAAGGTAAAGCTGATTGACCTGTAATCCTCAGAAAAGCGTTGCCAGGTGGCTGATATTGTTTTGTCTAACAAATTTTCAGTGGTGCTATTGCTGCTCCTTTATTATTAGAAGGGAAGCCGCTAACTATTAACGTACGTTCCTTGAGGGCAGTGAACTTATTTACAATAATACACCACAGACCCGATTACGGGAAAAACAAAGCAGTTTCTCGAACGCTACGTGCAGTTAATATAAATGCTTGTAGTTTCGATTTAGGTCTTAGTTAAATCAATTTAAAGAAGCTCTTAAATAATTCTAACGCTTGAAGTGAGCAATTTAGACAAAAAAAATGGTCAGTTAAGCTTCAGGTTACATATTGACTCCCAATTAAGGTCTCGGTGGACCTAGGCAACAACAAACAGAGAGACTTCATCGTTGCATCTGCCTACTTGGAGGCGAAGGAAACCATCCGCCACCAGAAGAGGTTCAGAGACTGGTAAGATACTACCGGAATGAGCAAACACCTATAGTTATAGGATGCGATGCGAATGCGCACAACCGTGTATGGAGAAGCAGAGATACCAACAAAAGGGCTGGGTGGCTATTAGAAATCCAAATAAAAGAAAACTTAGAATTAGTTAGTGTGGGGATTACACCCACTTTTATCACTAAGATCCGAGAATAAGTCCTGGACATTATCATGGGAAGTCCAGAGGTTAAAAAGTCTGTGAAAAAATGGAGAGTCTCAAGTGAACCCTCATTATCAGATCAGAAGATAATCATTTTCGATCTGGAGGGGATGAGTGAAAAGAAAATTTCAATAAGAAACCCAAGGAAGACCGATTGGGTGAAATATAACATTTATTTAAAATGCAATTTAAAACAAAGGAGAGTAAAAATGGTGGCGAAAAATCATGGCTTATAAAATCAGCGCTTATAAACGCTTATGAAGAGAGCTGCCCTCGAAAAGAGAAACAAACAAGCGTTGATATTCCATGGTGGAACAGGCACCTATCACAATTAAGAAGCAGCGTAAGAAATCTATTCAACACGACCAAAAGAAGAGGTCAGTGGAAAGTTTATAAAGGAGTAATCACCGATGATAACCTTAAAATTAGAGAAGCGAAACGGAATAGCTTTAGATTAATCTGCGAAAGCATCTCGACCACTCCGACCGCGGCGAGACTGCATAAAGTGTTAGCCAAAGATGGTACGAATATGCAGTGTACGCTGGTAAAAGCAGATGGCAGTTGTACGGAAAGTGAAGAAGAGAGGATGCTTCTCCCTCTAGAAACTCGCTTTCCCAATTAACCTAATCTAATCATCTAACAACAGAAGAGGAAAACAGTGAAAACATCACGAGACCAACCCCCACTAATTGGAAGCAGGCCACAGCCATCTGAGCAGAGAATTAGCTGGGCAATTCACAGCTTCCAACCATACAAATCAGGTGGGGTTGACCAGAGAGTCCCAGCTTTACTGCAGAAAGGGAAGAGGGTAATTGTACCACACCTAATAAGAATATTTAGGAGCAGCCTGGTACTTGGGTATATACGGAAGCCTTGGAGAAGGGCCAAGGTGGTATTTATCCCTAAGGCGGGAAAAACCGACCATACCCAACCTAAAGCCTTAAGGCCAATGAGCTTAACATCGTTTCTGATAAAAACTATGGGGAAGCTAGTAGAGAATAATATAAGAAACACGGCCTTAAAGAGGAAACCTCTACACCGGGATCTACATGCGTACAGTGTCGGCCGAGCAACAGAAACCACTCTATGCGAACTAAAAGCCAGCACTGAAGAAGCACTGGCCTACAAAGGAATAGGTCTATGTTCCTTCTTAGATATTGCAGGTGCATTTGATAACACCTCAGACAAGGCGGTTAGGGAAGCCCTAGTAAGAACAGAGGCAGATGGCACAACCTCAAAATGGATGTGCGAGATGCTGAGAACTAGAAGGGCGGAGACCATGGTGGTACACAACACCATAACGGTCAAAACTACAAGGGGCTGCCCACAGCGACGGGTACTGTCAACTCTTATGTGGAGCCTAGTGGTAGACGAACTCCTAGAAATATTAAATAGCAATGGCATAAAATGTAACCGCTATGCGGAAGATACTGTCTTCATAATAAGAGATAAATTGGCGGAAACCCTTTGTGATATACTACAAAGGGGCCTAAGAATTAGCTATGAGTGCTGCCTGTCTGTGGGACTGAGACCCAACCCAAGTAAGAACACAGTGGTACTGTTGAGTCCTCTCAACATTTTTTTGTGTATTATTAACAAAACTAAAAGAAAATAAAATAAATTAAATTGAAAAGAAAAAAATCATTGTTTGCCTCCACATCGCTGACAGTATAACTGTCATAATCAGTTAGATCAACGATTTGTCAATAAAATGGATAGAATCGGGACATCCATATAATTTTAAATGGTTCGAATATAAACTTAACGAAAATGTATTTTTTTTTATTTAATAATTATATTTTTTTGGTAAGAATTAAGATAAATTATAAGTTAATATGAAAGGGATAATTTATCTAATATAGGTACATAATTCTTAAACCAAATATCACCACATAAATTATAGTATAACGTAAATCAGTCATTAATTTAGCGAGGACAACGACATGATCATATTCCAAACAATAAAATCCAGATGCACACATACATGTGTATAAAGAAAAGTTTTCTCGAATTTGAAGAAAAATTAAGTATGGAAAATACAAATTAGTTGAGAAAAATCATGACAACGAAAGTAAGCAACAATAAGAAACGAAATCTAGATCATGGGAAACTACGCAAAACCAGATAATCCAGAAATTTGATGTCCCAAAATTCCGTTTTTTTCATACAACGACAGAAAAGTACTGAAAATTTCAAGGATCTGTTACGATCGGAGTATAAAAGAGAGTGTCGTTTCAGTAACAAGTCACTCGTTTTGAATCATCAGTGAGAGTAAGAAGTAGGAAGCCAAATCCAGGACTACACCAAACAAAACAAAAGGTATTTTTTTCAGAAAAAAATTAATTTCGTTTGAAATTCATTTTTTTGATTTCAAATCATAAAATTGATTGTGGATATTTGTCCAGTCAATTTTATGTCGGGTTACCAAACAAAGAACATTCGTTGCCTTGTTTGAAATACATTGAAATTAGTGACGGATATTTGCCTTATTAATTTCAATCGGGATTCATTTTGGACATTCGTTGCCGAATCACCATAACGTAAAGAGCCAAAAGCAATTTCAAACGAAATAAAGTATTGTTTTATTCTTTTTTTTCAATTCAAATCACGGACAACTTTTGCCTGATTTGTTCCCAATTAAATCACGGACGCCGTTTTGCCTGATTTACTCCCAATTAAATCACGGACATCGTTTGCCTGATTTTCTTCGCAACTCAAATCAAGGACAGCTTTTGCCTGATTTGTTCCCAAGTAAATCACGGATATCGTTTACCTGATTTACTCCCAATTAAATCACGGACATCGTTTGCCTGATTTTCTTCGGAACTTAAATCACGAACATCGTTTTGCCTGATTTCTTTCTTAATTCAAATCACGGACAGCCTTTGCCTGATTTGTACCAATTAGAATCACTAACATTTTTCTGATTATAGTTTTTCTGAGTAAAATGTCATTTATTTGGAGAGAACTGTCGAACGGGGTAGAGTTGCTGATATTAGGAGAAACATCGAACGAAGATTACAGATAAAGCTGTATAGTTATAAGACGAAAATATTAATAAGTACATGAAGTAGAATTAAGATATTGAATTAATAAAGAAAAACAGAATTTTAAACAACTCAATCTTTTTATTTTTACCATCAACTTATCCAACATTAATTTTCAGCGTGATTAGGTTGTAATTGGTTAAGATTATACAGCTCATAAACAATTACAATTACGTCACATAAATATTGAGTAGGAGACTCAACAGGTACGATTCACCAATAGGAGGAAGCTAAGACATATGCACCCTACTTGGCTAAATGGCGCTGTAATAGATATAAAGCGTGAAGTGAAATACCTTGGGCTTACAATTGATAGTAAGATCCTATGGAATAAACACACAGAGAACGTGGAAAACAAAGCTCTGAGAGCTATAATGGTATGCAGAAACATATCAGGAAAGAACTGGGGATGCAAACCGGACACATTGAGATGAATAAATACCATGATGATACCTATCATCACATACGGAGCAATTGCTTGCGCTGGTAGAACACAGCACAGTGTAAAAAAGAAGTTGACAAAAGTGCAAGGATTGGCATGCGTATGCATCACAGGTGCAATGAGAATCTGCCCTACCGCAGCGTTGGAGGTGATTTTGGAACTCACTCCATTACACCTAAAGATACAAAAGATTGCCAAGGCGACGTTAATCGGACTTGGAAAAGGCACATCAGAGATAAGAACACATATAAGAAGTAAGCATTAAAGCTCTCTATAGAAAGAAAACCCATGCCTGACAGCCCCAAGGGATGACACCTGCAGAGAACTCAACTTCAGAAGGAATTTCACTTCAGAGTTGAGTAGCAAACAAGAATAGAGAGGGGAAATCACCCACTACCAGGTAAAAGTCATGCCTTCAAGATGGCTCTAGAACAGCCGAAAAAACAGGTGCCGGAGTGTATGGGCCCAGAACCAAATACTCTGAGCCTATGGGAGTTTACAGGAATATCTTCCAAGCAGAGGTACATGCTATTAAAAGATGTACGGAATTCAACCTTGATAGGATCTATCGCAATAAAGACATAGCGATAATGGTTGATAGTCAGACGGCTATCAGAGCACTAAGCTCATATTCAAAAAGATCCAGGATGGTAGAAGAATGCATGACCAAACTACATAAGTTAGGCACAGCAAACAAAGTTACCCTGCACTTGATAACAGGTCATATGGGTATCGAAGGTAATGAAGAAGCCGATAAACTAGCCAAACAAGGCAGGAAACACCCTGCATAGGACCAGAAAACTTCTGTGGAATTGGACAACACGTAATCCGAGAAATTTTAACAAAGGAAGAGGTGGCAGAAAGAGCAAAGCACTGGGAACAACAACCACAACAAAGGCAGGCCAAAGATCTCCTGGGAAAATAAAACCCAAAGAGATTCAAAGCCTTAATCAACACAAACAGGAAGAATATGAGATTACTGACAGGAATACTAACAGGACACTGGAGACTCAAAGCAGACCTTAAAAAACTAGGAATAGACAGAAGCTGCAGATTCTGCGAGGGTGAGGAAGAAACTCCAACTCTCGGAATGCGAAGCATTGTTTCGCAGAAGAAGGAAATACTTGGGGGCATACTACCTCCCCCCAAATTAAAAACAATCTCTTGATCTACTCCGGATAATAAATTTCCTAAGAGAAATAGGTCTGGAGGAGGTGCTTTAGAATGGGAGCCTAACCAAACGACTGCACCAAAGATAAGTGGGTACAATAGATCATAAGGCCGCAGTACAAGAATACCCTATACATATAATCTAATCTAATTTAATCTACATATTCGCTCGCTGATTCATCGTGAAAATTCAACCCTAGGCTTTATCAAACGCTGGTCCAAAAAATTCCGCAACCCATACGTAACTAACGCTTTTTACACTACGTTTGTTAGACGCCTATTGGAATACGCCTGTCAGGTGTGAACACCCTATCACACGACTCATTTTAATAGAGTTGAATCCATCCAACGTAAATTTGAACGCTTCGCACCACCAAATTAATTGGCTGATCTCTTTGGAAAAGCGCCGCAAGGTGTAATTTTTGTTCATTAAATTTTCTGTCGAACTTTCTAAAATTAATTTTCAACTATGGTTGTTATGAGCCGGTTTCTTGTATGCTATGTGAAGTCAATGACACCGCTCCAATTTTTGATTTTTGCACTAGCAAAGCTGAATTTAAAAAGGCGTTATTCGGTATCAGTTCCACGATTAACGTACCCTAACTACGATGTGTCCACTATTTGTGCACTAATTGGCTCCTATGGAACTCTAATTTTGTTCCACGCCCACATGTATTTTTTTCGCTTGTAAGTAAAATAAAATAAAATAAATTCTTCAAATTACTGACGTCCAACCAGTCCAAAATACCGACGCCAAAGCAATGGCAGCGAAATAACTGTGAATGGAAAAGACAATAAAAATTTTTGGGTTGTTCCAGACAAGCCATATTTCGATTTGAAATTTAATTGCCATATTAACGTGGAAAGTTTTGCCTCTGTCAAGAGTGTGAAATATTTTTTCAAATACGTATACAAAGGATATGACTGGGCAAATGTTGCAATTGAAGCGGATAATACTTTAAATCACGCTGAACTTCGGACTTCTACGAATTCCAGGTACGTAAGTGGACCCAAAGCGGCAAGTAAACTCTTTGCTTTTAAAATTCATGATCAATCTCATGCAATCGTGCGACTTCAAGTTCATCTTCCTAACGAGCCAAATATATATTTCACTTAAGGCAACATATCCAGTGCAATTCTTAAATGAACAGCCCAAACAGAAATGCCAGTGCACAGAATGAACTTAAAGATTGGAAGTGTGATTATGGTGCTCAGGAATAGGACCAGTAAATAGTTAAAATGAAAACTGACTTTTCAAATTTCAAACAGTTAAAAATGACTTTCATGTGGAATGTGAATTCAAAATCCCAAATTTAACTATTTGGTTTATGCGATCCCATTATCTACAAATCAGAAAATTCCATCATTTTCATTTAATTTTCATTAGCTGGTGTACTGATATACTTTGGCAGTAAACACTGGCAAGGATTCTAGACTTGGCTGACATCACTGCCATACAAAAACTGTCACCGTAATGGTGTAGTTTAAGCATTTTACAAAACACATAACGGACAGCGGGTGTCTCTGTAGTCAATTGCGTATTTTTCGTCCGATTATGATGTTTGGAGTCTCCATGTATAACGGGCTTCTTTACTAGTCTCACAATATGCATGCAAATATTGGTTACAAATGAACTAGAGAAATCAGTATTACATGGACTTCCATGATTAATTTACATATCCTAGTAAGACACAGCATATTTTCAACACTGAGAGAAGTAAACCCTAGCAATGAATTTACACTTTTCTCTATTCCGGCCTGACCCCTATGGAAACTTACCGAAATTGCCACTGCGCTCTGGTTTTGAAACCCGTTTATGACGCTTGTCTATTTCGGGTCCCCCGAAACCGTCCACAAAGTGGAGACATATGAAATCCTTTTAGTTGGAGTATTCAGAAATTAAATTTCAATTTCATGAAAATATGCCGGTTGACCGAATTATTCATGTACCAGGTGGGCTCAAAACTTCGTATCGTTTTAAACAAAAAAAACATTTTTTTTCTAAATTCGATTTTATTCTTCAATATAGTTGCCTTCGAGGGCGATACACTGATTCCAGCGATTTTCTAACATTTTGATACCGGTTTTGTAGTAGGATTTTGGTTTAGCCTCAAAATGGGCCTTTGTTTCTGCGATTACTTCTTTATCGGTGCTAAATTTCTTTCCATCGAGCATTCTCTTAAGGTCTGCAAACAAGAAATAGTCACTGGGGGCCAAATCTGGCAAATACGGTAGATGTTCGAACAATTCGTACTTTAATCCCATGATTTTGCAATCGTTTTTTGACCTTTCTGGGCTGTTGCATTGTCTTGGTGAAAAACGACTTTTTCTTCTTTAAACCAAGTCTTTTCTCACGAATTTTTACACCCAATTGGTCCAAAAGGTTTCAATAATAATCTGAGTTTATTGTTTTACCAGTTTGGAGGTAATCCACCAACAAAATTCCTTTTGGATCCCAAAAAACTGATGCCATAACCTTCTTCACTGATCTTTGGAGCCGAATTATCGGTTTTTTGATTCTGCTTTCGACTCAGGATCATAGTGATAGACCCAAGGTTCACCCGTAGTGATGAATCGACGCACAAAATCCAATTTATCCTTTCGAAAATGCTCCAAATGCTGTTGAGAAAGTCGCATTTGCATGTGTTTTTGTTCCATTTTTCGGGAATGCGGCACGTACTTTTCACAGAGCCTTCACATATCCAAACATTCATGAACGATATGTCCAACACGTTCTTTTGATATCTTTAGAGTGTCAGCTATCTCGATCAACTTCACTTTACGATCATCCAAAATTATTTTGTGGATTTTTTGGATGTTTTCGTCCGTAACAGCCTCTTTTGGACGCTCACTGCGTTCATCGTCTTCGGTGCTCATATGGCCTGTGCGGAACTAAAAAAACCGCTTACGAATGGTTGAATGGTTAAAATTCTACTTTCTGATTTAAACGCGACGTCGTCATTTTATTCGACATATCGATTTCGTAATTTATAAGTCTTTCTTTGAGAACAAGACTAAATTATGAAATCAATAATAAAACCGATTAAAAATTACATTTATATTTGGCACAAGACCTCAAAACCGAATTTAATGATAAATGTAGAACAAACAATAAAAAGTATAACTTTTCGAATTATAAAATTCAATGATAAGTTTCCAAAAAGGGCAGTCATAAAAAATACCGCAAATAAGTTAGTTAGTAAGAGAGTTACAAAAAGCCGAATAAACGCGAACGACTTAAATTAAAGTCGTTAATTTTATTTTTTTTTAAAGTAATCGTTAAAGTTTTAAGTTAGTAGCAAATAACATTTTCGAACGTGATCGATAGTATTTCCGTTAAGTAACGCCAAGTTTTAAAAACTCTTAATAAAAACGTTGATCTAAAATTTGTCAAAAGAACATGTTATGTTTCATATTAAAAAATAAGTCATTTGGTTTGAAATTAAAATTGTAATTATAGTGAATTAAGAAATATATTTAATGAAAAGTTGTAGTGTGCCAAAAGAAAAATTGTAATTATAGAGTTATAGAATACCAAAAGAAAAATTGAAACTATTGAGAGTTAAAAATTGAATTGAAAAATGTATCATACTAAACAATTAAAAATTATATTGAACTAAAAGTAGAATTAGGATTAAAAAAAAGGCAGCTGACGAAAGATTTATAGGTTTGAGTTTGTGTTAAGACATTAGATTAGATTTAAAAGAAATATGTTAAGTGAAAAGAAATTGAACATTTTGTGAAAATTCCATTGAATTTGAAATAAATCACTCTGAGTAAATTACGTAAGTTTGTTTTCTTTATTTTATATATATATTCCAGTCATTAACGACTCGTTATCCAATACACACTAATTACCTCGAAAGATCATTAAAATTCCAAAAGGGAAACATTTTGAGAGAGCTCTTGTTCAGACTTATCATTAATTCCTGCGGTAAAATATGCAACAATTATAACAAATTTCGACAGCCTGAAAAAAGATGTCAATTCTTGTTATATTCACTTCAAATTCTGGAAAGAGCCAATGTTGAGATCCTTCAAAGGACTTTTACCAACATGGCCTTCATAACTTTGCTCCCTAGCTCGATTTTACTGAAATGCAATACCAAACTGAGTTAGGGTATAATCAATTCACATTGTAAATTTCATCAAGATCATATAACTTGTTTCTGAGTTATCTTGTACATGGACGGATGGATATGTAGAAGCCAATATAACTTTTGATCCTCTACACTACCATAACTTTGAAACGTTTCTGCGTTGGTTATTTCGATGTGTTACAAATGTAGTGATAAAATTAATATACCCTCTGGTAGTACTTACTATAGGTCATAAATATTTATTATCCGAAGAATTTTAAGAATGATAACGTCATGTCGTCTGCTAAATGGAAGGTTTTTAAAATATTTCATCGTCTCTCTTCCTGATACATTTTGTCTTTGAAATCAACTGACCTGGCTACTTTGCACTTATTGTAAGATATTTTCCTTTTGGACTTCGTTTTGATTGGTGATTTAAAATAATTACCACTTTGTTCGGAGCAATATATCAAAATAAAGATGGCGTCCCATGTGTTCATTTCCTCCAATAAAAACTCAGATTCAGCTGTGATAATACTGACGGCTTCTATTACACACAGATAGGAAAACGCATAGGAAAAATATAAATACATGTTGGTTTGTCTATTAGTATATATCCTTTTTGATATTACGAAAGAGAATATAATATAAAAGGAGAAAGTATTTCCCACTCGCGCAGAGGATTTATTAGCATTGTCCGGTGGAATGATACCGTGTGTGTTTAATTTATCACATATTGCGATCCCTCACAGAATCTCAAATTTTTTGTATTCATCGTTCTGAATGAATTTTGTGAAAACAAAATATCGTTAGGGTAGGTTTTTTCCTAAGTTCGAATCAATACAAAAAAAATTAGTCTTTTTCGTTTCTTTTGAAATCTCTTTTTTCAGTTAAAATTGTTTCGTTTTTGTAATACCCGAAACTTTTGAATTTTGTGCTACCAGGTGCAGAACGAAGGGCATCGGCACAATATCTGATTGTGTTGAATTATAAAAAATTTAGTTATATAGCGTGATTCATTCTTTACTTTTTTTTTAAAGAAAAATAAAACACTTAGAATTGAATGCAAATATCAAATCTTTATTATCAACTTTAAGCACATAGTATGGCAATTAATGTTTGAAAAGAATTTCCTTCAAATGTTGGCCGGCACTACATTTCAGCTCGGCCAGTCTGGCGGTCCAATTTTCAATCACTCTATCAAGCATTTCGACCGGAATGTCATGAATGACACGTGTAATGTTCGCTTCCAATGCTTCAATTGTCACTGGTTTATCGGCAAAGACTTTTGACTTTACATAGCCCAAAAGAAAAAAGTCCAAAGGTGTGATATCGCACGATCTTGGTGGCCAATTCACTGGGCCAAAACGTGAAATTAATTGCACACGGGCTGTAGGGCTCGTAGCACCGTCTTGTTGAAACCAAATATTGTCGAGACCACGGGCTTCAATTTCAGGTACCAAAAAGTCCGTTATCGTGGCACGAAAGCGCTCACCATTGACGGTAACGTGGCCGCCGGCCGCATTTTTGAGAAATACGGACCGATGATGCCCCCGGCACATAAACCACACCAAACTGTTGTTTTAAATGGATGTAATGGTAGCTCTTGAAACTCTTGTGGATGCTCATCATCCCAAATACGGCAACTTTGCTTATTAACGTAGCCATTAAGCCAGAAATGAGCCCCATCACTGAACAAAATTTGGCTTGAAAATTCCGGATTTTCTTCGATGCGTTCAAGCGCCCATTCAGCAAACAAACGACGATGTAAGTCTTCACATGATGAATTGCCATACAATACTGAACAAAAATAAGAAATCAGAATGACACTAGTCACGCGTGATCTGTCAAAAAAAACCCTATTGAAAAAAGTAAGGTTTGAATCACACGGTATAAGGATACATAGGTGCAGAAAATTATTGTCTCTCAACATTTTTGCAGGGCGTGCAGTGTACATCCTGCACATATGGACCGCACGCCACTGAGAGTCAAATATATGCATTTCAGTTTATGTTATTTAACAAAAGCAAAACTACGTCGTTATTCGTCATAAATATTATTTTTCATATTTAATGCATGGGGTCGCCTAAAATCCAGTGTTGAAAAATAGGGTGGTGAATGAAAGTAATTTAAGAACACAATACAATATAATTAATTTTAAAAAATCATTTCCTTACTTCGTAGAACCTTTAAAATCAATTCAATTATCATTGATGATTGGATATGTTTCAGACTTTTCAAATTACACTGACTTTATCAATCAAATTTATATCTCTTATATAGGAATCATGTTGACCCATATAAAAAACTAGGTTTTGTTGAGCAGGAAACAGAAGCTGTAATCGGATTTCATTGATTTTCGGAAATAATCGATTGTCGATAACCGAATTTGTGTTCGGCAGCTACGTGAAATTTTGGGCCGATCGAACACATCTTCTGATAAAATCGTTCTTGAGGTTGAAAAACTCCTGTTACCAAGCGACTTAGAATCTTCTTAAATGTGGAGATTTGCAACAAAACAAAATTTACATTTAAAAATTATACACTTCGTATATGTAGGCATTTATTTTAAATGAAAAAAATTTAATCATAAGGAGCTCGTTGTTCTTAAACGAATCTGGTGATTGTACCGTTTTATTAATATCGATAGACCAATATTAAAATATATTATTATGCTCAGTCGTAATAAAGAATTAAACGAACATGATTCTATTCAAGTGTAGTTTGTAAATTCCACCCGATTGGTTACATATAGAAATTAAAATACTACCTTGATCAAAAACAAAAGGGAATAACCACCGTGTGGCGCTCCCATCGTTCCGATTTGAGTTCTGTTTTTTTGGTTAAATTAGTACATCTGTTATTGATATTCCCTCTAAATCTTAGCGTCATAGCTGACATTTGCAAAAGTTACGTAGCCAAGAGTACATCTATCTCTGTGTGTGTTGGCGATTTTTTACAATTTTATGCAAAAAGAGACCGTGTTGACGTCGCAAAAGACATGATTTGCGAGGCTGAATCCGATCCAACATTCATGAAAAGGATCATTACTGGAGACGAGACGTGGGTTTATGAGTACGACACGCAATCCAGACATCAGGCAAGTGATATTTGTAAACTTTTAATTTACTTAGTTTTTTATTCTATTCTGGCAGTCCTTTTACACTGGAGGTAAATATGCGAAAAGGAAGGATTGAAAATTTCTAATTTATTTTTTAAGGAATTTATTGCTTGGAGTAATCTGGTTCTGTATATTTGTAAAGAAGCCGCATCTCATTTAATGGTTTTCTTCAGTAAAAATCACACACTATGCGATAATACTATTGAACAGTTAAGAAACATATGGGAAAAATACGAAACCACGTTGAACCAAAAATGTATACACAAAGTCTTCTCTATTTGTGATATTATACTCTCTTTGGTATTACCACATCTAGTCATTTCTATATAAATTGATGAGACGTTTGCAGCGCTCCAAAGCACGCCTCGTTGTTATTAGGATTTGTAAAAAAGACTGTAAATACATGGAATTTTATAACACACAGTCATTTTAACAAATAAATGTAAATAGGTGTATTTACAGTCTTTTTTAAAAACACTAATAACTAAGTAGATTTATTTACTGCAATGGTGCCACAAATGTATACGCAAAGAATACTCTGCTTCTTTTCTCTGTGATATTGATTTAACTTCCTGTTTTCTTGCTCTACTCACTGCTTTATTTTCTGTTATTGTTTTTTTTTTTGATTGGTTTCAAAACATTTATACATATCATGAATCATTAGAAATATTTTTTTCTTGCTTTTTTGTTTGCTTTTCCGCCCTAACTCAACATATTTTTTCTTAACCACCAACAACCCCAGACATTGTAATACATCAGCGATGACGAGGCTATGACCCACTCCAAAGTCAATAAAATTTTGTAAATTGAGAAAAAAAGGATAGAAAAGCAGCAGGAAAATTCGACCTTATTTTAAATTTAATGATATCATTTAAATTTGATTTTAAAGATTGGTTTCTATTTGTCAAAGAGCTCAATTAAAATGTTTGACCCACAAATTTAATTCAAACATTTTTAATATGATTCTGACTCACTGACAAAAAATGTCACAATCTCTGTCGTACCTAGAGAAAAAAAATTAATTAATAGAAATCCAAAGCAAATATGGTTGGAAAGTAAAGAAGTGGACCCTTTAATCTCACTCACTATCATATAGCTGCACCTTAAAAACAAACTACAATAAAATGACAAGTGAAAACAAATCGAAACTAGGACACGCCTTTCTTTAAAAAAAACACTAAAGTTATTCTCCTGTTTTTTCTCAAAATATGGAATTGAAACCATTCAATTTTTGCATTTTACAATTCTTAATATATCTGTCATAATCTGGTCACAAAGTCAACAGAAAATCTAGTTTTTCCGGAAAATTCATTAAAAATAAAAATCATACTATTTACTTGTTTTGTTATTTTGTATGACTTTGGAGAAAACAGACTTCCTTTAAATACTTTTTGTTTGTATTTTTTTGAAAACTTAAAACACCAAAATTGCATTAAATTCGACGTCTTTTATTAGATTTTTGTCTAATTGTATTTTGTAAATTAAAAACACTCACTCTTAACGCACGCACATATAATAATCCCAAGTAAAAATAACATGTTTTCTTTTTTTAAGGAAAAATGGCGATAAAAACCTGAAAAGAGCGATTCGTTTTATGCTGGAACACAAAGGAAGGCCTCAAGTATATTTACATCCTCATTTTATTATCTTTTGTGTTTTAAAAACTACAAAGAAAAAAACTGGAAAAAAGAGAAAATCCTTCTATTTTGGTAGATTTTTTTGGTCAATTGACGACTTTTTGTAAATGAAAAATCGTGATGTGATCTGTAGGTTTGGTTTTTCTATTAACCAAAAAAACGAAAATAAAGATCTGAAAATCCTTCGAAAATGCCACACGCAAGAAAACTGAAATGAACAAAAAAGGAGAATTTTGTTGTTGTTTTAAGGATTCCTAAAGAGAAATTAAAAGAAATATATTTTTGAATATGCGCAGACTCGAGTGCGATAGAATGTTTGCAGGAAAGGTGAAAGAACACCCTAATAAAAATTTCTTTTTCGCAATAAAAAATACAATAGTGCCGAAATTATATTATAAACTTTGACTAACGTTGGAGTCAATCTCGACAATGGCGACGCTTTAGTATATTTAAGGATAGGCAGGCTCATATTTCCGATTTGAAATTTACTCCAATTCTTATATGGTGCATTTTAATAGTGAATATTTTCATTTCAAAATACAGGATGCTCCAACTTCAGTTTCCGAACTTTCAAACAGAATAAGACACAAAACTTTAACGAAATATACTTATTTTATTTCGGTAATCACAAATGTTATGTATTTCAATAGTTATGAAAAATAATATCAATAAATGACCGCCTCTTGACCTTCTGCAGCAGCCAATCTTTTCGAGGTAATTTTTGATGACTTTTTCGTAAATTTCGGGCGGTATCTCGGCAATAAGTTGGCGGAAGTTCTTTTTTAGGTGCTCCAACGTTTCGGGTTTGTTGGCGTAGACACCACTATTGAGGTAATCCCGCAAAACGAAATCCAATGGCGTTAACTCGCATGATCTTGGCCAGTGGATGCCTTCAAAATGTGAAATAACGCGACCTGGGAACTTTTCACGCAAAACATCCAACGTTATAAACGCTGTGTATCAAGTACCGCCGTCTTGCTTGAACCACATGCCTTCGACATCAATATCACCGATTTCGTGCCGTAAATATAGTCTGATCCTTATTGTTTCCAAAAAAATAGGGCCCAGTGACGCCCCTGACCACAATGCGTAACAAACAGTCACTTGTTGACCATGTAATTGTGTTTCGTGAATCTCATGAAGATTTTCATCTCATGCGGCAATTTTGCTTATTAACACACCCAGAGGGGTGGAAATGTGCTTCATCAGAGAAGAGGATTTCCTTTGAAATCAGCATGAAATAATATTTTGGAAAATAAAGGAATAAGTTGTTTTGCATTCAGTAAAAGATTTGTCTCGAAAATACAATGAATAACGGTAGGAAATGATTTTCATCAGAATTAAAGAATAGGGTTCTGGCATTGATTTTTTTTGTAAATTTATAAAATAAATGCCTTTCTCGCTCCTTTTTTTGTTTAGCCTCTACAAGCTGATTTAAATATATATTTATCTTTAATCCGGCTCAATCCAAGGATGTTACCTTTTGTTGAAAATAATGCCAAAATAATATAATTGTATAATGCATTTATCAAATTATTATATTAAACAAGGAAACAAAAATAAAAAGATAAAAAAATTTTGTAGTAATTAAGAAAAATGTAATGAAAGAAAAATGAAAGAAAATGTATGCTTTTGATCATCACACTGAAACTATATGTAAACCCCTCTGTTACAAACAAGTGAAACTGGATTTGAAGCACAAAAACCACAAAATTCCGACATTACGTTCACGATTATTTAATTTTAATTTTAATTTTACAAACTTGCTAAGGAAATACAAATTTATTTATGAAAAACAATCATTTCGCACTATACTTAGGTCCGGTATTGGAACCACTGAAAACTTGCATGCAATTTTTTTACTACAGAAATTTTCTCGATATTGTACTGTTAATTCAAGGCATACATAGCTGCAGAAAATTCGCAATTTATTAGGACAGGTAGACAGACTAGTGGCTAAGGAAAATACGTCGCATAGTCAAACCAGTGTGGTCATCGGTGGAGCAGATGCCACAGTTTAGCATCTACAAAATTCCTCAAATAAAAGGGTGCATCAAGCCTTAAAAAATAATAGAGTACAGTTTAAACAAACTTTCAATGTGTCGATGTTCTACAAAAATGCCGAATTTATTTTTTCGAATTACATTAAAATTACATGATAAAGGACGAAAAACTATGCAACATATTTTTAAAAAAATAAAAAATCCTATGTTTCCACTTATTCTTTACACAACCATTTTTTTAGCATGCACTCTACAACCACAATCATGTGGTTTAACTTTCTAAAAATTTTAAGCTAGAATTTCAGTAAGCACTTACGCAAAATTACAGCCACCCAGATTGCTAATACTAAACGTTCCCGGTGCTCTGACATGGTGGGTGTGCTAAATGTGTCCCATTCCACTACTCTTTATAGAACTCGCTCCTGTAATGTTGCAGAATAGCATCTGCTTACATCAAAAACGATTACATCATTCTGTAACTACAGTCTAAAGTCTATGACTTTGCTGTTTATAATTATATTCAATTTTTTAAGACATTATTACGTTAAACCATAGCATCTTATGCTTCATGAAACTACTGGACCGAACTCACACACTTGGAATAATCGGACGCAAAACAGGTCTGAAAAGTTTCGCACCACATTTTGATGGAGACGGGACGGATGCAAATTGAGAGTAATGAACTGGGGAAGTGGCGAAGTGGGGGGGGGTATAGTCAGACGGGCCGGCATGAGAGTGGAGGGGGTTTTGAAACGAGAGCGAAGTGTGCTATTGTCTGTAAAGACCTATACTGGTCAGTCCAGAATAGAGAAAAATGTAAACTCATTGCTATGGTTTGCTTTGCTCATTTCATTATTTTAACCGAAGTATGAGTAATTGTAAAGTACCGCAACTTCCTATTTCGGCCGTGACGAATTTTTTCAGATTTCGACTGTAAATTTTCAAATAATTTTCTATCTACTGCTCACAATGACAGCTATATATTGCACGTATGGGTGAAAGAGAAAAATGATTTAATTTTACAATATCAAATTGTAAGGAAGCAAATCCATGTAGGAATTTATATCGCAATGAACAAATGCTAGAAAAGACAAAAGAAGTTTTAAGAGTCATTCACGTGCTTTAAAAAAAAAATCGTTTTCATTTGCCGTGTTTTTTTCATCGGGGTCAGGGTCTCGATCATTTTTTAAATAAATTGTGTGTAAATAAAATAAATTTTAGCAAATTCTCAAATATCTTTATTGAATCATATTGAAAATCATTTTTCTCACGAATTTATGAAATTGATTATACCACATTATCCACATTTATATTGAAAACGATGGCTGCGCCATCTCTTGTAATGCTAGGTAACTGAAAGCTATCGGGGTCTCAGGCCCTAACTCCGATATATATTTGGGTTATGTTGTTGTTGCGTTGACATATTATGAAGGAGGCCTTGACCCTGACCCCGATGAAAAAAACGCAGCTATTCTTCTGATAGATCCTGCCTTTGAAAATCGCCCGTCCTCTTTTGCACTTATTGCAATGTGTTTGTGCTCTATGGTAGGTACCAAAAGAGGGTACATTAGTTTTGCCACTAAACGTGTAACAGATTACATTTATGCTTTTAGGGTCTATGCTACACGCAAATTGGAGGAAATTTTGAAAAGAGGAAGCAAAGTTTTGAAAAAAAAGCTTCAAATATTGTTACAGTTTCTTTTGTCCCCTTTCTGCCATAAGGCATCCAAAAGTCAGTTTTAGGCCGATTTTCAGTTACTACATGTTTTTTTGTTTTTGTACTTAATTTTGGTTGCTTGGCTAGCTTTGCGTACTTTACAATTACTCATACTTCCATTTCCACCCAATTTTAATTCTAATTTATTTTGATATCTATTTTATTAAGAATACTGTAAGAGGGTTAACGCAAAGAAATTATCATCGTATATGGGTTTCAAAATTATGGCTGTGTAGAGAATCAAAAGTTTATGCACATCCACCCGTCCATTCGTGTACCTGATGATTTTGATGAAATTTGCAATGTGACTTAGTTATTCCTTAACTCGGCTCGATATTGCATTTCAGCAAAGTCGGTCGAAGGGTAGCGAACATATTAAGGAAAACCAGGGTGACCAGAAAGTTCTACCATTTTTTTTACATTTGATCGGAAAATTTATCAAGCAATTTTGTTTAAGTTATTCATTTGCGTTGCCAAAATAAGTAGGCGGTAATGCGATAAATGTCAGTATATTCGGTGCAAGGATAGTGTAGAAAGAAATAGTCGTAGTATGAAATAAGCCTGTCCAGAAGGTTTGATTTTTGCATTTTAAAAACAAATATACAGATTGAAAAAAAATTTGCGGAATAGTTGTAGATTACCTGCAGATTTGAAGAAGAGCGAACAAAGTTATGCAGAAAAAACCTTGAAATAAAGGGTTTTCCAATAAGGAAACTCCAAATATTTTGTTAAATAAAACAAAAACAGTTGGAGATATCAATGGATTTTTTATTTCATGTTAAAGCACATTCTATGCCATTATGTATAGAATTCAATTTCCTTTGCACCACGGGGACGTTTGCAAAAGTCCAATCGTTGAACCCGATTTTCGACCACTTTTTTGCAAAAATTGGTCGATAATGGAACAATTTCAATATTTGCTCTGAGCTCTTCTAACGTCGCCGGATTTTTGGTATAGACCAATGATTTCACGTGACCCCAAAGAAAATAGTCGAGAGGCGTGAAATCCGATGAACCAAGCGGGCAATTGAAGGGTCCATTTCTGGAAATAACAGGCTCACCAAACTTACTTTTCATTAAATCGATTGTAACGTGTCTGCCACACAGACACATATTGTCCAAGTCGATATCACGTAAATTATCCCAAAAATAATCAGTTAGCTTGGTTCGACAGCGATTTCCATTAACTGTAAAGTCGCGGTTTTCAGCATCAACGGAAAAGGATGGCCCAATGACACCTCGAGCATGCAATCCACACCACAGAGTTTTTTTGGGGGATGCAATGGTTTCTCTTGAAGAATGTGTGGGTTGCGGCCTGCCCAATAATGCATATTTTGCTTGTTAACAAATCCGTTTAGCCAAAAAAGAACTTCATCACAGAAGATGATTTTTTGATGAAAATCGGCAAAAAATTTTAATAATTTATGAACGTAGTTCAAGTGTGTACTGCTCCATGATGAAATAGCAACTCTTCACGCGCATAAATGTCAAAAAACAAAAAGAAATATTGCGTGGTTCACCGTCCCTATTGGAAAACATTTGTAGGGTCCCAATCGAAAAACCCCTTAACATTCCTTTTCACAGTTTTGCTGTACCATTTCTGCCATAGGGCTCTAGGGCGATTTTAAGTTGCTGCATGTTTTATTTCACAACTAGCTGTACCCGCCCACGCGTTGCTGTGGCTCAGTCTGGTTAAATGGAAAAGAAACGACAAAGCGCACGTTTCTCGTGTATTTAATTTCACAATGCTTCTGGTTATACAACATTTTTTGTTGTTCTATTTTCTGTGCAGATATAGAGATTTTCTGGTTTGCCAACTCTAGAACACGCAACATATAATTTTCCGTGTGAGAAGCAATCCGAGTCTACATCTAAACCGCACAATTCTAAAGATTGGCCCTGAGCCTTGTTGATGGTGATTGCAAACGCCAATCGAATCGGGAATTGCAATCTGTTAAATTGAAATGGCATATCCGTTGGAATCATAGGAATGCGAGGAATGAGGATATCTTCACCTTTAAAAGGTCCTGTCAAGATTGTTGCTTCTACGATGTTGCTCTCTAATTTTTTTACTGCAAGCCGCGTGCCACTGCAAAGCTTTGGCTGGTTGATATTTCGCAACATGATAATTGGCAAACCGACTTTCAATTGCAGTCCGTGCAGTGGCATCCCTGGCAGATCGCGTGAATTCAAAAATGTTGGATAATTAACCGCTCCATCTGCTTCCACAACAGTGTCGACGAACTTGTATGTGACCACCTCGCTTTGAATGTTAGATTGAATAATATTGTTAAGTTCGTAGACGCCTTTGTTCTTGGCCGCAAGAATAGTTCGTTCACTTAGCCAATCGTGATTCTTGTAATTAGTTTGAATATTGGTAAATACTTTTTCAACCAATTCTTCTTTTGACGTCACTAAATTGCAGAAGTTATGAGGCAATGAAATTCGTCCTGACGTCAGATCAACCGGCACCTTTCCGTTCCTAATTTCCAGCAATTGATGTGAGAATATCTCTACTGAACGATAGTTTTGCAGCTGGACTCGCATATTTGTAGTTAATTTTAACGTCTTTACGCGTCGCCACAAAGTAGAGTATTTCAGGCAGGCATTTATTTCGTCCGCTGGTGTCGATCGAGGAATTACGGGTAATGTTTGCCTGAAATCTCCTGCAAGCACTATTAATGCGTTCCCAAATGGTGTGATATTTGCACGTTAGTCTTGCAATGATCGATCAAGGGCCTCGAGCGATTTTTTGTCCGACATTGTGCATTCATCCCAAACAATAAGTTTGCATTTCTGCAATACTTTTCCCATGCCGGATGCTTTGGAAATGTTGCATGTGGGACTTTCAATGAATTGAATGTTCTATGGCAATTTCAAAGCGGAATGAGCCGTTCTTCCACCATTTTTGAATCCCCTCTTTTACCATTCCACTGAGTACATCCAGCAGCGCACAGACCCAAACACTTCATGTTTTACCATGAATTCCATCAGGGATTTCAGCTTCTGTTTGAAAACACGTGCTGCAATGTCATGCCTATCCACCGTCGATTGGCCAGGAAGTCAGACCTTTTGTATTGTAAATCGTCCGAGGCTGGAAATTTCATCTAAGATTTTGTTCAATTCAGTATTTTCGTTTTTAAATGCCTTTTTGGTTTTAGGGTTTCCAACAAATGTCTTTCGGCTTTGGGTTTTAAAAATGTTACGCCAATTAGTAGAGTAGGTTATAATTTTAAAATTTAATTTTGCATGTTTAAACAAATTTGATTTTTGGCATAAACCCTATTTTTACGATATATTTTTTAGCTTGTATTATAATTTTTAAAATTGGTGAATTTTCATTATTGCTGTAAAAAAAAATGTTTTTATAGGCTTTATTTAATTGCTAGGTTGTAACCCGTCCTAAAACGGCTTCCTAAACATTTCGGTTTACAAATCGCTGTAAATTAACAAAATGTATTCAACCGTAGCATCTTAATTCGGAACATAATAAATCTTTTACCCCGTTCTCGTAGCACCACTGGTTATATATTTCATGGCTTAAGTCGATCTATTCAGAATGCACATTATTTACCCCGCAACACCCCGAGCGAAGATAATAAATTGATCCCATTTCTCCGGTTCGTAAAATAGCTCCCGTCAAATATGTACTACGTAAAGGCAAAAACCTCTATTGAGTAGGGGCCTAAACAACCGCCGCGCCAAAGTGGTGAGAGATAGAACTATTTTATCTTGGACAGAAAAAATCCCCATGAAAACCTCGGAAACTTTGCCAACACTGTAATCGCGTGTGACGTCTACATACCAAGTCCCAAAATTGTATCGTCCCCAGCGCCAGAGCAGTAAGAGATAGAACTGTTTGGTCTTCGCCGGAAATAATTCCCGTGGAAACCTGCATAACTTTGCTGAATTTTCCAATCGTTTGTGACTCCTAAATACGAACTTCAAAAATTTGTATTGCCTTCAGCGCCAAAGCGGTGAGAGCTGGAACTATATGGTCTGCGACAGAAAATATCCCCATGAAAACCTCCGTAACTTTCCCGAACATCGTAATCGCGTGTGACCTCTAAATACAAAGTTCCACAATTTTATTGACTCCAGCGCCAAATTGGTGAGAGGTAAAACTATTTGCTCTTTGACAGATATAATCCCCATGAAAACCTGGAAAACTTTGCCGAACATTGTTATCATGTGTGATGTCTGCATACGAAGTTCCAAAATTTGTGTTGATTCCAGCGCCAAAGTGGTGGGAGATAGAACTGTTTGGTCTTCGACGGAAATAATCCCCATGAAAACCTCCACAACTTTGCTGAACATTGTTATTGCGTGTAACTTGTATATAAAAAGTTCGTAAATTTGTATTGCCTCCAGCGCCAAAGCGGTGGGAAATGGAAGTTTGCCGTGTACGTTAGAATGTTAATAAGATTGCCTCAGGTCAGAATCATGTCCGATGTATATTTCAGATTATAAATGAGGTTTTCCGAAATAAGCTTTCAAGTCCCCCTTTGTAACCCCTCCGACCCCCAATCTCCCCGGAAACAAAATTTCTCCACGTTTCAAGTAATTCTCTACAACATATCAAAAAGTGTTTTTTTTTTTTTTGCTCAACGAATTTTCTTTCCGGACAATATAGGACGGACAGAGGGAAAGAAAGAAGGATTAGCTTTTTACATATATAATAATTAATCAAACAGAAATGATGTTAATTCATAATTTAGTAAAACATTCATTTCTTTGAATCAACTTTGAATCCAAATCTAAAAACCCCTCGTTTTTTTATCAATTAAAACTACCAGTGACAGTAATTATTTTGAGAAATTGGGGGCAATTCTTAAAATTCGTCGAAGATTTTGAAAATTCAGCCTTGTCAATTATAAATACCTTTTTTTTGGCTTTAAGCTTTCCAAAAAATGAGAAATGAAATGGCTTTCGGTTATGGGCTTACAAAATTTTACGCCATTTAGTAGAGATATAATTTGCTCATTACATTTCAATAAACAGGATCTAAAGCGAATAATTTAATTTTGTACGCTTAAGAGAATAAATAACGCAAACATTTTTCGCAATTCTGATGTTCCAGAATACATAAGCATTAAGCCCATTTAAAGTGTTTCCCCTCCGAATTAATATTTTTAACGCCGCCACTACGCTCATCTTTATTTTTATAATATATATATCTGATGTATGCGTGTGTGAGTAAGAGTAATCACGTTTTCTCGCTGGAAGCTGTTCACTTTAGACATGCTTGTGGCTTTGTATTAGTGATTCATTTGTTTAAATCAATTATTACTTGACTCAGGTGCAACATAGGTAAATAAAAAGTACATATAAACATGGTCATAATCACATAGGGCATTCTGTAAAAATTTCAAGTCAATTGATTCAGAAGTTTCGGAGATTACCGATTAGGAACAAACGAACATTTACGATTTTATCTATATAGATTGTTTCGATGATCGTTGCATGCCCTTATCTCTGGTGAGGATGCCGAAGAATGAAACGAATTGTTTATAATTATATGTGTGATCTATGTGTACTATGTATGAGTGGTGACTATTATTATTAAACCTAAAATTGCAGCATTTATCACCAAAATATTCTAACTATGCATTAAATTAGCTTAAACATATGTTTTAATTGATATTTTTTAAATAAATGTGAATGACGCAGCATGAATTATTATATAGCAAAATAATTTGAGCAAGTTAATAACCCAACTTTAACCTTGATTTTTTTACAAATTAATTTATTATTGCACATATAGATAAATGACCAATTACGTGTTCATATTTAATTCTTAATCAATTACAAATTACATATTGAATATGGAGCTATATTATGATATTATGATTACGATTATATTGTATTATGCTCTCGAATAAATAGATAGGAATCAAAAAAATTTAATTTTTCAGCAACAAATAATTTTAATAAATTATTGAAAATGCTTCAGATCAAATTTGCATTTTTCACCTTAGTTATTACATTGAAATTGCTAATAATTAGCCACACTCAGCTATAAACAATATAAAATACCATAAAAAAATAAGTTTATGATTGTACCAACCGGTGTAGGTTTCATGTTAGGAATTTATTTGCTTGATCTAACAAATGTCCTAGCATTGTGATCCTTTTCTAAAAGGCATATAACTGACTGGTATCAGTCATATGTAGTGGTATTAGAGCCGAAAGTAACCAAGAAAAGGTACACCTAGCATCTCTGCTCTAACTAGCTCGTCGGAGGGAAGTGTCGGTTACTTTCTACCACTAATCACGGTGTTACAGAAAGTTTCATGTGTACCATGATTTGGGCTGACGAGAAGGCTGGAGAAGTGGGTTTATTACGTCCACACCTTTTCACTTCATCAGCTGGTATCTAAAAAAAAGTAAAATTGATTTTATAAAAACTTGAAGATTTAGGTGAACTAAAAGTTCAAACAAGTGTTACCAGATAACGGAAGGAGGGGTATTATTTATATGATTACAAAACCCCCAACGGACAACGGGCGGATATATCTATGGCGTCAAAATTGCGCGTGACGACGGTGCTGCCATCGTAGGGGGGAACCGATGATATTGTTCACCCCTGGGCTAAATATATCACACCCATGGAGTCCAACAAAAAAGGACTCCCCATGACAATATTTTTGCCCAAAAAATATTACACGGTCCTTTGACCCTCATATTGGTGGATTCACCCTACTTTTCTACTCTCACATTACTCACTTCCCGCACAATTGGCCTTTAGCACTTCATATTAAAATTTTCAGGGATACAAACCAAAAAACAAGGAAAAAAACCCAACCGTTTCATTCGTTATACATAATTTTGGTTTTTTATTCAAGAAAAATATGTCGCATAAAAAAAACAAAAAGGCATTTCATGTAATTGCCATTTGTATTTAACAAAAAAAAGAATCAAAAAAAAAATTAGAAAATAATAAAATTATATAATAACTATGCTATAAGAAAATCAAAAATAAGCAAAATTTAAACAAAAACCAAACTTAAATTTGTTAATTCAAATGAAAAGAAATTAAAATAAAACAATATAATTTAAAGAAATAAAAAAAAAATGAGCAAAGCAAACCATAGTAGTGAATTTACAATTTCTCTATATCGGCCGGGCCACTATGGAACTTTCCCGATAATGTCATCAAATATTCATTTCAGTTCTCCTATTCTAAATGTACATTCCAAGTTTCATGAAAATGTGACTAGTATTGTCCGAATTATTAAGGTTTCTTTATATCAACCTCCCGCAACCCCCAACGAGAGGAGACGCATTCTACCTTTTCACTTGCCCTATCCAGAATGTACACACCAAGTTTAAAGAAAATCTGCCTATTATTGAGTGAATTACTGAAGTTTTTCTTTTTCAGCCCTCCACAACCCCCCACCGCGGGGAGACACATTTTATTTTTTCAGCTGATCCATTCCAAAGGTACGTTCGAAGTTTCATTAAAATCCGACTATTATTGGCCGAATTAAGGAAGTTTCTATATTTCATTATTATTAGGGTTTTTTTATTTCACCCTCCCGCAACCCCTACCGTGGGGAGACGCATTCCATCTTCTCACTTGCCCTATCCAGAATGTACACACAAAGTTTGAAGAAAATCTTCCTATTATTGAGTGAATTATTGAAGTTTTTCTTTTTTAGCCCCCCACAACCCCCCACCGCGGGAAGACATATTTTATTTATTCAGCTGGTCCATCCCAAACGTACGTTCGAAGTTTCATTACAATCTGACTATTATTGGCCGAATTAAGGAAGTTTCTATATTAACACCACAACATTTTGTTAAATAAGTTTTGCGCATTAGTGTTGCCAGATGTAAATTCCGTTGAAAAGTTAATATGTTCTGACTTAGATCCTAGTACACAAACTATGCAAATCTCATCAAAATTGGATGCGCAGTTTCAGTTTTACACCAAGTGCAAAAGTAGACTATATTTGGACAAAATGTATTTTTAGACAGTGTTGCCATAGTCGAATATGGCCCAAGAACCAACCAGATCTAAGCTAGGATCAAATACAGTAAGTGTGTAAATTTTATCGAAATTGGCCCAACAGTTTAGCCTGAACCGTGCGGACAATATTTTGTCGTTTTTAGACAAAAAAAGCGTTACCAAATAGTGTTGCCATATATTAATTTCGCCCAAAATCTAACACCATCTGGCATTTGGTGCAGCACCAAAATGGTGAAAGTTTCATGGAAATTGGAGCATCCATTCAGATTTTATTAACGACTTAAAAAAGCGGACGGACGGACGGACGGACGGACATGGGGCTAATTATTTTTGACGAAACGGATTTTGCACTTATTTTCATCTTCCTAGCCCTTCTAGATCAAAAGTTACGTTTTCGCACGATTATAGTACTTTCCTATAAACATTCGTTTATCGGCAAAGTAAAAATGAACTTACGGCTGTTTCGTTGAGGCCTCACGCAACACCCTGTCCTAAAACACTTAATAAACAAAAGAACTGAAAAAAAATAAAATAAACGAAAAAACTGAAAATTTAAAAAAAAACTAAATTTATGTTGAGTTGGTCGCAAGCGCTCCTCTTTTGTATGTTGGTTTGTATGTTGTTGGTTTGTTTTGTTGGATTTGTTGTTTTTTGAAGTGAAAACTTGTTTAGCCGCGTTGGAAGTGATTTGAAACTCGATGAAACGCTAAAAAAGCGCCACTTTTTTACCAAGATGAAATACCAGTCGATCAGAATTCATAACAACAAAAATCTTGCATAAAAATTTTTTGGAGATAAATATGCCCAGTTATTTCAGAAAATATAATATTTTCTGAAATTTTGCCTTGCTATTATTCTGTCTGATTCCTGAGCGCCGTATACATAGAATACAGAATACAGTGTTTCATATTATCTTCGTCTCTTCTTTGTGCGCCGTTTCGTAAAGATTTACATATATTGATCATATAGAATTTGTTCACGTGTATCGTTTTGTGAATATTTTATCAGTTTAATAAAACATTTTCCAAGTGTGCTGAAAACTAAAGCCAAAAAAAGTTTATGAGCTCATGTACAGGATATTCAATTAGATAGAACAGCATGGTCGTCGAATTTTCTAATTCTTACCGAGACGTGGGTGAATAATGAAATTATTGTAGACATTCCAAATTTTGATATTGTTGTTCAATATAAAAGAAAATATATGAGGGAGGCCGAGTTGCAATCTACCATAATAATTAAAATGAAAACCCGTTTTGTTACTCCACAAATAGATCTCAATGAACAACAACTAGAATCTTGTCTGTTCAGATTTCTAAAGTGCTGCTTGTGAAAGCAGATTGGACCAAAATAAACCAGTTATAATTGTGGCAATTTACGTTTCTCCCAACCAATCAATAAATATATAATTATTGACTTCATCCACTAGAATTTTCTAAAGTACACACGAGAAATATCGCGTATTCTTAAAAAAGATGACGATAAAATTCCCATCATTTTAAGAGGGGATTTTAATGTTAATTTTGCATTGGATACAGCGATCCTTTTGATTGAGTTCCTCAACACCAAATTAAATTTAAAAGTGTGCAGTAGTCGCACTGAATCGACAACAAGATCGAAAACAGTATTTTAAAGATATATTATTCAAATCCAAACCAAAACCTTCCTTTCACACTTTAGTTATCATAAGCCACTCGTGTCATTTATTGAAATTGAAAACAAAGATTGTGAATAATGAAATGTAAAATAACTTTTTGGGTACCTATATTTTAATAAATAAACCCTATAACTATCCCACCCCTGATAGTGTACTCGTCTCATTCTCTGGGTGTTTAGTTTTCCGAAGTTTTAACTTCTACCGCGTGTGCACAGCACACATGATTTTTTTCTTTTTCCTTTGTTCTATGATGTCCACTATTTGTTTGAAGTGGATTTTGTGTATATTTATGTATGTTTACTTATATATTTAATTATTATTATTATTATTATTATTAATATTATCATTTATTTGAATAATTGGAATATAATAAATAATTTCGAAATTTTATATTATTTATATGATTATTAATAATTATGATTTATTTTTAAACATTTACTATTAATATTATTATATGAAATTACAGGTTTTGAATATATTTCACTTAAACAATAAAGATTTAATAATTTTTATAAATGTTGGACCTTTTATTAATGTTAAATTACCAATATTATGTTTTTTTTTCATAAATTTCTGGGGGTTTAATAAACAGATTTTTAATTACGAAATTATAGATATGAATATTATTACTTTTTTTGTAGTTTCATTAATTTCTTGTTAATTTATAAATTTTCAAATGTTATAAAACCAAAAAAATGTTGTGATTCACCCAATTTACGAACACTGGTGATTTATCAAATTGAATTTTATGCATAACGATATTATATAAACGATATATTGTTGAATTGAATTTACTTTTTTTTTAAATAACTTAAAATCTTAAAAACTACTAAGAAAAATGTAATTCTCAAATCAAAATTTTATATTTTTTTTTTTAAAAACTCCAAGAAAAACTCTCTAAAAAAAATTTACGAAAAAATCAAATTTTAGGTCCGTTCACTTTTAAAACATACCCCAAGTCTCCGTTTTTTTTCGCCCACAAGAATAAACCGAACTTTTCCTAATCCCGTTTTCCTTTGTGACCTCTCCCAGTTGTTAAATTAAAAAAAAGTATATAATATTATATACTTTTATTAACAATAGCTTCTATTTTAAAATGGAGAAAAAAAATCAATGCAATTGTACAATGCAATTCTGCCACCAGCTGATATTTTATGATTCAAAAAAATCAAAATACGGTGGAGGCACAATTGCACGGCACATGTTACAACACAGGTTCTCAATGAAGTGGGCCACTACTCCTTGAGAAGCTGAAAAGCGTGTGGGTGCAATTGGAGATCAGTGTAATCTTGAACCAGCCCAACGTTGGATTCGACCACACCCTGGAGTAGTCTCGTGCTCTACCATGCTAGCTAGCCGGACTAATACCTTAAGTCCTTTGCATGGTACGTGCCAATGTGAATGCCGCGAAGATCCTCGATCTCGTACATCGAATTACCTATGGCTCGGACAATTCGGCACTTTAGGAACTTGCGATTTAGCTTAGCGTTGATATTTTTCGAGAAATCGCTAACTGTGAAGTACCTTCGGTAAACCTCTTGACCGGGCATATAGGTAACGTGCCTCACCCGCTTGTTATATTGGTTTCCATGGGGTTCATGCGCTTTCTCCAAGTTCCTCAGGACACGCTCGTATAACAACTTACGGTGATCACTCGGGGGTAATACCTCAAAGTCTTGTTCTGCAATGCAGTCAAGCTTCCGGAGGAGTTTGTACGTGCTCGCGTGTGTCACCAAGTGCGTACCGAAGACCAGGGAAAACGGATCCGAAGCAGTCGCCGCATGGACAGTGCTCCTAGGGACACTGCCAATTCTTCCAAGATTCAAATCCCACTCCCGGTAATCGTCACGCACATAGGATCTTATTACGGCCAAAATTGACCGATTTACGCGTTCCGAAGCATTTGACTGCGGAGAATAAACCGCGGTACGAGTATGCTTTAGACCATAAGTTGACAACAATTTAGCGAATTCCTTTGAGAGGAACTGGGGGCCATTATCGGAAACCATTTCTTCCGGTACACCAAACAGTTGAAACACGTTATCCTCTACGAAATCGGCGATATTCGCCACACTCGCACGACGCAACGCTTTCAGGAAAACGAATTTCGAAAATTTATCCAAGATGATAAGGAGGGTTATATTCCCTCGCTTAGATCGTGGACAAGTACCTAATAAGTCTATATATAAATGTTGGAACGGCCTATTGACCTCCACCAGACTATCCATTGGCGGCCGCAATATGCAATTAGGGCCTTTTGTTTCTTTACAGGTTGCAGAGTCAGCTATGTATTTTCGGACTTCTGCTGCCATTTTCGGCCGGAAGTACCTTTGCCGTAATCGATACAAGGTTTTCGCGATCCCACCATGCGAAGACTGAACCGGATCATGTGCCAGTCGGACCAGTTCGGGCGTCAGTCCCGTCGGAATCCAAAGTCTCCAGGTTCTATCAGCACGAGCGACATTCTTTTGATTTGTGAATCCGGTTTTACCGTACACATAGCCATTCGATACTTGCATATCGGATAACCTGTGTCCGTTTTCCGTGACCGTGTCGATCAGTGCTTGGTACTCCTCTGACTTAAAGTGTTCCGAATCTAGATCAATGCAAGGGACGAGTTCCGTCACTTCCTCTACCATAATTCTGGATAAAGCGTCTGGAACCACATTTTCCGCTCCCTTGCGGTGTTCTATTTCAAAGTCAAAGGCCTGAAGGTTTAGATTCCATTGCGCCAAACGCCCGTTCAGGTCCTTCTGATCCATGAGCCACCTCAAACTCGCATGATCGGTGACAATTCTGAAGGGTTGTCCTTCCACATACTCCCAAAACTTCTTTACACTTAACACAGCAGCATACCATTCAAGTTCGGTAACGCTATATTTTGCTGTGCAGCGTTTAGTTTCTGTGACATAAAGGCGATTGGTTTCTCGTTCCTTTGTTCGTCACACTGCAAAAGTACACTGTCGACTCCAGTTTTACACGCATCACATTGAATGATGAAAGTTTACTGAAGTCAGCGTTCGCCAAAATTGGAGCGGAAATGAGAGATGCCTTAAGCACCTCAAAAGCTTTTTGTGCACCATCGGTCCAGGTGAATTTGACCGACCTTTGAGACAATCGGTTCTTGGAGATGCAAGACTGGAATAGTTGGCTATGAACCTTCTATACCAACCTGTCATCCCCAAAAACTGCCGTACCTGTTTTGGAGAAGATGGTACCGGAAAATCCGCCATCGCAGACACTTTGACGGGATTAGTTTTCAAACAACTGTTCCCAACAATGTATCCGAGATAACGCACTTCCTTAAAGCAGACTTTCCTTTTCTCCATGTTGATTGTTAGTCCCGCTGTCATAAGACAGCGAGCGACAATGTTCAACAGGTTCAAATGCGTATCAAAATCTTTTGATACTAACAATAAATCGTCGAAATACACGAAAACGTGTTTCAAGTGGGTCGGTATGACTTTGTCCATCAGTCTGCACATACGCTGGTGAGCGTTGCACAAACCGAAGGGCATCACTGTAAACTGATACAGAGGACGGCCAGGAATAGTAAAAGCTGTTTTCTCTCTACTCTGTTTTTCCAGTGGTATTTGCCAAAAGGCATCCTTTAAATCAATGCTCGAAATGTATTTCGTATTTTCGAGACGGCTGAGGAGACCTTCGATATTTGGCAGGGGGTAAGCATCCTTTTTGTCACCCGGTTCATCTTTCTTGAGTCCAGGCAGAAGCGTACTTTTCCGAGCTTGTGAACGAGGAATATAGGCGAACTCTAGGCACTGTGGCTTACCTCAATTACTCCCATACCCAACATCCGGTCTATCTCTGCATTCATTAATTTTTGTACCGCTGGCAAAACAGAGTAGTGCCGTTGCTTAATCGGCTCTACACCCCCTACATCAATCATATGTTCTTCGAGATTGGTCTTACCGATCCCGAAGTGGTTGAAAGAAGGAAATCGCGATTTGGTCTTTTCAAGGTGCATCTTTACTTCGCGTTTAGGACATGCATATTGTGGTCCTCAACGGGGTCGTCATGAATCGCATCAACAGATCCAAACCGACGTGGAGCTATGTCAAAATCCTTCCAAAAATCGATGCCAAGGTACAATACCTGCGTTAGACCGGGCACAACGTACAGTTTAACATCTCTTGTTACGTTTTTGTACGTAATTGGTAACAAGAGATGCCCAAGAACGAAGGCATGAAGTGCTAGTGCCACTGTCTAGGAGACCTAGCAGAGGTTCACCGGCAATTTCTACCGGAGCATAGGGTCGCATGTCATCCTTCTTTAGCTTTGATACCGCTTCTATGTCTTGCCTAAACTGTCTCAACAGCGTTCAATGTGTTTTGAAACACCGCTTTTTTGAAGGACCTCGAAAATTATTTTCCGAACATCCTCATACTCCATCTGTCTCTGTTGAAGCAATTTTATCGGGGTCAAGTCGGAATAGGCACGTTCCAATCGGGATCAAGTTTTAATATCGTAACGCGTGATACTAACTGCGGACTATTCAGAAGGTCGCGGGGGCCTATTTGTGATTCGGGGGTTGTTCCGGGTGCATCGGTGGCATCCGAGGTATCCCCGGGAATACTCGGTGCCATTGGGGGTTTCCCGGGTTACAGCGGGGAAACTGCGGAGTGACAACATTCTTATGTCCACACCGATAGCAGAACAAACTCCGCCCGTCAGAAGAACAGAAATAAAAATCATGGCCCATTTAGCCGCAATTCCAACATGGTCGCCTAGGTCGTCTTTCGGACTCCACTGCTTCCAGCACACGTAACGGTGGTTGGACGGACTCAATGTTCATTTCTTGATTAGGGTATAAATTCTGTTCACCCGGTGGAAGATAATCAATTTCATGAATGGGTCGCGGGGCTGCTTGCCATATATATCGAGCGGATTCTTTTGAGGTTAAATGCCGCTCCGCTCTTCTACATCCTGGAATTCTTCGAGAGACTGAATGTTAATGCCAAATACTATGTTTGACACTCGTTCTTTGGTGCTGTTTTTCATAATTTGGACCAATTCTGATTCATGTAATGGGTTTTTCATCTGATAATAATATCCTAGAACGGTGTTGTAAAATATGTCGAACGACTCATTATTGCTCTGCTTCATTTGCAAGATGCGTTGGCCAATTTCATGATCCGTGTCAAGATGCGACAGGGCGTCACGCAGAATTGGCCAATTGGGAAATCGATTCCTTCTTAGGAATCTCCTATACCAACTTTCTGCCATCTCTGTTAATAGGAGATGGAAATCTCCGCATGCTACATGCCACGGAATTCCACTCCGGCTTTGTAAAGTCTCAACACGGAAGACGAGATCGTCCACTGACATTCCGTGGGAATTTCCATCAAATTTAATTCCCCATTTGCCCATCCGATTATCGCCAATGCTTGGTGGGGGTAAAGGAAACGATTGCGGGACTGAGTACATGTTTTGTATGTTCTCATTTGTCACACCAGGTTGTGGATGCATTGGGGTAGTATAAGATGGTATGCCATCACTGACACGATCATAATTTCTACGTGGTTGGGAACGCTCATTCGGGGGTACAGTCTCAGACTGGGAATTATCATATTGGTTTCGAAATTTAGTTTCAAATTCTTTTCTAATGGATTCCCTGAGAGAATTCTCATTCTGTTTCATCGCAGCCTGAATCCATTCCTGAATTGTTTCCTTATTGGGAACTACAGGGGACGGTTGTAAAAAGCAAGTCTTTGATAATCTGGAGTTATCATAAGTTTGTTGTGGCGAGTATAACATATGTCCTAAATCTAGTAAATCTGGGGTTGTTCCCGCGCTAGTGGATGGATTATTATTAGACTGTGCTAACAGGGATTTCGCGCCTGACATAGTGTCCACCGTAAATTGCAAGGACTTGGGACGAGCACCTTGTTTCCGTAATGGAGGATTACCTTCTTCTGAAATTGGGGTATGCATCACATTTCCCACTTGACGATAAATGTTATGTTCCATGATATCCGGAAGCTGTGGTTCGCCTTTTTGGCTTCATTTGGCTGCCCCACTTCGAGTTCCGTGCATATTTTAGTACTACCAATTATTGAGAAAAACCACAAAAACCAAAAAAAAACAAATTCCGAAAATTATAATAATTAATATCAATGCAAATCTGAAAGTTCCGGGAAATAAACAATAATATAAAAGAGTACTCAAAAAATTATTTTCTTTTCAAAGAAAAATTTATTATCCAAAACAAATCAAAATTGTATTTATTAATTTTTTTTTTCTTTCAACTTTAGTCAATTGATTTTTGGATGAAGGAATTTCCTTTTTACATCCTACTGCATAACGTAATTATGTAAAAACAATTATGTAAGAGTTTCTTTCTTTTCAAGAACTTTTATTTCATAGTTAATTATTCAAATAAACCTTGTTAGGTGCACAATTAGATTTTATTATTTCAATTTTATTTTTAGGTACACAATTTGATATATTTTATGAATTTAATTTTTTTAATTTGAGATCACTGAAGTTTTACCTTTTACGTGAGGTTCCTAGGTTGAACATCGTGCATCGAAGAAAGAAAATGTTTTATTTTTTTTCTCAGCATACTACAAAAAGAAATTTTTGTATTTCGGCTGCTGAGGAAACATTTTTGTAAATTTTCTACAGGTAGTTTAGGTGAATTTACTAACAAGTAATTTCCCCAAACTGACTGTAGTGTCTGATAACCGCCACAATACTCCCCTTCCAGTGAACTCTGGTGAACGCTATAAATTTGGTCTAACCGGAGGTTTTGAAAGTCGTCCGAAACGAGTTTGGGTCGTTTTAATTTTTTCATCTGCAAAAGTGACTCTTTTAGAATTCTTGGTGTATATTACATTGGGAATCAGAGTGCTTGGTTTGAAGTTCGTTTCGTTAGATTCGCTGAAAAATGGTCTTAGTCGATTGATGGAAACCGTTTTGCGTTTGTTTTTAATAATTAGTGTGAAGTATTTGTCTTTACGATCAATTACTTCAAAGGGTCCTTCGTATGGTGGTTGCAGAGAAACTCGTACGGCATCAGGTCTTGCGAACACGTGCGAACCGTCTTCTAAATTTTTGAATATAAAGACTTTGTCTTTGGTATGTCGAGACGGTGGTGTCGGCCGAATTATGTCAAGTTGTTGTCTGAGTTGCTTGACAAATCCGGACTGGGAAGGTGAGCTTTTGGTCCTTTGCAGAAAATCTCCGGGTAAACGTATGTTATTACCGTACACTAACTCCGCAGAGGTAGCTCCAAAATCTTCGCTGTAAATGGTTCTTAACCCTAGTAATATTGAGGGTAAGGATCTACTCCATTATTTATCTCCTACACACATAATTGATGGTTTAAACGTCCGATGCCAACGTTCGATCATGCCGTTGTAAGCTGGATTGTACGCTGTTTTCCTTTTACATGTGAATCCTAACATGTTTGCCAGTTCCGAGAAGAGTTCGGACACAAATTGCGAACCACGATCCGTGGTTATGATTGACTTTACCCCGTAGCGACAGATCCACCCCCTAAAGATGGCATTAGCTACGGTGTCAGTTTTAATGTCTGTGACCGGTATTGCTTCAAGCCAACGTGTGAAACGGTCGATTAAGGTCACACAATACTTGAAGTTTTCTGACGGTGGTAGTGGACCTATTATGTCAAAATGTACCATATCGAACCGGTTTTCAACTAAATGGTAAATGCCAATCGGGCTTTTGACATGTCGGGAAATTTTGCTTTTCTGACAGGCCAAACAAGATTTGGCCCAGGACCTGAGCTCCTTTCTAATGTTAGTCCAAACGAAATTCTTTACGACTGCCCTAACAGAAGAACGAACGCTTGGATGAGACAGATTATGCACGCTATTGAAAACAATCCGACGAAAATTTTTAGGGACAAAGGGTCTAGCAACTTCGGCAGATCTATCACAGATTATTGTGTTATCCGAGCCGAAAACGGGAAGTGATTCGAATTTCAGTAAATTGTTTGCTTCTTTTAGGTTCTTCAATTCGGTGTCCCCAATTTGGGCTTCTGCCATTTGGGAATAGTTGATACTTGCACCAAACGAAATTGAAGAAGCTCTAGAGAGCGTGTCCACAGCAGCGTTATCTAAACCGGAAATATGTTTAATATCCATCGTATATTGAACAATTAAATCAAGATGTCTAATTTGACGGGGAAACGCCTTGTCCAAATTCTGTTGTAATACGTATATGACGGGTTTGTGGTCTGTATATAATATACGTCCTTCTAGCCAGTGTTTGAAGTACTTAATTGCTGCATAAGCTGCTAGCAATTCGCGGTCGTATGCACTGTAACGCTTTTGAGTGTCTGTCAATTTCCTCGGTTGCCATACATTGGACACTTGTTGCTGTAATACTGCCCCAATCGCTGTGTCCGATGCGTCAACCATTATCGCGAGCGTGGCGTCAGGTGAAGGGTGCGCAAGATATGCCACATCGCTCAACCGTGTCTTGCTCAGTTCGAACTGCTGTTTTGATTCGACTGTCCAGTTGATTTTTCTTTTGTCGTTCTTCTTACTTCCCTTGAGGAAATCGTTTAATAGAGCTTGTTCTTTGGCCGCATGCGGCAAACTCGATAAAAGTTTATCATCCCTAAATAACGGCGTAAATCTTTAACGAAAATTTGAAGCTAGCGATGGCTTCAACCTTGGATTTCGAAGGGTTTATTCCCAGCGCTGAGATATCATGTCCCAGAAAGGTGATACTAGGGACTCCAAAGATGCACTTATTGGTGTTGATAACGAGACCTGCACTCTTAAGTCGTTGAAAGACAGCTTCTAAGTGTTTAACATGCTCTGCCGTATTCTTTGAGGCAATAAGAATATCATAAATATACGGGAAGCAAAATTTTAATCCACGTAATATGGAGTGCATGGAACGTTGGACGGTTTGCGCAGCGTTACGCAAACCGAAGGTCATACGGGTGAATTCATATAGTCCAAAAGGTGTGCAAAGACGGCAGTCTTGAGAATATCCTCTTCGTTAATCGGTATTTGGTGATATGCTCGGACCAAGTCGAGAGCGGTAAAGATAGAACAACCGTCCAGTTGATACGAAAAATCTGTTAGGTAAGGGATTGGATAGCGGTCCGGCTTAGTGACAAAGCTAAGTCCTCTATAATCCCCGCAAGGTCGCCAATCTCCATTATTTTCCATTACTAGGTGCAACGGACTTGGCCATTCGCTACTTGACGGTCGGCAAATCCCTTGCACGAGCATGATTGCAAACTCTTGTTTTGCGATAGCTAATTTTTCGGCATTCAGTCGTCTAACTCTGCCGAAACACGGATATCCTGTAGTTACTATAGCGTGTTCCACATTATGCCTAATTTCTTGCAATGTGGGGCCTTCAATGGTAACGTCCTTATAAATTTGAAGGAGCTTAAATATTTCGGGTGGGTAGGAGTCGAGGGCTATAGTTGTAAGTTATTGTGAAGGACCGTTGGCGATTTTTGTTGCTATTTCCAAACTTGTAAACGAATCGGTTAGTTTCTTCCGCTTTAGGTCGATCAGCAAAGCGAAATGGTTTATAAAATCCGCTCCAATGATTGCCTTTTCGACGTTCGCTGTGATAAAACGCCACAGGAATTGTCTCCGTAACCCTAAATCCACATTCAGCGTTTTGTGGCCGAAAGTGTCAATAACAATGGAGTTGGCAGCAAATAGTTTGTATTCGCCTTTGTTAAGTTTGTCCTTGAGCGTGGGTGGTATAACGGAAACATCGACGCCAGTGTCAATTAAAAATTGAAATTTCAGCGAGGGATCAAATAAGGTGAGACGACTACTGCTATGGCTATGATCGATGGTTGCCGGCAGCGTCGTCGCAGTTAGTTTTTGAATTGCTGCTTGCTGGTGGGTCTTCGAAACTGCATGGTTTTATACACTTTCGGGCGTCTGCTTTAAATCGATAATGGTACCAACTTACCTTATGTTGCCTTGAAGCAGATGCGCAACGAGAACGGGGTCGGGAGTAGGAACGATGTCGAGCAGCGTTTGGTTGGGTGAACGAATCAATTTTTTTCATTAACAAATCGACCTGGTCACGGAGAAATTTGTATTCCGAGGACAGCGGATCGGAAGTCGCTGGCGCGGATGAAGAGGCTGTACACGACATTGTACAAACATTAGCCGAATTGTTTATCTCTGTTATTTTATATGCAGTGTTTGCTAATTTGTCCAAAGAAGTAGCTTCAATGCTTGACAATATTCCATAGGTTCTGGAGAAGAGTATCTTGAATTTGGCCGCCCCCTAGGGATTGCATCTCGCGCAAAAGTTGTGAGGGTTTTCTGTCATCCAACTGAAGTCCTCTCAGAAGCATGTCTATTTTTGTACGTGCTGAGTCACCGAGCCTGTCTACAATAGTCGTCTTTAAATCCTCGTACGCATTTGTTGACGGAGGATTAATGATTTTTTCGCGGACGCATTTGATAGTTTCCGCATCGAGTGCAGCGAGTAGATAGCTGTGCTTAGTACTATCCTGCGTTATTGCACCGATGCGGAACTGCGCTTCCAGTTGCGTAAACCAAATTTCAGGATCTTCACGGTTAAAAATGGGTGGTTTAACCGCGACCCGATACATGCTTGCTGCGTTGGCGGTTGCGAACACAGTAGAGTCAGTATGATCACTATCTGTCATGTTTTATTATTACTTATATAAAAATACTAATGTTGCGAAGGTACTGTTGAAAAATAAATTTTTTCCAACAAGGTGGTTTAACAAACTATCATACAATGCCAACTTTGACTAGTTATATATTTCTGCTAAACCGTTTGCAAACAGCCTTTTGGCACTGAAAATTTTTATCAAAACTTAAAAGTTATGTATTTTGTTTTGTAATATTTGAAATTTTCCAATTATAACACACACCAGATAAATAGTCTTTAAATTTGATTTATTTTTTAAATAAAATCTGGATTAATATCTTTGGCAGAGTATATACGTGTTCATTTACAAAGGGCCTAGCAGGTTATCAGGAGCGTGGCATGGTGTAATCCGATTTAAACCACCAAATTTTTAGATTGTGGTACCGGGTTCAACATAAGAGCTTACGTTTACAATAGATAACTATACTATGTCGCTAAATGTAACAAACGTAAAAACTTATAACATATGTGAACAATTGCCTATAAATGTTTGTTTTTATTTTAAACGAAATATTAGAGAACCTTAAGAATTTTTGGCTTCCGCTGACTGGCTGATATGGTCGAGATTTTCCGCTTACCGTTGAGTGAGATACGTCCGTGTTGAATGATGATATACTGGTTCGGCCGTCGGAATGTTCTTGAACGGTGGTCGATCAATTTCAGCTTTTTCATAGAGTTCTTGAATTTGTTGCGGGATTTTTGAATTCTTGCAAATATTTGACTTGTATTTTTGAGACGAAAATTTTATGTAATCCGCAAAAAAATTTTTTTTGATAGGTGTTTGTACTGCCTTTTTAAATTGAAAAAAAAATGCCCGGTGCGGCCTCACACCAGAACTTATGGCCTTGTCCACATTAATTCCAATTTAATCTTAGCAATTGAACAGCAGAATTTAGGTTTTTCCTATGGAGGAACTCGATTTTTTACATAGAACGTTTTGATCACGTCAGGGTCACCATTTTGACATGAAGGGATTTCCCTTTTACATCCTACTGCATAACGTAATTATGTAAAAACAATTATGTAAGAGTTTCTTTGTTTTCAAGAACTTTTATTTCATAGTTAATTATTCATATAAACCTTGTTAGGTGCACAATTAGATTTTATTATTTCAATTTTATTTTTAGGTACATAATTTGATATATTTTATTAATTTAATTTTTTTAATTTGAGAGCACTGAGGTTTTACCTTTTACGTGAGGTTCTTAGGTTGAACATCGTGCATCGAAGAAAGAAAATTTTTTATTTTTTTTCTCAGCATACTTCGAAAAGAAATTTTTGTATTTCGGCTGCTGTTGAAAAATTTTAGTAAATTTTCAAAGGTAGTTTAGGTGAATTTACTAACAAGTAATTTCCCCAAACTGACTGTAGTGTCTGATAACCGCCACAGATCCAATAATATTAGGAAGAATAAGCAAAACCGAAGCAAATAGAAAAATGTGAAAAAAAATTCAATCAGTAAAGTCAGTTAAGACCACGACTGTACTAAAATTGTGATAAATTCAATTTGATTTATTTAATTTATTTAATTTGTATAATTTATTTAATTTGTTTAATTTATCTTTATTTATTATTATTATTTATTATTATTTATTTTGTATTTATTGTGTATGGAAAAAAAGGAATTTTCAAAAACTATGTATACTGTTTGGTGCAAATATATATCACTCGCAAAAAAATTGCACTGAATTCTTTCTTTTCTATACGAAGTGAGTGGAATATACAGAGAGGGAGCGCAGCGAGAGCAGTAACAGGAAAAATCCACCAAATTCAATGACAACACCGCGCAGCTTTTAGGTTAATTTAATAAGTAAGGTGATGGTAAAAGTTGTAAGCTGACTGCGCTTGATAAAGCAGAGCGCAAAAAAAATATTTCAAATTGTGTTTAAATCCGAAATACCATTAATTTATGGGTGAGGAACCCATATACCGCGAACCATACTAAAATTCAAACACAGTCACCCTCCAAAAAAAAAAGTTTTCCGTAGGCACGATTGATCCATACGAGTAGGTCGCGAATTACGCGGGTGTTCAACATTTCGAGTATTGCGTCCCATAATACTCGATGGTATCAATCGGACCTATTTCCTGACCAACTATCTGGTGGACGCGGCAAAATTTCAGGTGATGTTTACCTAAAATAATTATTTTGCAATGTCCATCCAGTGTTTGATCATACCTTTGCTGATCATCATCCGATTGAAACAAATGCCAAATATCACGACAGTGTGAGTTCCCAATCAGACGACAACCACACGCAATTTATCTGCCACAAAGCATAAGCAAAAATAAAAAAAAATCATGTGTGCTGTGCACAACCGGTAGAAGTGAAACCTTCGGAAAACTAAACAGCGCGAGAATGAGACGAATGCAGGGGTGGGATAGTTATAGGGTTTATTTATTAAATTATTGGTACCAAGTTTAAAAGTTATTTTACATTTTATTATTCACACTCTTTGTTTTCAATTTCAATAAATGACACGAGTGGCTTATGATAACTAAAGTATGAAATGAATGCTTTGGATTGGATTTGAACAATGTATCTTTAAAATACAGCGTCAATTACTGTTTTCGATCTTGTTGTTGATTCAGTGCGACTACTGCACATTTTTAAATTTCATTTAGTATTGAGGAGCTCAATCAAAGGGAGCGCTGTATTCAGTGCAAAATTAACAATTAAATCCCCACTTAAAATCATCGAAATTTTATCGTAATATTTTTTAAGATTCCGTGATAATTCTCGTGTGTATTTTAGCAAATTCTCGTGGAAGAATTCAATAATTATATTTATTGATTGGTTGGGAGAAATACTTTAAAAAGCTTCTGCTAGAAAGCTGAGCAGACAATAATTCTAGTTGTTGTTCATTGAGATCTATTTGTGGAGTAACAACACGGGCTGTCATTTATATTATTATGGTATATTGCAACTCCGCCTGCCCTCATACATATTCTTTTCTATTGAACAACAATATCAAAATTTGGAATGTCTAGAAGAGAAATAAGACGCGACCGTCCAAATACCACTTTTGAAAATGCCAGAAACAAAAAAATCCGCACAAAAGAAGAAAAGAAAATTCAAATTTTTCATTAGAAAGAATGAACAAAAATTTTTTGTTATATATTTTTCAAATATTTTAGGTCCTAGTTCCTGTATGAATTGTTATTTACATAATTGTTAGAACTGATTTATATTTTGTGCTTGCATACCATGTATAATATCACACCATCCATCCCCATCCATTTACCTACGAACGATCGCACAAAGAGGAGGCGCAGATAATCGGAAATACTGTATCTCTCATTCTACGTATCCGGGGCTCAGAAATCAGAATAATATCAAGGAAAAATGTCAGAAAAAATTATTTTTTCTGATATATGGGCATATTTATAATTTATCTGAAAAATATTTTTTTATGCAAAATTTCGATGTTATAAATTCTGATCGACTGGTATTTCATATTGGTAAAAGAGTATCACTTTTTTAGCATTTCATCGAGTTTCAAATTACTTCCAACGCGGCTAAAGAAGTTTTCACTTCAAAAAAATTAAAGTTAAACTGGTCATGTAATTAATTGGACCGATGAATGTGCAGATAATTATCTACACCAGAAAAGATTCATTTAATTCAAATAAAAGAAAGTTTGATGGGCAATCAATATTGCCAATACTCAAACGAAATAAGGATATACGCCACTTATGTGTAACATAAAACGTGCAGTTTTATGTTGCACCACGCACGATCAGAAAAAAAAACTTACTCGGAAATGCTGCAAGGCTTTAAAGTTGTAATTTAAACCGTAGTTCACCCCTGGGGTAAATATATCCCACCCATGGAGTCCAACAAAACAGGACTCCCCATGACCATATTTTTGCTCAAAAAATATAACACGGTCCCTTAACTCTCATATTGGTGGATTCACCCTACTTTTCTAATCTCACATTACTCACTTCCCGCACAATTGGCCTTTAGCACTTCATATTAATATTTTCAGGGATACAAACCAAAAAACAAGGAAAAAAACCCTACCGTTTCATTCGTTATACATTGTTTTGGTTTTTTATTCAAGAAAAATATGTCGCATAAAAAAAAACAAAAAGACATTTCATGTAATTGCCATTTGTATTTAACCAAAAAAAAGAATCAAAAAAAAATTAGAAAATAATAAAATTATATAATACCGATTGTATAAGAAAATCAAAAATAAGCAAAATTTAAAAAAAAAACCAAACTTAAACTTGTTAATTCAAATGAAAAGAAATTAAAATAAAACAATATAATTTAAAGAAATTAAAAAAAATATGAACTTACGGCTGTTTCGTTGAGGCCTCCACGCAACACCCTGTCCTAAAACACTTAATAAACAAAGGAACTGAAAAAAACTAAAAAAAAACCAAAAAACTGATAATTTCAAAAAAAAAACTAAATTTATGTTGAGTTGGTCGCAAGCGCTCCTCTTTTGTATGTTGGTTTGTATGTTGTTGGTTTGTTTTGTTGGATTTGTTTTTTTTTCTTTTTCCTTTGTTCTATGATGTCCACTATTTGTTTGAAGTGGATTTTGTGTATATTTATGTATGTTTACTTATATATTTAATTATTATTATTATTATTATTATTAATATTATCATTTATTTGAATAATCGGAATATAATAAATAATTTCGAAATTTTATATTATTTATATGATTATTGATAATTATGATTTATTTTTAAACATTTACTATTAATATTATTATATGAAATTACAGGTTTTGAATATATTTCACTTAAACCATAAAGATTTAATAATTTTTATAAATGTTGGACCTTTTATTAATGTTAAATTACCAATATTATGTTTTTTTTTCATAAATTTCCGGGGGTTTAATAAACAGATTTTTAATTAAGAAATTATTGATATTAATATTATTACTTTTTTTGTAGTTTCATTAATTTCTTGTTAATTTATAAATTTTCAAATGTTATAAAACCAAAAGAATGTTGTGATTCAACCAATTTACGAACAATGGTGATTTATCAAATTGAATTTTATTCATAATGATATTATTTAAACGACATATTGTTGTTTTTTAAATAACTTAAAAACTACTAAGAAAAGTATAACTCGCGAATCAAAATCTTATCTTTTTTTTTAACCTCCAAGAAAAACTCTGAAAAAAAATCTCCGAAAAAATCAAATTTTAGGTCCGTTCACTTTTAAAACATATTCCAAGTCCCCGTTTTTTTTCGCCCACAAGAAAAAACAGAATTTTTCCTAATCCCGTTTTCCTTTGTGACCTCTCCCAGTTGTTAAATTAAAAAAAAGTATATAATATTATATAATTTTATTAACAATAGCTTTTATTTTAAAATTGAGAAAAAAAATCAATGCTATTGTACACTGCAATTCTGCCACCAGCTGATATTTTATGATTCAAAAAACCAAAATAAAGTGGAGGCGCCATTACACGGGACATGTTACATGATACTTCATACATCTAATATTAGTAAAACTGACAGCAAAATTACGAGGATCGAAAAAATAGAAGAAATAACAGAAGCGAAAATATCAGATATCTCGAAGCAAAGTACAAAAAGCAAAAACCAAGTTCAAACCGAACGAATTTACAGAAATTTAATATTTCGATTTTAATTTTAATATTACAAATAGCCGCTGCACACTGTAGAAGTGAAAGTGACGGCAGCGGTTGAACAGCGCCATTAACTGTTTTGATTGTTGAACAGCTGGTTATTGCCAAATCTAAGTGCGGAATTAAATATAAAAGCACCGGGAGACCGAGCTTTGCTCGGTAAGGCACAGTTAAAGTATGCCGAAAAATTGCGAAAAATTTAAAATATAGAAATGTGAAAGTTCCTACATATCCATATATTTCAATTTTCGGCAATTTTTCAACCAATTTGCGGTAACCTTGATTTCGGATATTCTTTCTTTACTTCTGGTCTTAGCAGCACGTCTAGGTTGAGTTGAAGTAGTCGACTGTTCATAAAAATGTAATGAGTCGAGCAATACGTCAGAGAGCAAAGGCCCTAGTCGCGATGAAACTGGCAAGTTAAACTGGAGACAGTTTGAAATAGTAATTACAATTGACCATGAATTGTAATTCCTAATGTAGTCTGTCTCTGAGTAATTGAATCCGATCGTACTTGCAACCTGATTCGTATAATGAGGTTCAGGGAACTTGATGGTTTTGTGGTTACTATTTATCGCTGCCGATAGATATCTAAAAAGTGATATTTTTATGCATATCGAAAAACCTTACTCCCTAGTAATATTGCGAATTTTCATTAAGATCCTTTCACGTAATTCGAAGACACCAAGCGAGGAGTATCGAGGGGAGGGGAGAAGTGAGGTTTGTAGTGGGAAACTGGAAAGCCCTTAGGCCCTTTAGTAATACTGTAAAGTTTCATTAAGATCGAACCACCCGATTCGTAGCCACCAGGCGGGGAGTTTCGAGGGGAGGGGAAATGTGAGTTTTGTAGTCGGCAAATTGAAAGCCCTTAGCCTCCTTAGTAATACTATAAAGTTTCATTAAAATCGGACCACCCAATTTGAATCCGCCAGGCGAGGGGTATCGCGGGAGAGGAAAAGTGAGTGTTGTAATGGGAAAATCGAAACCCCTTAGCCCCTTAGTAACACTGTAAAGTTTCATTAAGATCGGACCACCCAATTCGAAAATACCAAGCGAGAAATATCGAGGGGAGGGGATTACGAATTTTCTCAGAGGTGAGAGCTATCTAGATCAATTTCTAGTCCCCGAAAACCCTTAACTCCCAAGCTTCGTGCAAATCGTTAGTCGGGTTTTCGAGATCGTTGTGCAAACATTCCTCGTATTATATAAATAAGTAACGGGAGACCGAGCTTTGCTCGGTAAGGCAAAGTTAAAGTATGCCTGAAAAATTGCGAAAAATTTAGAAATGTGTAAGTTCTTACATTTCCATATTTTTCAATTTTCGGCCATTTTTCAACAAATTTTCGGCAACCTTTTGAGAATTTATTGGTCGCTTTTTGAGATGCTTGAATTCAGCCAAACGGGTTGGTTATAATTGTGCAATAAAATTTGTGCAAATTGATTTGTGTGTCAGTATGCATTCCGCATAAAAATTTACACCTATAATTTTATATGCATTTTGGTATTGCGCAAAAAATTGCACCTAAACAAATCTTTGTCTAAAAATATTGCACCTAAGCAAATCTATGCCTAAAAAAATTGCGGCCTAAATGCCCGCGTGAGAAAAATTGATTTTTTTTAAGTTAATTTTTCTCAACTTTCTTTCACTTTTTCTCAACTTTTCCTTATGCTTGAATTCAGTCTAAAAATGTTTTTGTTTTAAAAATTGACGCTAAGCATATTTTAGCTAGAACGGTTATATATTTGCCGGGTTTATTTATAGGTTTATAATTTATAGCTATAAACTTTTATCTTGATCCGTTTGTGTAGCCGCATTTTGTTAAAGCATCCGGCAAGTGCTTTTGCGTTTTTGTACGTTTTGAGTGCAGGAATTTATAGGCATAGGATCACCCTCCCCGATAAATTACTAAAAAATCAAGCGCTGTTACAAATTCGGTTAGTGTTGACATCCCTTTTTTTTAGCAGCCGGTTCTTTACAAAACCCTATCTAAGTTTTTAGTTGTTGTAAATGATAGTGTTTATGATATTTTTATTTATGACATTTTCATGTATCAAAGGCCCTACAGTTAAGAAATACAATAAAAATGTAATTAGTGTTTGTTTATATATTACTTGTTGAGCTTCGCTTGAATAAACTGAAACTATTACTTAAGTTTGAGTTTATTCATCAATTGCAAAGTCTTCCATATGGTCGGGATAGACCATTAGTGTAGCTGCATTATTTGGTACAGGCTTCGTATTTGGTTTAGCCAAGATGTCTTTCCACACGATATTTCAAGCGTGTCCTGGATTTTTCGGTACTAAGGCGACTTCCAGAGCACTTCGTCCTTTGACCCGGGAAAAAGCGACGAACAGCATGCCAGCATGCATAAAGGCCGCTGTAAGAAGGAGAAGACCAACAAATTCAAAGGTTTGGCCTTGGGACTTATGGATCGTCGTGGCAAATGCTGGTTTTACAGGAAACTGATGGCTCTGCATGATGCACCCAAGTTGAGATTTGTTCGAATCAAGCATAATTCTTCGAAGATCTTAGCTTTGAAGAGGTTATCACATAACTCGGTCACTATCAGCCTTGTTCGGTTGCACAATCCTTCAGAAACATATAGATTGATTAAAAGCATAATAATTGTGTTTTTTAAGCTTGAGATTGTGAGGCGGTAAATCAGCAATTTCAATCGAGTTTAGAAATTCCGACGTAAACTGCAACGCTCGGTCATGTTGATCTTTAACAGCGTCAAAGCTTTTGCAGAACTTTTCTTCACCCGGTAGAATTTTAATAATTCGTCCACTTCTTTGTTGAGTGCAGCGAGAATTGCGCACTTTTTCATATTTTCGTAGTTTCCACTGGCCAGAAATGCTCCAAAGGTTTCTTCGATAAGGTCCCCGTTTGAGATTATGTTGCTCGGAAGCTCTATTTCGCCAAGTTCGTTTGTCGCCAATTCTCCATTTCCGAGTTGCAGCAAATAGTACGTGAATTCTTCTTCTCTGGGTCGACACGTATATTCTTAGTAAGCGAGTAACGGATAAAAAAGTTGCCATAAGTTGCTTCTTTTAATGCATAAGTCGAGTAGCTCGCTCGATTTGTTTGCTCTCTTCTAGTACCTCCTTCGCCATCATGTATGCTTGGGCGAACGGGTTTTGGTGACGCATAATTTTCTCTAAAAGTTGCATAAGCTCTCGACTAATACCCTGGCTGATTGGTTCGTTGACTCGCGCCTCTACTGCAGTGTCCGGGTCCACGAAATACATTTGCGCGTGTCTGGGTGTCTCGTATTCACCATATTGATTTTGAGCAGGTTGAGCTGCAACATTTATTTTATGATAGATTTGACCGCCGGCCACAAAACTGTAGATTCCACGATTGTTGAATGTTCCTATCATCAGCCACGTTGAATGATGCGAAGGCCAAACGGGCACTAAGGGATCGTACCTTGGCGTGAAATTCATTGGCTAGAGGATGTTGACATGCAAAAAGTAGTGCTAATTCGTCAACCAGAGATTTTTTCTTTACTTCTTGTCTTAGCAGCATGGCTAGGTCGAGTTGAAGTAGTCGGCTGCGTAAGGCGTAAGGTCTTCTGGAAACTAATTTCGAAATTAAAGTATCTAAAAAGGTTGTTAAATCGGTTACAGATATGTTATCTAAAAGGGATGCAGTACGTCCACGAAATCGTGTGGGTAGTAAAGAGACAAGTATGGGTTGTTCGTCCTTACTAAGTATGTCATGGATGGTTTGACAACACTTACCAAAAACTTTCACTTCCGACGCTAAATTTGTTCCGAGTTCCGCGTGAAGTAAAGGGATTGAATTAAAAACAAATTGAGACACTTTGTTACAATCTACGGACATTTTAGTTTTTTTTAGTTCACTATTTAAAATTATATCGGCCTTAAAATCTAATTGTTTTTTTAACAAGTGCTTCCTAGGGCTTAAATTCTCTGGTAAATCGTTGGTAGTTGGAGAATTTGGTGTTGATCGTGCGAGATGGTGTGGAAAATTTGGAGCGGAAAATATACGTCCGCTTCAATGTTGGTGTTCCAAAAACTGGACTGGTGTTGTCGAAGGAGAACTCGTTTATTTGCTCCTCAAAAGTCAGTTCGTGCACCTCGTTATTTGTTTCCGAAGTCAAATCTGGTTGAATCATTCGTCAATTTGCCACAACTGTCTTATTTTCAGATTCGGGGATCTGAGATTTTTAATGCTTAGCAACTCAGATCCTACCGGCTGCGCCAGATATTGTGGAACAAAAGGGACGACCTGATCCTTCCCAGGACGACTCTAGGGAACTTTTATTTTATATTGAGTTTTTGTCTCCGGGGGTCGGAAATCCCGGAAAAACGATGCAATTTTAATATAGAGTAAAATTGAAAACGCTTACCCTCTTTTTCCTTTTAAAACTCTTTATTATTCTCAAAACACTTTTCGGAATTCTCTTTAAACTTAGACAAAAACTTTCTTCTTTTAAAATTTACAATTTTTTTTTCCTTTTTAACTCTTTCGAATTCTCAAAACACTTTTCGGAATTCTCTTTAAACTTAGACAAAAACTTTCTTCTTTTAAAATTTACAAATTCTTTTTCCTTTTTTTTTACTCTTTAGAATTCTCAAAATACTTTTTCGGAACTTTCTTTAAACTTAGATAAAAACTTTCTTCTTTTAAAATTTACAAATTCTTTTTCCTTGTTTTTTACTCTTTAGAATTCTCAAAATACTTTTTCGGAACTTTCTTTGAACTTAGACAAAAAACTTTCTTCCTTTAAAATTTACAAATTCCTTTTCCTTTTTTAACTCTTTATTATTCTCAAAACACTTTTTCGGAACTTTCTTTAAACTTAGACAAAAAACTTTCTTCTTTTAAAATTTACAAATTCCTTTTCCTTTTTTAACTCTTTATTATTCTCAAAACACTTTTTCGGAACTTTCTTTAAACTTAGACAAAAAACTTTCTTCCTTTAAAATTTACAAATTCCTTTTCCTTTTTCAACTCTTTTACAATTCACTTAAAACAAAAATTGGTTCCGACCAAAAAACTTTTCTTCCGCCCGGCTTTTATTAAAAACTTTGTCTCATAAAGAAACTAACAAGAACAACAACTTAATATCTTTTTTTTTTGTAAAACCGCGACCGGTTAATTAAATTTGGAATGAAGCTAAACGCGTCGGGAAATCAAAACTTACTGAAAATGGTAATCGATATCAAATCGATAAGTTAATGTTTTAATAAAAATTTGTCAAAGTACATTAAGTTCATCCTACTTTGACCGATATTAGTAATTTTGCGTAATTGACAAAAAAAATAATTATTCTTGGAAGAAGACTAATTACTTGAAAAAAATGTTCGCGTATGCAATTTTTTATTATCGCGTATAAAAAAAAATGAATTTATATTTTGTTATACTAAAATTCGTTAGTATACAATTTTTTTATGTATTTCGACATAGAAAATTTATGTCGAAGCAAAATAATAATTTTAATAAGATATTTCGAAATTGTTTATATTTCGAAATATGTTAATAAATTTAAATAATTATTTACGCGTTTAATCAAAAATTAAATTTCGAAATGTCGGGTTCAATAACCGCTTTTTGTTCGGAAACGATTTCTTGGTACAGGGTGTACCACAACAAAAATTTAATGGCTCGAGCAACAGGTCAGTGTAGGAAGGGCGCGGTCGCGATGATCCTGGCAAGTTGGTGTTATCATCTTCTGGTTCTTCTTGCGCTGAATCATTGCTTCAACCACTAAAATTGAACTGACGCTTCTTTGGTGGTCCTCCTGCTGTGATTTTTGAAGGTTTGAAAATCGATGTTTGAATTGTACAAAAAGTTTAATGTTTTGATTAGTGAATGTTTGGGGTAGAATAATTTAAAAATTTTTGTATGAACAATGATAACAATGAATTTTTTAAAAGATTTATTCTAAAATGCCACCAAAAGTCACAAAATGTGTTAGGAATTCAGTATGTAAAAATAAAAACGAGCGCCAGAAAATAAACTTGAACTCATGAGTGTTTCTTGACGAATGGAAACATACTGCATACGCACAGTTCATTTCTCTTGCTTTCCCTTTGAACACAATTCCCTTCTCTAGGTTTTCTCCAGATGTGTATGAGATCGTGATGTCTGATATTTTTGTACTGCGTCTATGTGTATGAGATCATGATAAAACCAGTTTGGTGTTTCTGCACTGTGTGTGTGTGTATAAGATCATGATTAAATATGTTCAGTAGTTTTGAGCAGTGATGTTAAACAGAATGGCGATGGCGATCTACTTCGAGACGCTTATTTTGTCCGTCCTCTGTAGCGCCTATTCGGCGTGTAGCGTGACTTCTGACTGAGAAATAATAAGATGGAGTATGATTTCGGATATTCTTCCTCTCCTTTTGATTTTAATAGCACGGTTAAGTTAAATTGAAATAGTCGACTGCTCATCAAAATCGGTCGAGGAATACGTCAGGGTGCGAAAGACCCGGTCGCGATGAACCTGGCAGGTTATACAGGAGACAGTTTGAAATAATAATTACAATTGGGCATGAATTGTAATTCCTAATGTAGTCTGTCTCAGAGTAATTGAATCGTATTTTAATTGCCACATTATTCGTATAATGAGGTTCGGGGAACTTGATTGTTTTGCAATTACCATTTTTTGCTGCCGATAGATATCTAAAAGCGATATTTTTAGAATGCATATTGTAGTGGAAAGTCGAAAGCCCTTAGGCCCCTTAGTAATACTGTTAATTTTCATTAAGATCGGATCACTCAATTCGAAGTCACCTGGCGAGAGGTAACGGGGGAGAGGAAAAAAGCTCATCAAAATGTAATGGGTAGAGCAATACCTCAGAGTGCAAAAGCCCCGGTCGCGATGAAACTGGCAAGTTATACTGAAGCCAGTTTGAAATAGTAATTACAATAGGCCATGGATTGTAATTCCTAATGCAGTCTGTCTCTGAGCAATTGAATCCGATTGTAATTGCAACCTGATTCGTATAATGAGGTTCAGGGAACTTGATGGTTTTGTGGTTACTATTTATCGCTGCCGATAGATATCTAAAAAGTGATATTTTTATACATATCGAAAAACCTTATTCCCTAGCAATAATGCAAATTTTCATTAAGATCCTTTGACGTAATTCGAAGATACCAAGCGAGGGAAGGAGAAAAGTGAGGTTTGTAGTGGGAAAATCGAAATCTCTTAGGCCCCTTAGTAATACTGTAAAGTTTCATTAAGATCGGACCACCCAATTAGAAGCCACCAGGCGAGAGGTATCAAGGGGATAGGAAAAGTGAATTTTGTAGTCGGAAAACTGAAAGTTCTTAGTCGTCTTAGTAATACTGTAAAGTTTCATTAAGATCGAACCACCCAATTCAAAGCCACCAGGCGAGGTGTATCGAGGGGATGGGAAAAGTGAGTTTTTTAGTGGAAAAGTCGAAAGCCCTTAGGCCCCTTAGTAATACTGTAAAGTCTCATTAAGATCTGATCACCCAATTCGAAGCTAGTGGCGAGGTGTATCGGGGGAGACGAAAAGTGCTCATCAAAATGTAATGGGTCGAGCAGTTCGTCAGAGTTCAAAAGCCCCGGTCGCGATGAAACTGGCAAGTTATACTGGAGACAGTTTGAAAAAGCAATTACAATTGGCCATGAATTGTAATCCCTAATGCAGTCTGTCTCTGAGTACTTGAATCGGATTTTAATTGCAACCCGATTCGTATAATGAGGTTCAGGGAACTTGATGGTTTTGTAGTTACTTTTTACCGCTGCCGATAGATATCTAAAAAGTGATATTTTTATGCATATCGAAAAACCTTACTCCCTAGCAATATTGTAAATTTTCATTAAGATCCCTTCACGTAGTTCGAAGACACCAAGCAAGGGGTATCGAGGGGAGGGGAAAAGTGAGGTTTGTAGTGGGAAAATCGAAAGGCCTTATTACCCCTTAGTAATACTGTAAAATTTCATTAAGATCGGACCGCCCAATTCGAAAATACCAAGCGAGAGGTATCGAGGGGAGGGGATTACGAATTTTCTCAGAAGTGAGACCTATCTAGATCAATTTCTAGTCCCCGAAAACTCTTAACTCCCAAGTTTCGTGAAAATCGTTAGACGGGTTTTCGAGATTGTTGTGCAAACATTCCTCGTATTACATAAGTAATGAATTTTAAAAAGGAGTGTTGGAACTGTAACAAAAAATATTCAAGACATTGAATGATGAAAGTTTACTGAAGTCAGCGTTCGCCAAAATTGGAGCAGAAATGAGAGATGCCTGAAGCACCTCAAAAGCTTTTTGTACACCATCGGTCCAGGTGAATTTGACCGACTTTTTGAGACAATCGGTTATTGGAGATGCAAGACTAGAATAGTTGGCTATGAACCTTCTATACCAACCTGTCATCCCCAAAAACTGCCGTACCTGTTTTGGAGAAGATGGTACCGAAAAATCCGCCATCGTAGACACCTTGACGGGATTAGTTTTCAGACAACTGTTCCCAACAATGTATCCGAGATAACGCACTTCCTTAAAGCAGAATTTGCTTTTCTCCATGTTGATTGTTAGTCCCGCTGTCATAAGACAGCGAGCGACAATGTTCAACAGGTTCAAATGCGTATCAAAATCTTTTGATACTAACAATAAATCGTCCAAATACACGAAAACTTGTTCTTTCAAGTGGGTCGGTATGACTTTGTCCATCAGTCTGCACATACGCTGGTGAGCGTTGCACAAACCGAAGGGCATCACTGCAAACTGATACAGAGGACGGCCAGGAATAGTAAAAGCTGTTTTCTCTCTACTCTGTTTTTCCAGTGGTATTTGCCAAAAGGCATCCTTTAAATCAATGCTCGAAATGTATTTCGTATTTTCGAGACGGCTGAGGAGACCTTCGATATTTGGCAGGGGGTAAGCATCCTTTTTGTCACCCGGTTCACCTTTCTTGAGTCCAGGCACAAGCGTACTTTTCCGAGCTTGCGAAGGAGGAATATTGGCGAACTCTAGGCACTGTGGCTTACCTCAATTACTCCCATACCCAACATCCGGTCTATCTCTGCATCCATATTTTTTGTACCGCTTGGAAAACAGGGTAGTACCTTTTATTAATCGGCTCTACACCCCCTACATCAATCATGTGTTCTTCGAGATTAGTCTTACCGATCCCGAAGTGGTTGAAAGAAGGAAATCGCGATTTGGTCTTTTCAAGGTGCATCTTTTCATTCGCGTTTAGGACATGCATATTGTGGTCCTCAACGGGGTCGTCATGAATCGCATCAACAGATCCAAACCGATGTGGAGCTATATCAAAAATTCCAAAAATCGATGCCAAGGTACAATACCTGCGTTAGACCGGGCACAACGTACAGTTTAACATCTCTTGTTACGTTTTTGTACGTAATTGGCCCAAGAACCAAGGCATGAAATGCTAGTGCCACTGTCTAGGAGACCTAGCAGAGGTTCACCGGCAATTTCTACCGGAGCATAGGGTCGCATGTCATCCTTCTTTAGTTTTGACACCGCTTCTATGTCTTGTCTAAACTGTCTCGACAGCGTTCAATGTGTTTCGAAACACCGCTTTTTTGAAGGACCTCGAAAATTATTTTCCGAACATCCTCATACTCCATCTGTCTCTGTTGAAGCAATTTTATCGGGGTCAAGTCGGAATAGGCACGTTCCAATCGGGATCACGTTTTAAGATCGTAACGCGTGATACTAACTGCGGGCTATTCAGAAGGTCGCGGGGGCCTATTTGTGAGTCGGGGGTTGTTCCGGGTGCATCGGTGGCATCCGAGGTATCCCCGGGAACACTCGGTGCCATTGGCGGTTTCCCGGGTTACAGCGGGGAAACTGCAGAGTGACAACATCCTTATGCCCACACCGATAGCAGAACAAACTCCACCTGTCAGAAGAACAGAAAGAAAAAACATGACCCATTTAGCCGCAATTCCAACATGGTCGCCTAGGTCGTCTTTCGGACTCCACTGCTTCCAGCACACGTAACGGTGGTTGGACGGACTCAATGTTCGTTTCTTGATTAGGGTATAAATTCTGTTCACCCGGTGGAAGATAATCAATTTCATGAATGGGTCGCGGGGCTGCTTGCGATATATATCGAGCGGATTCTTTTGAGGATAAATGCCGCTCCGCTCTTCTGCATCCTGCAATTCTTCGAGAGAATGAATATTAATGCCGAACACTATGTTTGACACTCGTTCTTTGGTGTTGTTTTTCATAATTTGGACCAATTCTGATTCAGGTAATGGGTTTTTCATCTGATAATAATATCCTAGAACGGTGTTGTAAAATATGTCAAACGACTCATTATTGCTCTGCTTCATTTGCAAGATGCGTTGGACAATTTCATGATCCGTGCCAAGATTTCTGAATTGACGCGACAGGGCGTCTCGCAGAATTGGCCAATTGGGAAATCGATTCCTTCTTAGGAATCTTCAATACCAACTTTCCGCCATCTCTGTTAATAGGAGATGGAAATTCCCGCATGCTACATGCCACGGAATTCCACTCCGGCTTTGTAAAGTCTCAACACGGAAGACGAGATCGTCCACTGACATTCCGTGGGAATTTCCATCAAATTTAATTCCCCATTTGCCCATCCGATTATCGCCAATGCTTGATGGGGGTAAAGGAAACGATTGTGGGACTGAGTACATATTTTGTATGTTCTCATTCGTCACACCAGGTTGTGGATGCATTGGGGTAGTATAAGATGGTATGCCATCACTGACACGATCATAATTTCTACGTGGTTGGGAACGCTCATTCGGGGGTACAGTCTCAGACTATTGGTTTCGAAATTTAGTTTCAAATTCTTTTCTAATGGATTCCCTGAGAGAATTCTCATTCTGTTTCATCGCAGCCTGAATCCATTCCTGAATTGTTTCCTTATTGGGAACTACAGGGGACGGTTGTAAAAAGCAAGTCTTTGATAATCTGGAGTTATCATAAGTTTGTTGTGGCGAGAATAACATATGTCCTAAATCTAGTAAATCTGGGGTTGTTCCCACGCTAGTGGATGGATTATTATTAGACTGTGCTAACAGGGATTTCGCGCCTGACATAGTGTCCACCGTAAATTGCAAGGACTTGGGACGAGCACCTTGTTTCCGTAATGGAGGATTACCTTCTTCTTAAATTGGGGTATGCATCACATTTCCCACTTGAGGATAAATGTTATGTTCCATGATATCCGGAAGCTGTGGTTCGCCTTTTTGGCTTCATTTGGCTGCCCCACTTCGAGTTCCGTGCATATTTTAGTACTACCAATTATTGAGAAAAACCACAAAAACCAAAAAAAAACAAATTCCGAAAATTATAATAATTAATATCAATGCAAAACTGAAAAATCCGGGAAATAAACAATAATATGAAAGAGTACTCAAAAAATTATTTTCTTTTCAAAGAAAAATTTATTATCCAAAACAAATCAAAATTCTATTTATTAATTTTTTTTTTTTCTTTCAACTTTAATCAATGAATTTTTGGATGAAGGAATTTCCTTTTTACATCCTACTGCATAACATAATTATGTAAAAACAATTATATAAGAGTTTCTTTCTTTTCAACAACTTTTATTTGATAGTTAATTATTCATATAAACCTTGTTAGGTGCACAATTAGATTTTATTATTTCAATTTTATTTTTAGGTACACAATTTGATATATTTTATTAATTTAATTTTTTTAATTTGAGAGCACTGAGGTTTTACCTTTTACGTGAGGTTCCTAGGTTGAACATCGTGCATCGAAGAAAGAAAATGTTTTATTTTTTTTCTCAGCATACTACAAAAAGAAATTTTTGTATTTCGGCTGCTGAGGAAAAATTTTTGTAAATTTTCTACAGGTAGTTTAGGTGAATTTACTAAAAAGTAATTTCCCCAAACTGACTGTAGTGTCTGATAACCGCCACAATACTCCCCTTCCAGGGAACTCTGGTGAACGCTACAAATTTGGTCTAACCGGAGGTTTTGAAAGTCGTCCAAAACGAGTTTGGGTCGGTTTAATTTTTTCATCTGCAAAAGTGTCTCTTTTAGAATTCTTGGTGTATATTACATTGGGAATCAGAGTGCTTGGTTTGAAGTTCGTTTCGTTAGATTCGCTGAAAAATGTTCTTAGTCGATTGATGGAAACCGTTTTGCGTTTGTTTTTAATAATTAGTGTGAAGTATTTGTCTTTACGATCAATTACTTCAAAGGGTCCTTCGTATGGTGGTTGCAGAGAAACTCGTACGGCATCAGGTCTTGCGAACACGTGCGAACAGTCTTCTAAATTTTTGAATATAAAGACTTTGTCTTTGGTATGTCGAGACGGTGGTGTCGGCCGAATTATGTCAAGTTGTTGTCTGAGTTGCTTGACAAATCCGGACTGGGAAGGTGAGTTTTTGGTCATTTGCAGAAAATCTCCGGGTAAACGTATGTTATTACCGTACACTAACTCGGCAGAGGTAGCTCCAAAATCTTCGCAGTAAACGGTTCTTAACCCTAGTAATATTGAGGGTAAGGATCTACTCCATTATTTATCTCTTTGATGGTTTAAACGTCCGATGCCAACGTTCGATCACGCCGTTGTAAGCTGGATTGTACGCTGTTTTCCTTGTACATGTGAATCCTAACATGTTTGCCAGTTCCGAGAAGAGTTCGGACTCAAATTACGAACCAGATCCACCCCCTAAAGATGGCGTTAGCTAGGGTGTCAGTTTTAATGTCTGTGACCGGCATTGCTTCAGGCCAACGTGTGAAACGGTCGATTAAGGTCACGCAATACTTGAAATTTTCTGACGGTGGCAGTGGACCTATTATGTCCAAATGTACCATATCGAAACGGTTTTCAACTAAAGGGTAATTGCCAATCGGGCTATTGACATGTGGGGAAATTTGGTTTCTGACAGGCCAAACAAGATTTGGCCCAGGACCTGACCTCCTTCTTAATGTTAGTCCAAACGAAATTCTTTACGACTGCCCTAACAGAAGAACGAACGCTTGGATGAGACAGATTATGCACGCTATTGAAAACAATCCGACGAAAGTTTTAAGGGACATAGGGTCTAGCAACTTCGGTAGATGTATCACAGATTATTGTTATATCCGAGCCGAAAACGGGAAGTGATTCGAATTTCAGTAAATTGTTTGCTTCTTTTAGGTTCTTCAATTCGGTGTCCCCAATTTGGGTTTCTGCCATTTGGGAATAGTTGATACTTGCACCAAACGAAATTGAAGAAGCTCTAGAGAGCGTGTCCGCAGCAGCGTTATCTAAACCGGAAATATGTTTAATATCCATCGTATATTGAACAATTCAATCAAGATGTCTAAATTGACGGGGAAACGCCTTGTCCAAATTCTGTTGTAATACGTATATGAGGGGCTTGTGGTCTGTATATAAAGTGAATATGCGTCTTTCTAGCCAGTGCTTGAAGTACTTAATTGCTGCATAAGCTGCTAGTAATTCGCGGTCGTATGCACTGTAACGCTTTTAAGTGTCTGTCAATTTCCTGGGTTGCCATACATTGGACACTTGTTGCTGTAATACTGCCCCAATCGCTGTGTCCGATGCGTCAACCATTATCGCGAGCGTGGCGTCAGGTGAAGGGTGCGCAAGATATGCCACATCGCTCAACCGCGTCTTGCTCAGTTCGAACTGCTGTTTTGATTCGACTGTCCACTTGATTTTTCTTTTGTCGTTCTTCTTACTACCCTTGAGGAAATCGTTTAATAGAGCTTGTTCTTTGGCCGCATGCGGCAAATAAACTCGATAAAAGTTTATCATCCCTAAATAACGGCGTAAATCTTTAACGACCACGGGCAATTTGAAGCTAGCGATGGCTTCAACCTTGGATTTCGAAAGTTTTATTCCCAGCGCTGAGATATCATGTCCCAGAAAGGTGATACTAGGGACTGCAAAGATGCACTTATTGGTGTTGATAACGAGACCTGCACTCTTCAGTTGTTGAAAAACAGCTTCTAAGTGTTTAACATGCTCTGCCGTATTCTTTGAGGCAATAAGAATATCATAAATGTACGGGTAGCAAAATTTTAATCCACGTAATACGGAGTGCATGGAACGTTGGAAGGTTTGCGCAGCGTTACGCGAACCGAAGGTCGTACGGGTGAATTCATATAGTTAATCGTTAATCGGTTTTTGGTGATATGCTCGGACCAAGTCGAGAGAGGTAAGGATAGAACAACCGTCCAGTTGATACGAAAAATCTGTTAGGTAAGGGATTGGATAGCGGTCCGGCTTAGTGACAAAGCTAAGGCCTCTATAATCCCCGCAAGGTCGCCAATCTCCAGTATTTTTCTTTACTAGGTACAACGGACTTGGCCATTCGCTACTTGACGATCGGCAAATCCCTTGCTCGAGCATGATTGCAAACTCTTGTTTTGCGATAGCTAATTTTTCGGCATTCAGTCGTCTAACTCTGGCGAAACACGGATATCCTGTAGTTACTATAGCGTGTTCCACATAATGCCTAATTTCGTGTAATGTGGGGCCTTCAACGGTAACGTCCTTATAAATTTGAAGGAGCTTAAACATTTCGGGTGGGTAGGAGTCGAGAGCTATAGTTGTAAGTAATTGTGAAGGACCGTTGGCGATTTTTGTTGCTATTTCCAAACTTGTAAACGAATCGGTTAGTTTCTTCCGCTTTAGGTCGATCAGCAAAGCGAAATGGTTTATAAAATCCGCTCCAATGATTGCCTTTTCGACGTTCGCTGTGATAAAACGCCAAAGGAATTGTCTCCGTAACCCTAAATCCACATTCAGCGTTTTGTGGCCGAAAGTGTCAATAACAGTGGAGTTGGCAGCAAATAGTTTGTATTCGCCTTTGTTAAGTTTGTCCTTGAGCGTGGGTGGTATAACGGAAACATCGACGCCAGTGTCAATTAAAAATTGAAATTTCAACGAGGGATCAAATAAGGTGAGACGACTACTGCTATGGCTATGATCGATGGTCGCCGGCAGCGTAGTCGCAGTTAGTTTTTGAATTGCTGGTTGCTGGTGCGTCTTCGAAACTGCATGGTTTTATACACTTTCGGGCGTCTGCTTTAAATCGATAATGGTACCAACTTACCTTATGTTGCCTTGAAGCAGATGCGGAACGAGAACGGGGTCGGGAGTAGGAACGATGTCGAGCAGCGTTTGGTTGGGTGAACGAATCAATTTTTTTCGTTAACAAATCGACCTGGTCACGGAGAAATTTGTATTCCGAGGACAGCGGATCGGAAGTCGCTGGCGCGGATGAAGAGGCTGTACACGACATTTACAAACATTAGCCGAATTGTTTATCTCTGTTATTTTATATGCAGTGTTTGCTAATTTGTCCAAAGAAGTATCTTCAATGCTTGACAATATTTCCTGGACATGTGAGGGCAAACGCTGCGTCCATAGGTTCTGGAGAAGAGTATCTTGAATTTGGCCGCAACCTAGGGATTGCATCTCGCGCAAAAGTTGTCAGGGTTTTCTGTCATCCAACTGAAGTCCTCTCAGAAGCATGTCTATTTTTGTACGTGCTGAGTCACCGAGCCTGTCTACAATAGTCGTCTTTAAATCCTCGTACGCATTTGTTGACGGAGGGTTAATGATTTTTTCGCGGACGCATTTGATAGTTTCCGTATCGAGTGCAGCGAGTAGATAGCTGTACTTAGTACTATCCTGCGTTATTGCACCGATGCGGAACTGCGCCTTCAGTTGCGTAAACCAAATTTCAGGATCTTCACGGTTAAAAATGGGTGATTTAACCGCGACCCGATACATGCTTGCTGCGTTGGCGGTTGCGAACACAGTAGAGTCAGTATGATCACTTTCTGTCATGTTTTATTATTACTTATATAAAAATACTAATGTTGCGAAGGTACTGTTGAAAAATAAATTTTTTCCAACAAGGTGGTTTAACAAACTATCATACAATGCCAACTTTGACTAGTTATATATTTCTGCTAAACCGTTTGCAAACAGCCTTTTGGCACTGAAAATTTTTATCAAAACTTAAAAGTTATGTATTTTGTTTTGTAATATTTGAAATTTTCCAATTATAACACACACCAGATAATTGGTCATTAAATTTTCTTTATTTTTTTAATAAAATGTGGATTAATATCTTTGGCAGAGTATATACGTGTTCATTTACAAAGGGCCTAGCAGGTTATCAGGAGCGTGGCATGGTGTAATCCGATTAAAACCACCAAATTTTTAGATTGTGGTACCGGGTTCAACATAAGAGCTCACATTTACAATGGATAAGTATACTATGTCGCTAAATGTAACAAACGTAAAAACTTATAACGTATGTGTACAATTGCCTATAAATGTTTGTTTTTTTTTTAAACGAAATATTAGAGAACCTTAAGAATTTTTGGCTTCCGCTGACTGGCTGATATGGTCGAGATGTTCCGCTTACCGATGAGTGAGATACGTCCGTGTTGAATGATGATATACTGGTTCGGCCATCGGAATGTTCTTGAACGGTGGTCGATCAATTTCAGCTTTTTCATAGAGCTCTTGAAATTTGTTGCGGGATTTTTGAATTCTTGCAGATATTTGACTTATATTTTTGAGACGAAAATTTTATGTAATCTGCAAAAAAATTTTTTTTGATAGGTGTTTGTACTGCCTTTTTAAATTGAAAAAAAATGCCCGGTGCGGCCTCACACCAGAACTTATGGCCTTGTCCACATTAATTCCAATTTAATCTTAGCAATTGAAAAGCAGAATTTAGGTTTTTCCTATGGAGGAACTCGATTTTTTACATAGAACGTTTTGATCACGTCAGGGTCACCATTTTTAGGTGAAGGAATTTCCCTTTTGCATCCTACTGCATAACGTAATTATGTAAAAACAGTTATGTAAGAGTTTCTTTCTTTTCAAGAACTTTTATTTCATAGTTAATTATTCATATAAACCTTGTTAGGTGCACAATTAAATTTTATTATTTCAATTTTATTTTGAGGTACACAATTTGATATATTTTATTAATTTAATTTTTTTAATTTGAGAGCACTGAGGTTTTACCTTTTACGTGAGGTTCTTAGGTTGAACATCGTGCATCGAAGAAAGAAAATTTTTTATTTTTTTTCTCAGCATAGTACAAAAAGAAATTTTTGTATTTCGGCTGCTGTGGAAAAATTTTTGTAAATTTTCTAGAGGTAGTTTAGGTGAATTTACTAACAAGTAATTTCCCCAAACTGACTGTAGTGTCTGATAACCGCCACAGATCCAATAATATTAGGAAGAATAAGCAAAACCGAAGCAAATAGAAAAATGTGAAAAAAAAATTCAATCAGTCAAGTATTTAAGAACACGACTGTACTAAAATTCTGATACATTCAATTTAATTTATTTAATTTATTTAATTTGTATAATTTATTTAATTTGTTTAATTTATCTTTATTTATTATTATTATTTATTATTATTTATTTTGTATTTATTGTGTATGAAAAAAAAGGAATTTTCAAAAGCTATGTATACTGTTTGGTGCAAATATATATTACTCGCAAAAAAAATTGCACTGAATTCTTTCTTTTCTATGCGAAGTGAGTGGAATATACAGAGAGGGAGCGCAGCGAGAGCAGCAACAGGAAAAATCCACCAAATTCAATGACAACACCGCGCAGCTTTTAGGTTAATTTAATAAGTAACCAGGTGATGGTAAAAGTTGTAAGCTGACTGCGCTTGATAAAGCAGAGCGCAAAAAAAATATATCAAATTGTCTTTAAATCCGAAATACCATTAATTTATGGGTGAAGAACCCATATACCGCGAACCATACTAAAATTCAAACACAGTCACCCTCCAAAAAAAAAAGTTTCCCGTAGGCACGATTGATCCATACGAGTAGGTCGCGAATTACGCGGGTGTTTAACCTTTCGACTATTGCGTCCCATAATACTCGATGGTATCAATCGGACCTACTTCCTGACCAACTATCGGGTGGACGCGGCAAAATTTCAGGTGATGCTTACCTAAAATAATTATTTTGCAATGTCCATCCAGTGTTTGATCATACCTTTGCTGATCATCATCCGATTGAAACAAATGCCAAATATCACGACAGTGTGAGTTCCAACACTTGTCCCAATCAGACGACAACCACACGCAATTTATCTGCTACAAAGCATAAGCAAAAATTAAGAAAAATCATGTGTGCTGTGCACAACCGGTAGAAGTGAAACCTTCGGAAAACTAAACAGCGCGAGAATGAGACGAATGCGGGGGTGGGATAGTTATAGGGTTTATTTATTAAATTATTGGTACCAAGTTTAAAAGTTATTTTACATTTTATTATTCACACTCTTTGTTTTCAATTTCAATAAATGACACGAGTGGCTTATGATAACTAAAGTATGAAATGAATGCTTTGGATTGGATTTGAACAATGTATCTTTAAAATACAACGTTAATTACTGTTTTCGATCTTGTTGGCGATTCAGTGCGACTACAGTACATTTTTGAATTTCATTTGGTGTTGAGGAGCTCAATAAAAGGGAGCGCTGTATCCAGTGCAAAATTAAAAATTAAATCCCCACTTAAAATCATCGAAATTTTATCGTAATATTTTTTAAGATTCCGTGATAATTCTCGTGTGTACTTTAGCAAATTCTCGTGGATGAATTCAATAATTATATTTATTGATTGGTTGGGAGAAATGTAAATTGCCACAATTATAACTGATTTATTATTGTCCAATCTACTTTCGAAAGCTTCTGCTAGAAAGCTGAGCAGACAATAATTCTAGTTGTTGTTCATTGAGATTTATTTGTGGAGTAACAACACGGGCCGTCATTTATATTATTATGGTATATTGTAACTCCGCCTGCCCTCGTATATTTTCTTTTCTATTGAACAACAATATCAAAATTTGGAATGAATTAGACGCGACCGTCCCAATACCTCTTTTGAAAATGCCAAAAACAAAAAAATCCGCACAAAAGAAGAAAAGAAAATTCAAATTTTTCATTAGAAAGAATGAACAAAAATTTTTTGTTATATATTTTTCAAATATTTTAGGTCCTAGTTCCTGTATGAATTGTTATTTACATAATTGTTAGAACTGATTTATGTTTTGTGCTTGCATACCGTGTATAATATGACACCATCCATCCCCATCCGTTTACCTACGAACGACCGCACAAAGAGGAGGCGCAGATAATCGGAAATACTGTATCTCTCATTCTACGTATCCGGGGCTCAGAAATCAGAATAATATCAAGGAAAAATGTCAGAAAAAATTATTTTTTCTGATATATGGGCATATTTATAATTTATCTGAAAAATATTTTTTTATGCAAAATTTCGATGTTATAAATTCTGATCGACTGGTATTTCATATTGGTAAAAGAGTATCACTTTTTTAGCATTTCATCGAGTTTCAAATTACTTCCAACGCGGCTAAAGAAGTTTTCACTTCAAAAAAATTAAAGTTAAACTGGTCATGTAATTAATTGGACCGATGAATGTGCAGATAATTATCTACACCAGAAAAGATTCATTTAATTCAAATAAAAGAAAGTTTGATGGGCAATCAAAATTGCCAATACTCAAACGAAATAAGGATATACGCCACTTATGTGTAACATAAAACGTGCAGTTTTATGTTGCACCACGCACGAACAGAAAAAAAAACTTACTCGGAAATGCTGCAAGGCTTTAAAGTTGTAATTTAAACCGTAGTTCACCCCTGGGGTAAATATATCCCACCCATGGAGTCCAACAAAACAGGACGCCCCATGACCATATTTTTGCTCAAAAAATATAACACGGTCCCTTAACTCTCATATTGGTGGATTCACCCTACTTTTCTAATCTCACATTACTCACTTCCCGCACAATTGGCCTTAAGCACTTTATATTAACATTTTCAGGGATACAAACCAAAAAACAAGGAAAATAACCCAACCGTTTCATTCGTTATACATTGTTTTGGTTTTTTATTCAAGAAAAATATGTCGCATAAAAAAAAACAAAAAGACATTTCATGTAATTGCCATTTGTATTTAACCAAAAAAAAGAATCAAAAAAAAATTAGAAAATAATAAAATTATACAATACCGATTGTATAAGAAAATCAAAAATAAGCAAAATTTAAAAAAAGCCAAACTTAAACTTGTTAATTCAAATAAAAAGAAATTAAAATAAAACAATATAATTTAAAGAAATTAAAAAAATATGAACTTACGGCTGTTTCGTTGAGGCCTCCACGCAACACCCTGTCCTAAAACACTTAATAAACAAAAGAACTGAAAAAAACAAAAAAAAAAAACAAAAAACTGAAAATTTCAAAAAAAAAACTAAATTTATGTTGAGTTGGTCGCAAGCGCTCCTCTTTTGTATGTTGGTTTGTATGTTTTTGGTTTGTTTTGTTGGATTTGTTGTTTTCTCTTTTTCCTTTGTTCTATGATGTCCGCTATTTGTTTGAAGTGGATTTTGTGTATATTTATGTATGTTTACTTATATATTTAATTATTATTATTATTATTATTATTAATATTATCATTTATTTGAATAATCGGAATATAATAAATTATTTCGAAATTTTATATTATTTATATGATTATTAATAATTATGATTTATTTTTAAACATTTACTATTAATATTATAATATGAAATTACAGGTTTTGAATATATTTCACTTAAACCATAAAGTTTTAATAATTTTTATAAATGTTGGACCTTTTGTTAATGTTAAATTACCAATATTATGTTTTTTTTTCATAAATTTCTGGGGGTTTAATAAACAGATTTTTAATTAAGAAATTATTGATATTAATATTATTACTTTTTTTGTAGTTTCATTAATTTCTTGTTAATTTATAAATTTTCAAATGTTATAAAACCAAAAGAATGTTGTGATTCACCCAATTTACGAACACTGGTGATTTATCAAATTGAATTTTATTCATAATGATATTATTTAAACGATATATTGTTGTTTTTTAAATAACTTAAAAACTACTAAGAAAACTATAACTCGCGAATCAAAATCTTATCTTTTTTTTTTAACCTCCAAGAAAAACTGTCAAAAAAAATCTCCGAAAAAATCAAATTTTAGGTCCGTTCACTTTTAAAACATATCCCAAGTCCACGTTTTTTTTTCGCCCACAAGAAAAAACAGAATTTTTCCTAATCCCGTTTTCCTTTGTGACGTCTCCCAGTTGTTAAATTAAAAAAAAGTATATAATATTATATAATTTTATTAACAATAGCTTTTATTTTAAAATTGAGAAAAAATATCAATGCTATTTTACACTGCAATTCTGCCACCAGCTGATATTTTATGATTCAAAAAACCAAAATACAGTGGAGGCGCCATTGCACGGGACATGTTACATGATACTTCATACATCAAATATTAGTAAAACTGACAGCAAAATTACGAGAATCGAAAAAATAGAAGAAATAACAGAAGCGAAAATATCAGATATCTCGAAACAAAGTACAAAAAGCAAAAACCAAGTTCAAACCGAACGAATTTACAGAAATTTAATATTTCGATTTTAATTTTAATATTACAAATAGCCGCTGCCCACTGTAGAAGTGAAAGTGACGGCAGCGGTTGAACAGCGCCATTAACTGTTTTGATTGTTGAACAGCTGATTATTGCCAAATCTAAGTGCGGAATTAAATATAAAAGCACCGGGAGACCGAGCTTTGCTCGGTAAGGCACAGTTAAAGTATGCCGAAAAATTGCGAAAAATTTCAAATATAGAAATGTGAAAGTTCCTACATATCCATATATTTCAATTTTCGGCAATTTTTCAACAAATTTGCGGTAACCTTGATTTCGGATATTCTTTCTTTACTTCTGGTCTTAGCAGCACGTCTAGGTTGAGTTGAAGTAGTCGACTGTTCATCAAAATGTAATGGGTCGAGCAATACGTCAGAGAGCAAAGGCCCCAGTCGCGATGAAACTGGCAAGTTAAACTGGAGACAGTTTGAAATAGTAATTACAATTGACCATGAATTGTAATTCCTAATGTAGTCTGTCTCTGAGTAATTGAATCCGATTGTACTTACAACCTGATTCGTATAATGAGGTTCAGGGAACTTGATGGTTTTGTGGTTACTATTTATCGCTGCCGATAGATATCTAAAAAGTGATATTTTTATGCATATCGAAAAACCTTACTCCCTAGCAATATTGCGAATTTTCATTAAGATCCCTTCACGTAATTCGAAGACACCAAGCGAGGAGTATCGAGGGGAGGGGAAAAGAGAGTTTTGTAGTCGGAAAATTGAAAGCCTTTAGCCTCCTTAGTAATTCTGTAAAGTTTCATTAAGATCGAACCACCCAATTCGAAGCCACCAGGCGAGGGGTATCGGAGGAGGAGAAAAGTGAGTTTTGTAGTGGGAGAATCGAAAGCTCTTAGCCCCTTAGTAATATTGTAAAGTTTCATTAAGATCGGATCACCCAATTCGAAGCCACCAGGCGAGGGGTATCGGGGGAAAGGAAAAGTTAGTTTTGTAGCAAGAAAATCGAAAGCCCTTAGCCCCCTTGGTAATACTGTAAAGTTTCATTAAGATCGGACCACCCAATTCGAAAATACCAAGCCAGAGGTATCGAGGGGAGGGGAAAACGAATTTTCTCATAGGTGAGACCTATCTAGATCGATTTCTAGTCCCTGACAACGCTTAACTCCCAAGTTTCGCGAAAATCGTTAGACGAGTTTTCGAGATCGTTGTGCAAACATTCCTCGTATTATCTAAGTAATAATAATGGATTCCTTTAAAATATTATTATTTGAACAGGAGGAAGAAGAAGAATTTCGGAATTTATTACTATTGAATAAAATGCAGCCTATAAATAGTATTTTTAAATGTCGTGATAATTGGTCATTTAAATACACGTGGTGAATATTTTAGACTGAACCGAAAACAGTTTGAATATATGTATATTAGAAATTGTAAAAGAAAATGTAATTAAAAACATTTCAAATGCTGTAAAAAACCCGATTCAAAATATATTCACTTCAATTCTATTCAAACGAAGAGCTTCGACGGCGCCGTTAGACTGGTTCAAAAGCAGTGAAACGGCAACGGCTAGCTGTTGACACCCGCCGATGAACTGTCGAACAGCGTGAACGAAACCACTCACACGGCTCTGCCATAAGAAGAGTCATTTTCAACGGCGTCCGTCGACAGCTGACGGCCCGCGGCCGCCGTCAACAGTTCCCAGCGAAACCGTACCTATATATTGCACGAGAGAATTTGAATGAAAGAGAATAAATTAAATTAATGGTGCCTATCGTGGAAAAGATTGTTAGATAAGTGCGTATCTCTCGCTTTCTGATCATTGACTACTCTCGAAGGGATCTGCCGAACAAAAATTTGAATAAAAAACCCAGAATGTAAGATGTAAGTTTAATAGAATCAATGGAATTAATGGAATAAATAGTAAACTTTTAACATATAGGAAAAAACAAGTACTCAAAACCAGTTTGTCAGTCTAGTGGATGCTGGGAAAAAACACAGATATAGCAAAAAATTCAATAAAATGTTCAGCGGAGTCGCAACAAAAAAAATTTAAGAAATTTCCGAATGGAAAAAAGTAATTGGTTTTTCATGCGTACAAAAATATTTTTTTATAATTTTAACATTCATATTTTTTAGGTACGGCGTAATTTTAGATCCAATTTACGCAAAAAATTGGCGGCTAACAAAAGAGAGATTAAAGGAATAAGAGGAGGTCATAAGAATGAAATCTCATTTACATTAAAAGATTCTGTTGAAGGTCTGAAGAATACAAATCTTTTGGATTACATAATGCGGAAGAGAAAATCAATGAAAATTCATTGAGCAGGAAACATATCATATTTTCGGAATGGACGATAGTATTAATACTGGTGTCAACTGGTTGTGATAATTCGACCTTCTGCAGAGAAGCGGAAAGTAATTTTGAAGAATTTAAACGATGATGGAAAACTTTTATTGGAATGGCAAATGAAAGTACAAGAAAAGTTGTTCAGAGATATTTCAAATATATTGGGCACAAATTTAACCTTTATGTCAACGGAAATATACCTGGATATGTTTTGCGTTTTCAAAACGCTGTACCTCTGAACTGGATAATAATTTCGTAATATCCTAGCCAAAACTGTTTTACGCAATAGTCCCAAGTTTGGTTAGGATTGGATCATCCGTTTGGAAGATAAAGCCCATTTATAAAGTTGCACCCTTACGGCAACAGCATACATACCTGGGTATGTATAGTAAAACGAAATGAAAATATATGAAAAAAATACTTATGGTATAAAAATTATTATAAATTATAAAATATTTATTAACAAAATATTAAAAAAACTACGAAAAAATTTAAAATTATTGAAATTCAAATACATCTATCGCATTGCGGCAAGTCTTTGAAATGCTCTGCGCACACTGGTTTGTTGCATAATGTGCATGCTTTACGAGTAGGGCGTCGTTTCGAGCAGATGTAGCAAGTCCCCTTTACTTTTAGGCGGCCCGTACTATTACGTTCCTCCGCTTCATGTGCTCCAGCATCCACAACTCCGATGGGCCCACCTTTCATGGCTTCGATGGCGTTGCGCGTTGAAAAAACTCTGAATATTCTGCTGTTATTCGCCCTTGTCTCCATTTCTGGCTTGCATAGTTGCTCGCTTAGCTGATGGAGAAACATCCTACGGCGGCTTGTGGATGCCTTCAGGTGAATGTTGTTGTCAACGTATATTACGTATGCAGCAAACGCAGCAACGTCCACAATATTATAAAAGAAAGCCAAAGGCCATCTATTTGTGCGCCGCTTCGTACTAAATTCGGACAAGCACTTGTCCATGTTATCAACGCCACCTTTGGTTTTGTTGTAGTCCAATATAAGCAATGGCTCTTCTTAGGACCGGCCGTTTCTGTTGTATAATGAGTAGTGGACAACATTACAACTGCCTTCTTTTTCTTGGGTACGTACGAGCACATCGTAACGTTATTATAGAACCCAAAAATTGATGCAGCGTTCCATTTTTTCAGTTTTCACTTCGAACCCACAATGAAAATAAACGATTCATTAAACGCCGTTTTCAATGATACCAAAGGCAAGTGAAAGTGAGTCGAATGAGTAAAGGGAATCTCAGATACGGCGTTTTCCACGATAGGCACCAATAAGTAATCTCTTTTTAGATCTAAGATATTGAGAAATTTAGGAAATTACCAATGCAAACCATAGCAGTGAGTTTACACTTTCCTCAATTCCGTCCTGACCCCTACGGAATCTTACCGAGAATGCCATTGAATGCCTCACTGCGCTCTCGTTTTAAAATCCGTTCAGCTCTTGTGCTGCTCCGCTCCTCCGGCAATATTTTTCCCCATATTCAAATTCTGACGAAAAACCCAATCGGCGCTGATAAGTGGAAAGAACTAAACTGTTAGAATTTCAATGAATTCGGAAAACAAATTTCAAACGCACAAATGTTTTTATAAACAATTTTATGCATTAATAATGCCCTAAGTGGATTTCGTTTAAAATTTAATTACATCTGAGTTAGGCCTTAACACACAAACTGTGAATTTCATTAAAATTGAACACAGAGCTTCTGTAGTATAGCGACTGCAAAAATTAGGCTATATTAGGTCTGTTTTATTTGCGAGTTGCTCTGGGGTAGAGCATATTTTTACATTGAAAACAAAAACAACGAAAGTGTAAATCCTATACCACTTTCAGACCAGGGGTAACTCTCACACCGAAATTAGTTCATTTTTCTACCATAAAAATGTATTAGCTAAAAATTGCTCATATCATTATAATATGGTCGGTAAAGCAGCGCTGAATTAAAGCTTTTCCCTACTCCTGCTCGTTTTATTTGACACTTACTCTGCTCCAGTGTAGGGTATGGCAAATGTTAGTGTAATGTTAGTGAGATTTTTACTCCCGATATTCTGACGAACACGACAAAGTTCCATTTCACACTGCCTTGGGGCTGGAGGAAATTCAAATTTACAAACTTGTTACATACAAATCACACGCGATTACAATGCTTAGTAAGGTTGTGAAAGTTTTTAAAGAGATTATTTTTGTCGAAGAGCAAATTCATATATCTATATCTCACCGCTTTGGTGTTGGGGTCAATACAAACTTCTGACCTTTTTTATATACAGGACACATGTGAATTCAATGCGCAGCAAAGTTGTAGAGGTTTTCGTCTGGATTATTTCAGAGCCACACCAAAGAATTCTATATCGTACCGCTTTGGCGCTGCAGTCAATATAAACTTTTGAAATTTTTATATAAAGGTCACACGCGGTTACAATGTTCAGAAAAGTTGTTGAGCTTTCCATGGCGATTATTTCTGTCCCAAACAAAATTGTTCTCTCTCTAACCGTTTTGGCGCTGGGCTCAATATAAACTTCTGAAATTTTTATATAGAGGTCCCATGCGATTACATCGTCCACAAGATTTGTAGAGGTTTTCATGGGAATTATTTCTGTACCAGACCAAATATTTCTATATCTTACCGCTTTGGCGTTGGGGTCAATACAAAGTTTTCAACTTTTAATATAGATAGAGGTTAGACGCGATAACAATGTTCAGCATAGTTGTAGAGGTTTTCATCTGGATTATTTGTGTGCCAAGCCAAGTAGTTCTCTCTCTGACGGCTTTAGCGCTGGTGTCAATATAAACTTCTGACCCTTTTATATAGAGGTCACATGGGATTACTATGTTCAGCAAAGTTTTAGAGGTTTTAATGGGGATTATTTCTGTCTCAGACAAAATTGTTCTCTCTCTTACCGCTTTGGCGCTGGAGTCAATATAAACTTTTGACCATTTTATACAGAGGTCACATGTCATTACAGTGTTCAGCAAAGTTGTTGAGCTTGTTGAGAATATAGACTCATTGCAATTTGATATTATTTACCATAATACTACTGTCTAATTATTATCAGATTGTTTACTATGATATTTGAATTTCAATTATTTTAATCGAAGCATTCATGCTTTGCTGTTTTTCTGTTCTTCTTTGTTTTTTTGTTAGAAAAAGGTTTTAATAAATCTTGTGTGTTCATTAAAACTTTGTTCGTATTTATTTAAATATTCATCAGGTTATGGGCCCAGACCCTTAGTGAGAATAATATTATATATACTAAATAACAAAAAAAAAATGGCAGACATTCGTCATCTAAAATTGTTTCAATTCGACGGTACCAATTTTAACAATTAGAAGTACCGAATTGAGGTACTGTTAGATGAGAAAGAATTGCGTGATTACATTGAAACAGATGTTGCAGAAATAATTCGGAGTGAAAAAGCGCAAGAGGCCAAACATGTTTTAAAAGATAAGAAATGTAAATTTCTTTTAATTCAGTATATTGCTGATAGCCATTTAGAATATGTGAAGGACAAAGGTACTGCGAAAGAAATTTTTGAGGCTTTAAAAGCTGTATTTCAACGGAAAACTGTGGCTGGACAATTATTTTTGAGAAAGAAATTATTGACGATAAAATACAATGAAAATGAAAATATCGAAAATCGTTTTCTGATATTTGATAAAACTGTGAGAGAATTAAAGTCTATTGGTGCATCATTGGAAGACATGGACATTGTTTGTTACATGTTACTGTCTTTGCCAAAGTAATATGATCATTTAGTTACGGCTTTAGAAACATTAGAACCCGATAAATTGAGTGTCGATTTTGTTAAAAGTCGCCTTCTTGATGAATGTAGTAAGATGAAAAATATAGAAAGTGAAGTGAACTCGGACGACCATAAAGATAGCATTGCTATGCAGGCAAAGAAAATTCGTTACAAATGTTTTAAATGTGGAAAATATGGCCATGAAAAGTCACAGTGTAGAACAGGTATGGATTCAAATAAAGGGCAAGTACACGTTTCATATGTAGATAGAGAGAACGAAATATCTTTCTGCGCATCTGTACTAGAAAATGAATTTAATGAAAACAATCCTGTTCTATGCAAGGGTAGTATGAATGATTTCTTTAATGCAAATAATGCGTTTTTTAATGCCAATGAAAGAAATATGGTTAAATTTTACATGGACTCTGGTGCAACAGACCATATGGTAAATGACATTACTTTGTTCAGTAAAATTGAATCGTTGAAAAATCCAATAAATATAGCCGTAGCTAAGCAAGGTATTTCGTTAACTGCATCGAAAATAGGAACAATAAAAGCCAGTTTAATAATTGATAAAAATGAACTTCCGTGTTCAATAACAGATGTGTTATTCGTTAAAGAATTAAAATGTAACCTTTCATCACTTAGAAAACTGGAAGATAAAGGGCTGAAAATAGTTTTCGTTAACAGTGAAGTAATCATTTACAAAAATTATAACATAATTGCGAAAGGTAAAAGAAATAACAAATTGTATGAATTGAAATTGAAAGTAAATACATGTGATTTTTCCGGAAATTGTGTTTCAAAGGATAATTTAAAAATGTGGCATCGTAGATTGTTTCACTTGAATACAAACGATATTTTCAAATTAATAAATAATAAAATGGCTCATGGTATTGGAAAACTGAATAAGGAAGAAGTTAATTTTTGTGAACCATGCATTCAAGGTAGACAATCCAAGAAACCTCATCCATGTATAAGTGAGAATCGTTCGAACCGACCATTAGAATTGATTCATAGTGATGTTTGTGGACCAATTAATCCAGTTTCGTGGAATAAAGGTAAATATTTTGTAAGCTTCATCGACGATTACACGCATTTTGCTATTGTGTACATAATTCAAAATAAAAATGAAGTATGTGAAATGTTCAAACAATGTGTTGCAATGAGTACTGCTCATTTTACAAATGCTCGAGTATCGCGTTTAAGATGTGATAATGGTGGAGAATACATCTCTAACGAACTGAAAGAATATTGTTTGGAACAAGGTATTCAATTAAATTTCTCTGTACCGTACACACCTCAGCAGAATGGCGTAGCAGAACGTTTCAACAGAACTATTCTCGAAAAAGCTAGAACAATGGTTTTAGACGCAAAATTGGACAAAAAGTTTTGGAATGAGGCCATTTTGGCAGGTACCTGTATCATAAATAGATGTCTAACGCAAGCATTCAAGGACAGTCGCATTTTTTTAACGCCCGCTGCATTGTGGTATAAGAAAAAGCCGGATTTGTCAAATTTGCGGATATATGGTTGTGTTGCTTATTTACATGTGCCAAATGAACTTCGTCAAAAATTAGATTCGAAAACAAACAAAACAATTATGATGGGCTACACATCAAATGGATATAGATTGTGGGATTCAAGCAAAAATAAAATAGTAAGTGGTCGTGATGTAATTTTTCATGAATATTCAGAGAATTTAAGAAATTTCGTTGACACTAATTGTGAAAGCTCTGAAGATATTAAAATTAATAAAGTTTCTTCAACAGAGTCGTCTCAAAATGAACTAGTAAATAATTCAACTATTGATTCAAGTATTTTGACCAATGATTCTAACTCCGATATCTCAAATGTAAATGCGGAAGAACACGAAATAAGGAGTAGTACCAGAGTCAAGAAGAGGCCTATTTTTTATGGAATGGAATCAAATGTGAGTTTTGCACTAAATGCAGAAAGTTATGTAAGTGATGATCCAGTGACATTCATTCAAGCTAAATCAAGAGCTGATTGGCCAATGTGGCGAAATGCTAAGCTTGAAGAAATTTCATCTCTTAAAAAGAACAATGCATGGAGTTTGGTAGACTTACCAAAGAATCGTCGTGCTATAAAATCCAAATAGGTTTTTAAAATAAAAAAGGATGAAAAAGGTCAGGTTGTAAAATATAAAGCTAGACTGGTGGCAAAGGGTTTTTCACAACAAAAAGGTTTCGAATACAATGAAACCTACGCACCCGTTGCAAAATTAACGTCTTTACGTGTTCTATTGGCAGTAGCAAATCAAGGGGGATTTCGCGTGCATCAAATGGACGTAAAGACAGCCTTTTTGAACGGTGAATTGGAAGAAGAAATTTTTATGATACAACCGGAAGGTTTTGTAAATGATGGAAAAGTATGCAAATTGCAAAAGTGCTTATACGGACTCAAACAGTCTTCAAGAGTATGGAATAAACATTTCCATAATTTCATCATCCGGTTGGAGTTTTGTCAATCAATTGCGGATTCATGTTTATATATACGAAAAAATAAAAAAATTATTTTTTATCTACTGTTGTATGTTGATGATTTGGTTTTAATTAGTAATTGCCTGCACTCAATTGAAGTCGTTAAACGAAAATTATCTACCGAATTCGAAATGACAGATTTGAAGGAGCTCAAGCATTTTCTTGGAATTAACATAGAACGTGATATTGAGAAGGGGATTATGAAGCTGAGTCAAAAACAATATCTTATCAATGTTTTAAGAAAATTCAATATGGAAAAATATAAGGAAAGTGCTACGCCAATGGAAATGAATTTGAAGTTAGAGAAAGGTGAAATTGGTCAATCTTCAACTGGACCTTATCGTGAATTGATTGGTTGTCTGATGTACGTAACAATGACATCAAGACCTGACCTGGCAGCAGCAGTCGGCTATTACAGTCGATTTCAAAATTGTTCTACAGATAAACACTTTCAGTATTTGAAAAGGGTGCTCAAGTATATTCAGGCTACACTTGATCTAAAAATGATATACAAGCGAAATTTAAAAGCTCAACTATTACACGGTTTTGCGGATGCTGGCTGGGCAGGCGATATTAATGATAGAAAGTCTACAAGCGGATATGTATTCAAGGTTTTTGATTCAACGGTGTCATGGTTGTCAAAGAAACAGGCAACTATTAGTTTGTCTTCAACTGAGGCAGAGTATATTGCTTTAAATCAGGCTACTTGTGAAGCAATTTGGATACGTAAACTGTTGTTTGATTTGGGTTACCAAAATTCGCCAACAAAGATCTATGAAGACAACCAATCTTGTATTAGAATAGCTGAAGAGCCCAGAGATCACAAAAGGATGACGCACATCGACGTTAATTATAATTTCATTCGTGAGGTTATATCAAGGGGTGAAGTCATCATTGATTATATTCCTTCCAAAGATCAGATTGCTGATATCTTAACTAAAAGTTTGCGAGCGGATGCTTTTCAGAAATTAAGACAACAATTGGGATTATCAAATTGAACAGGGGTGTTGAGAATATAGACTCATTGCAATTTGATATTATTTACCATAATACTACTGTCTCAATATTATCAGATTGTTTACTATGATATTTTAATTTTAATTATTTTAATCGAAGCATTCATGCTTTTCTGTTCTTCTGTTCTTCTTTGTTTTTTTTTGTTATAAAAAGGTTTTAATAAATCCTGTGTGTTCATTAAAACTTTGTTCGTATTTTTTTAACTATTCATCAGAGCTTTCCATGCCGATTATTTCTGTCACAGACCAAATAGTTCTACATTTTACCGATTTGGCGATCCGCTCAATATAATATTTCTGGAATTTTTATATAGAGATCACACGCGATTACAATCTTCAGCAAAGTTGTAGAGGTTTTCATGCGGATTATTTCTGTCCCAGACCAAATAGTTGTATATCTTACCGCTTTGGCGATGGGGTCAATATAAACTTCTGAAATTTTTATATAGAGGTCACACGCGGCTAGAGTGTTCAGCAAATTTGAAGAAGTTTTCGTCTGGATTATTTGTGTCTCAGACAAAATTGTTCTATTTTTTACCACTTTGGCGCTGGAGTCAACATAAACCTTTGGCCTTTTTATACAGAGGTCACATGCGATTACAATTTTCAGCAAATTTGTAGAAGTTTTCGTCTGGATTATTTGTGTCTCAGAGAAAATTGTTTTCTTTCTCACCGTTTTGGTGCTGGAGTCAATATAAACTTCTGACCTTTTTATACAGTGGTCACATGCGATTACAATGTTCACCAAAGTTGTAGAGATTTTCATGGGGATTATTTCTCTCCCAGACCAAATAGCTCTATATCTTAGCGATTTGGCGATGGACTCCTTATACAGTTCTGAAATTTTTATATAGCGGTCCCATGCGATTACATTGTCCAGAAGATTTGTAGAGGTTTTCATGGGAATTATTTCCCTCGAAGACCAAATATTTCTATATCTTACCGCTTTGGCGTTGGAGTCAATACAAAGTTTTCAACTTTTAATATAGATAGAGGTTACACGCGATAACAATGTTCAGCATAGTTGTAGACGTTTTCGTCTGGATTATTTCTGTGCCAGACCAAGTAGGTCTCTCTCTTACCGCTTTGGCGCTGGAGTCTATATAAACTTCTGACCTTTTTATACAGAGGTCACATGTGATTACTATGTTCAGCAAAGTTGTAGGGGATATCATGGGGATTATTTCTGTCCCACACCAAATTGTTCTATATCTTCCCGCTTTGGCGATGGGCTCAATATAAACTTCTGAAATTTTTATATAGAGTTCACACGCGGTGACAATGTTAAGAAAAGTTGTAGAGGTTTTAATGTGGATTATTTCTGTGCCATATCAAATAGCCTCTCTTACCGCTTTGGCGTTGGAGTCAATACAAAGTTTTCAACTTTTAATATAGATAGAGGTTACACGCGATAACAATGTTCAGCATAGTTGTAGAGGTTTTCGTCTGGATTATTTGTGTGCCAGACCAAGTAGTTCACTCTCTGACCGCTTTGGCGCTGGGGTCAATATAAAGTTCTGACCTTTTAATACAGAGGTCACATGTGATTACTATGTTCAGCAAAGTTGTAGGGGATATCATGGGGATTATTTCTGTCCCACACCAAATAGTTCTCTCTCTTATCGCTTTGGCGCTGGAGTCAATATAAACTTCTGACCTTTTTATACAGAGCTCACATGTGATTATTATGTTCAGCACAATTGTAGAGGTTTTAATGGGGATTATCTCCGTCTCAGACAAAATTGTTCTCACTCTTACCGCTTTGACGCTGGAGTCAATATAAACTTTTGGCCTTTTTATGCAGAGGTCACACGCGTGTACAATCTTGAGCAAAGTTGTAGAGGTTTTCATGGCGATTATTTCTGTCCCAGACCAACTAGTTCTATATCTTACCGCTATGGCGATGGGGTCACCAAAAACTTCTGAAATTTTTATATAGAGGTCACACGCGGTTACAATGTTCAGCAAACTTGTTGAGCTTTCCATGCCGATTATTTCTGTCAGAGACCAAATAGTTCTATATTTTACCGATTTGGCGATGGACTCCTTATAAAGTTCTGAAATTTTTATATAGCGGTGCCATGCGATTACATTGTCCAGAAAATTTGTAGAGGTTTTCATGGGAATTATTTCCGTCGAAGACCAAATAGTTCTATACCTTACCGCTTTGGCGATGGACTCCTTATAAAGTTTTCAACTTTTAATATAGATAGACTTTAGACGCGATAACAATGTTCATCATAGTTGTAGAGGTTTTCGTCTGGATTATTTGTATGCCAGACCAAGTAGTTCTCTCTCTGACTGCTTTGGCGCTGGGGTCAATATAAACTTCTGACCTTTTTATACAGAGGTCACATGTGATTACTATGTTCAGCATAGTTGTAGAGGTTTTAATGGGGATTATTTCAGTCTCAGACAAAATTGTCCTCTCTCTTACCGCTTTGGCGCTGGAGTCAATATAAACTTTTGAGCATTTTATACAGAGGTCACATGCGATTACAATGTTCAGCAAAGTTGTAGAGGTTTTCATGGGGATTATGCAGAGGTCACATGCGATTACAATTTTCAGCAAATTTGTAGAAGTTTTCGTCTGGATTATTTGTGTCTCAGACAAAATTGTTCTCTTTCTTACCGCTTTGGCGATGGACTCCTTATAAAATTTTCAACTTTTAATATAGATAGAGGTTAGACGCGATAAAAATGTTCAGCATAGTTGTAGAGGTTTTCGTCTGGATTATTTGTATGCCAGACCAAGTAGTTCACTCTCTGACCGCTTTGGCGCTGGTGTCAATATAAACTTCTGACCTTTTTGTACAGAGGTCACATGTGATTACTATGTTCAGCATAGTTGTAGAGGTTTTAATGGGGTATATTTCCGTCTAAGACAAAATTGTTCTCTCTCATACCGCTTTGGCGCTGGAGTCAATATAAACTTTTGAGCATTTTATACAGAGGTCAAATGCGAATACAATGTTCAGCAAAGTTCTAGAGCTTTTCATGGGGATTATTTCTGTACCAGACCAAATAGCTCTATATCTTACCGATTTGGCGATGGACTCCTTATAAAGTTCTGAAATTTTTATATAGCGGTGCCATGCGATTACATTGTCCAGAAAATTTGTAGAGGTTTTCATGGGAATTATTTCCGTCGAAGACCAAATATTTCTATATCTTACCGCTTTGGCGTTGGACTCAATAAAAAGTTTTCAGCTTTTAATATAGATCGAGGTTACACGCGATAACAGTGTTCAGCAAAGTTGTAGAGGTTTTCATCTGGATTATTTCTGTGCCATATCAAATAGCTCTCTCTCTTACCGCTTTGGCGCTGGAGTCAATATAAACTTCCTAACTTTTTATACAAAGGTCACAAGCGATTACAATTTTCAGCAAATTTGTAGAGGTTTTCATGGGGATTATTTCTGTACGAGACCAAATAGTTATATATCTTACCGCTTTGGCGATGGACTCAATAAAAACTTCTGAAATTATTAGATAGAGGTCAGACGCGGTTACAATGTTAAGCAAACTTGCTGAGCTTTCCATTCCGATTATTTCTGTCACAAACCAAATAGTTCTATATTTTACCGATTTGGCGATCGGCTCAATATAATATTTCTGGAATTTTTATATAGAGGTCACACGCGGTTCCAGTCTTAAGCAAAGTTGTAGAGGTTTTCATGGGGATTATTTCTGTCTCAGATCAAATAGTTCTATATCTTACCGCTTTGGCGATGGGGTCTATATAAACTTCTGAAATTTTTATATAGAGGTCACAGGCGGTTACAATGTCCAGCAAACTTGTTGAGCTTTCCATGCCGATTATTTCTGTCACAGATCAAATAGTTCTATATTTTACCGATTTGGCGATCGGCTCAATATAATGTTTCTGGATTTTTTATATAGAGGTCACACGCGGTTACAATCTTCAGCAAAGTTGTAGAGGTTTTCATGGGGATTATTTCTGTACCTGACCAAATAGTTATATATCTTTCCGCTTTGGCTATGGACTCAATGAAAACTTCTGAAATTTTTATATAGAGGTCACACGCGGTTACAATGTTCAGCAAACTTTTTGTGCTTTCCATGCCGATTATTTCTGTCACAGACCAAATAGTTCTATATTTTACCGATTTGGCGATCGGCTCAATATAATATTTCTGGAATTTTTATATCGAGGTCACACGCGGTTACAATTTTCAGCAAAGTTGTCGAGGTTTTCATGGGGATTATATCTGTTCCAGACCAAATAGTTATATATCTCACCGCTTTGGCGATGGACTCAATAAAAACTTCTGAAATTTTTATATAGAGGTCACACGCGGTTACAATGTTCAGCAAACTTGTTGAGCTTTCCATGCCGATTATTTCTGTCACAGACCAAATAGTTCTATATTTTACCGATTTGGCGATCGGCTCAATATAATATTTGTGGAATTTTTATATAGAGGTCACACGCGGTTCCAATCTTAAGCAAAGTTGTAGAGGTTTTCATAAGGATTATTTCTGTCTCAGACCAAATAGTCCTATATCTTACCGCTTTGGCGATGGGGTCAATATAAACTTCTGAAATTTTTATATAGAGTTCACACGCGGCTAGAGTGTTCAGCAAGTTTGAAGAAGTTTTTGTCTGGATTATTTGTGTCTAAGACAAAATTGTTCCCTTTTTTACCACTTTGGCGCTGGAGTCAATATAAACTTCTGACCTTTTTATACAGTGGTCACATGCGATTACAATGTTCACCAAAGTTGTAGAGATTTTCATGGGGATTATTTTTGTCCCAGACCAAATAGTTCTATACCTTACCGCTTTGGCGATGGACTCCTTATAAAGTTTTTAACTTTTAATATAGATAGACGTTAGACGCGATAACAATGTTCAGCATAGTTGTAGAGGTTTTCGTCTGGATTATTTGTATGCCAGACCAAGTAGCTCTCTCTCTTACCGCTTTGGCGCTGGAGTCAATATAAACTTCTTAACTTTTTATACAAAGGTCACATGCGATTACAATATTCAGCAAAGTTGTAGAGGTTTTCATGGGGATTATTTCTGTATGAGACCAAATAATTATATATCTTACCGCTTTGGCGATGGACTCAATAAAAACTTCTGAAATTTTTATATAGAGGTCAGACGCGGTTACAATGTTCGGCAAACTTGCTTTGCTTTCCATACCGATTATTTCTGTCACAGACCAAATAATTCTATATTTTACCGATTTGGTGATCGGCTCAATAAAATATTTCTGGAATTTTTATATAGAGGTCACACGCGGTTACAATCTTCAGCAAAGTTGTAGAGGTTTTCATGGGGATTATTTCTCTACCAGACCAAATAGCTCTATATGTTACCAATTTGGCGATGGACTCCTTATAAAGTTCTGAAATTTTTATATAGCGGTCCCATGCGATTACATTGTCCAGAATATTTGTAGAGATTTTCATGGGGATTATTTCTGTCCCAGACCAAATAGTTCTATACCTTACCGCTTTGGCGATGGACTCCTTATAAAGTTTTCAACTTTTAATATAGATAGACGTTAGACGCGATAACAATGTTCAGCATAGTTGTAGAGGTTTTCGTCTGGATTATTTGTATGCCAGACCAAGTAGTTCTCTCTCTGACCGCTTTGGCGCTGGGGTCAATATAAACTTCTGACCTTTTTATACAGAGGTCACATGTGATTACTATGTTCATCATAGTTGTAGAGGTTTTAATGGGGATTATTTCCGTCTTAGACAAAATTGTTCTCTCCCTTACCGCTTTGGCGCTGGAGGCAATATAAACTTTTGAGCATTTTATACAGAGGTCACATGCGATTACAATGTTCAGCAAAGTTGTAGAGGTTTTCATGGCGATTATTTCTGTACCAGACCAAATAGCTCTATATCTTACCGATTTGGCGATCGACTCCTTATAAAGTTCTGAAATTTTTATATAGCTGTGCGATTACATTGTCCAGAAAATTTGTAGAGGTTTTCATGGGAATTATTTCCGTCGAAGACCAAACATTTCTATATCTTACCGCTTTGGCGTTGGACTCAATACTAAGTTTTCAGCTTTTAATATAGATCGACGTTACACGCGATAACAATGTTCAGCAAAGTTGTAGAGGTTTTCACCTGGATTATTTCTGTGCCATATCAATTAGCTCTCTCTCTTACCGCTTTGGCGCTGGAGTCAATATAAACTTCTTAACTTTTTATACAAAGGTCACATGCGATTATAATATTCAGCAAAGTTGTAGAGGTTTTCATGGGGATTATTTCTGTACGAGACCAAATAGTTATATATCTTACCGCTTTGGCGATGGACTCAATAAAAACTTCTGAAATTTTTATATAGAGGTCAGACGCGGTTACAATGTTCAGCAAACTTGCTGAGCTTTCCATGCGGATTATTTCTGTCACAGACCAAATATTTCTATATTTTACCGATTTGGCGATCGGCTCAATATAATATTTCTGGAATTTTTATATAGAGGTCACACGCGGTTCCAATCTTAAGCAAAGTTGTAGAGGTTTTCATGGGGATTATTTCTGTCTCAGACCAAATAGTTCTATATCTTACCGCTTTGGCGACGGGGTCTATATAAACTTCTGAAATTTTTATATAGAGGTCACACGCGGCTAGAGTGTTCAGCAACTTTGAAGAAGTTTTCGTCTGGATTATTTGTGTCTCAGACAAAATTGTTCTCTTTTTTACCAGCAAAGTTGTAGAGGTTTTCATGGGGATTATTTCTGTCTCAGACCAAATAGTTCTATATTTTACCGATTTGGCGATCGGCTCAATATAATATATCTGGAATTTTTATATAGAGGTCACACGCGGTTACAATCTTCAGCAAAGTTGTAGAGGTTTTCATGGGGATTATTTCTGTACCAGACCAAATAGTTCTATACCTTACCGCTTTGGCGATGGACTCCTTATAAAGTTTTCAACTATTAATATAGATAGACGTTAGACGCGATAACAATGTTCAGCATAGTTGTAGAGGTTTTCGTCTGGATTATTTGTATGCCAGACCAAGTAGTTCTCTCTCTGACCGCTTTGGCGCTGGGGTCAATATAAACTTCTGACCTTTTTATACAGAGGTCACATGTGATTACTATGTTCAGCATAGTTGTAGAGGTTTTAATGGGGATTATTTCCGTCTTAGACAAAATTGTTCTCTCCCTTACCGCTTTGGCGCTGGAGTCAATATAAACTTTTGAGCATTTTATACAGAGGTCACATGCGATAGCAATGTTCAGCAAAGTTGTAGAGGTTTTCATGGCGATTATTTCTGTACCAGACCAAATAGCTCTATATCTTACCGATTTGGCGATCGACTCCTTATAAAGTTCTGAAATTTTTATATAGCTGTGCCATGCGATTACATTGTCCAGAAAATTTGTAGAGGTTTTCATGGGAATTATTTCCGTCGAAGACCAAATATTTCTATATCTTACCGCTTTGGCGTTGGACTCAATACAAAGTTTTCAGCTTTTAATATAGATCGAGGTTACACGCGATAACAATGTTCAGCAAAGTTGTAGAGGTTTTCACCTGGATTATTTCTGTGCCATATCAAATAGCTCTCTCTCTTACCGCTTTGGCGCTGGAGTCAATATAAACTTCTTAACTTTTTATACAAAGGTCACATGCGATTATAATATTCAGCAAAGTTGTAGAGGTTTTCATGGGGATTATTTCTGTACGAGACCAAATAGTTATATATCTTACCGCTTTGGCGATGGACTCAATAAAAACTTCTGAAATATTTATATAGAGATCAGACGCGGTTACAATGTTCAGCAAACTTGCTGAGCTTTCCATGCGGATTATTTCTGTCACAGACCAAATAGTTCTATACCTTACCGCTTTGGCAATGGACTCCTTATAAAGTTTTCAACTTTTAATATAGATAGACGTTAGACGCGATAACAATGTTCAGCATAGTTGTAGAGGTTTTCGTCTGGATTATTTGTATGCCAGACCAAATAGTTTCCTCTCTGACCGCTTTGGCGCTGGGGTCAATATAAACTTCTGACCTTTTTATACAGAGGTCACATGTGATTACTATGTTTAGCATAGTTGTAGAGGTTTTAATGGTGATTATTTCCGTCTCAGACAAAATTGTTCTCTCTCTTACCGCTTTGGCGCTGGACTCAATAAAAACTTCTGAAATTTTTATATAGAGGTCAGACGCGGTTACAATGTTCAGCAAACTTGCTGAGCTTTCCATGCCGATTATTTCTGTCACAGTCCAAATAGTTCTATATTTTACCGATTTGGCGATCGGCTCAATATAATATTTCTGGAATTTTTATATAGAGGTCACACGCGGTTACAATCTTAAGCAAAGTTGTAGGGATTTTCATGGGGATTATTTCTGTCTCAGACCAAATAGTTCTATATCTTACCGCTTTGGCGATGGGGTCAATTTAAACTTCCGAAATTTTTATATAGAGGTCACACGCGGTTACAATGTTCAGCAAACTTGTTGAGCTTTCCATGTCGATTATTTCTGTCACAGACCAAATAGTTCTATATTTTACCGATTTGGCGATCAGCTGAATATAATATTTCTGGAATTTTTATATAGAGGTCACACGCGGTTACAATCTTGAGCAAAGTTGTAGAGGTTTTCATGGGGATTATTTCTGTACCAGACTAAATAGTTATATATTCTTTTCTCTGAGTTGTAACCTTGCCGTGGTAGAAAAGCTTGCGTACTCCAATGATCCTGATAGCGATGCTAGCGGGAACTTTTAGTTCCCAGCAGGGTCACCCATGCTAGTAAGGTAGACGGAGAGGGGTCAGACAAATGACAACTCAAGCACACTTAAGCCAAGGTGGAAATGCATCGTGCCGAGGGCTGCATGGCATCTCAGTGTGTAAAACGGGAGATGTCGTTAACGATCTCTTGGGAGAACCAGCCGAAACTCCCTCGTAACCAGGCTACTGCACGTGCAGGGGGCGCCGCGTGCAGGGTCCGTATATCCCCCTGACTCGTGGGAACAGAAATGGACCTATTAAATTTAACAACAACAACAACGACGACGACGACACCGACACTTTTAACTTTGACAACAACCACTACGACGATCACGGACGCCCTGACGAAAGCAACAGTAGTCACGACCATGACGACAGACACTACTGTTGTGTTCTCAACGAGAACAACGTCAACAGTACACACCGGGGCCAATTCAATGGAACCAGTGTGCGCTGGGAAATCTGGTAGTGGTCCCCCAAAAGGAGGACCGCTCCGAAATGCCGAGAAGTTGGTGAATAAACTCACCAACCGTATCGAGCAGCTGAAAACTCCCTCCAGCGACGGCAAAAGCCGCAGCGGAGCGAGTAGAAGGCGTCATATGCGGGCAAGAGATGTGGCATCTGCTAGTAACCCTGCAACAGGGGACGCGCAAGATCCACATCTCTCCCCCCTAATATGACAACCCCGGCAGGCAACGAGAGGATGGGCACCCCAAACATACGGAGCCCCCTCCTGAAGCCTGCACAACTCCAATTGGCGTTGACCTCTGAACAGGGACCGGTTGCCAGTTCACTAGAACCGGTGGCAGGGACCAGTTCCGGGTCCGCTGGAGCAAAACCTCGCAGAAAGAGGAAGAGGAAGGGAGCGGGAACAGACAGGGCCGCCGAAAAGGCGCGCACTTCTGAGACCATCTCAGCCTCCTCCACTCCCGAAGCGAGTACCCCCCAGGCGAAGAGGGTTAAATCCTCTAACCCCAGGCCCAAAGACACCTCTCACCAAAAAGGACAGAGAGCGACATTTGCGGAGATCCTTAAAACGGACCCAAAAATGAAAGTTTGCATAACGTGCGAGACCCCTGTGAAGAGAGACATCACTTCAATGGAGGCGGATCGCACAGAGGCTGCAATCATCGGAGCGTTTGAGAGACTTCCCAACGGTGAAGTCCCACGCATACGTGATTGTAGACTAACGCAAGGTTCTCTCATTCTTTTATGCGAGAACCAAGCGACCAAGGATTGGCTAGTTAAACTGGCTGAATCCAAACCCCTGGTAGAAGGAATAGACCTTTCGGTCCATGACTTCATTCTACCCAAGTTGAGGAGGGTGAGGATCTGGTTGCCGGGCCCCGAAAGGAGCGCGACCCAGATACTCACCACTATGAAATTCCTTAACTCAATGAGCACGGAGAACTGGAGGGTCTTCGAATACAAATATAGTCGGGCGCCGGAAGGTAACCAACTAATTGTAGGCGTGGACGCCCCAGGACTCAGAGATCTTGAGAAGGTTAATTTCCGCCCCCTCTCGGGAGTTCGCCTTGCTACCTGCACGGTTCTAGGCAAGCCAGAGAAAGGGGAGAAAGAGGAGGAAAAGACAGGACCGAACTAATGCCAAATTCGGGACTAAATTTTCTCCAAATTAACGCGCACCACTGCAAAGCGGCCACCGACATAATAGGTAGGCAGCTTGCTATTGGACGTGCCAACATATGCCTCGTGCAAGAACCTTGGGTTTACAAGGGAATCGTACGGGGCTATGACACCCAGTTGGAGTCTGTATTATACAGCACAACTGCGAACAGACCCAGGACATGCATCTACATCTCCAATGATATTGATGCCGTCCTTCTTAAATCCTTTTGTTCTGCAGACCTTACTGCAGTCAAAATAATTTACTCCACAGAAATGGGCGAAAAAGAAGTAGTAGTGTGCTCTTCATATCTGCCCTACGACGCAGTCACCCCTCCCCCTTCAGAGGAGCTGGTCGACTTAGTGTCCTTCTGTGAGACAAATAATCTACCTCTTATAATTGGCTGTGACTCCAACGCGCACCACACACAGTGGGGCAGTACGGACATCAACAAAAGAGGTAGAACACTCTTTGAATACCTTGGTGCAACCACCTTGGAAATTGCAAACAAGGGTACGGCACCAACATTCATCACCTCTACACGTGAAGAAGTGTTGGACATAACGCTGTGCTCACAGGGCATTGCTCAAGATATTCAAGGATGGAAAGTGTCCTCCGAACCTTCATTGTCGGACCATAGGCACATTCTCTTCAGTCTGTTCTCAGAACCGTTGAAACCGGTCTCTTACAGGAATCCTAGATCCACTGACTGGTTCTCCTTTCACGAAGAGCTGTCAGAAAGAATCCGGGAAGTCCCAAAAGGAGCCCGGAATATTCCGGAACTAGAACAAACAGTCGCTTTAACATCGGAAGCCATTTACTCCTCCTATGAGAGTAATTGCGCCTTACGCACAAACAGGCTCCCCAAGAAAACGCCCTGGTGGGATATATCCTTGGAGAGCCTTAGAAAAGAAACGAGAAAAAGTTTCCACCGAGCCAAACAGCATGGTTTGAACAGTGAGTGGGAAGCCTGGAAGGCGGCCCAACGCAAGTACAAATCGGCTGTTCGGAGGAAAAAACGAGAAGCTTGGAAGAGTTACTGCGGCCAAATTGAGGAACTCCCTCAGGCTTGCAGACTCCAAAAAGCCCTCTCCAAAGATCCGAGATCTAGATTAACGGTGCTGCGCCAGTCGGATGGGGAATTTACCTCAAGTAATGAGGACACCCTGAAGCTGCTGCTCCACACCCATTTTCCGGAATCTCGCGAATCACCGGCATGCTCGTCTCTACAAGTCGTAAGTTCTCGTCCCCAAAAAACCGACTGGAGAACGGCTTCAGAGATTGTAACATACGATAGAACTAACTGGGCAATCAAAACCTTTGCCCCGTACAAATCAGCAGGGCCTGATGGCATCTTCCCAGCACTTCTTCAGAAAGGAGCTGATTTGCTAATCAAACCACTCTGTCAAATCTACCGCACGAGCCTCGCCTATGGCTATATTCCTTCACCATGGAGGAAGGCACGTGTGATCTTCATACCTAAGCCTGGTCGTACTGACTACACCGAGGCCAAGAGCTTCCGTCCCATCAGCCTCCCGTCATTCTTGCTTAAGACACTGGAGAGGCTGGTGGATAGATACCTGAGGGAGAGGATACCAAGTATCCTCCCTCTCCAGCCAAACCAACACGCGTATCAAGAGGGCAAATCCACGGATTCTGCACTCCATCAACTAGTGTTCAGAATTGAAAAAACTCTAGACACTAAATCATACGCTCTTGGTGTTTTTCTTGACATAGCAGGGGCATTTGACAATGTCACTTTTGGTGCAATGAGCGATGCAGCCGAAGTGCACGGCGCGGGTCTGACTGTCACTAGATGGATAAGAACCATGCTGTCCACTCGAACTGCTTCGACCAGTCTGGGAAGAGATACAGAATCAATCTCAGTTATGAGAGGATGCCCGCAGGGAGGTGTACTATCTCCACTGCTGTGGTGTCTGGTTGTAGATGATCTTCTTAGGATTTTAAACACCTCGGGCTACTATGCTCAAGCGTATGCGGATGACATAGCTCTGCTTGTATCGGGAAAATTCCCCAGTACATTAGCTGAGTTGTCTCATCAAGCTCTTATCAAGGTTCAGAAATGGGCCCTTTCCAAGGGTCTCTCCGTCAATCCTGACAAAACTGAACTCGTTATGTTCACCAGGAATAGGAATCTCGAAGGTTTTGAGGCTCCTTGCCTAGGTGAAACGAAACTGCAACTCTCCGAGTCAGTGAAATATCTAGGAGTATATCCAGATAAAAAGCTGACCTGGAAAAAGCACGTGGAGGTCAAAGAACAGAAAGCGTCGGCGCTCCTATGGGCCTGTCGCAGAACCTTTGGACCCACCTGGGGACTAAAGCCAAAAATGTTGTACTGGATGTACAATGTGGTGGTTAAACCTCTGCTGACCTACGCATCAATTGTTTGGTGGCCTCGTACCCTAGTATCCAATGCTAGAGAACTTTTAAACCGTATTCAAAGACTTGCTCTTCTAAGTATTACGGGTGCAATCAGAACCACGCCAACTGCAGCCATGGAAGCCCTCATGGGAACCCCATCGCTGCACTTGGTGGTTCAAAGTACAGCAATGGCAACGTCCTATAGACTGCGAAATGCTGGACTCTGGATTGATCGATCAGATATCAAGGGCCATACTAGGATCCTAGCTAGTCTGATCAAATCATACCCCATACTCTCGATGCCATCGCACGTTATGTCCCCGGCATTTGTTTTCAAACGCAGATTCGAGACTGTCATGCTTCCTAGAGAATCCTGGATAGCGGACGGTGAGAGTCTCGCAAAACCACCCGGCCTCATCTGGTTCACGGATGGGTCTAAATCGGATGCAGGAACAGGGGCAGGTGTCATTGGTACGGTGCCCAAAAAGGCAATATCTATCGCCTTGGGCACTCATTGTTCAGTCTTTCAGGCTGAAATTTTCGCCATAATGACATGGGTCAATGAGAACCTAAACAGGGGCTACAAAAACCTGCATATTAACATCTTCTCGGACAGCCAAGCTGCACTACAATCTCTGAGTGCAGTCAAGATAACATCTTGCATCGTCCAAGAATGCTTCAACATCCTCAACCAACTAGCTGAGCACAACAGAGTTGTACTCAACTGGATACCGGGACACCTCGGGCTCCCAGGCAATACAATGGCGGACGTACTGGCCAAGATAGGCACCATTAGGAAACCTATCGGGCCGGAACCCATCATTGGTATTCCTAAGAGCACAGCCAAACTCTCCATTAGAGAATGGATTACCGCACAACACAAAATTCAGTGGCAAAATGAGTCCCTACGACAATCCAAAATTTTCATAACGGAACGAGGCCTTGTCAGGGACTCGCTACTGAAGTTGGACCGTAATAAAATCAGAGTGCTGGTGGGCGCCCTCACGGGACATTGCCTCCGCAAGCATTTACATACCATAGGTATCCTATCTGATCCCACCTGTCGTAAGTGCAAAACCGTTGAGCAAACTTCACTACACGTTATTAGTTTATGTGATGCCTTAACGGGCCTGCGAAAGAAGATCTTCGGAAAACCATTCCTGACCTTGTCGGATGTCCGGAATCTGAAGATGGAATCTTTAATCGATTACCTGAAGAAAACAGAACTGTTTCCAGAGTTGGGACAAGCTACCACTCCGTAAACGGTATACAGGTAATTAATCTTTTTCCCACAGGTTTTCTTAGAAAACTTGTGCGATCCGAGGACATATGTCCAGATTCTCCCGAGGGTACAATGGGCCGAAAGGCCTAAGTACGGGGTGCTTTGGCACCCACCTCCTCTTAAAAAAAAAAAAAAAAAAAAAAAATAGTTATATATCTTACCGCTTTGGCGATGGACTCAATAAAAACTTCTGAAATTTTTATATAGAGGTCACACGCGGTTACAATATTCAGCAAACTTTTTGGGCTTTCCATGCCGATTATTTCTGTCACAGACCAAAGAGTTGTATATTTTACCGATTTGGCGATCGGCTCAATATTATATTTCTGGAATTTTTATATCGAGGTCACACGCGGTTACAATCTTCAGCAAAGTTGTAGAGGTTTTCATGGGGATTATTTCTGTCTCAGACCAAATAGTTCTATATCTTAGCGCTTTGGCGATGGAGTCAATATAAACTTCTGAAATTTTTATATAAAGGTTACACGCGGTTACAATGTTCAGCAAACTTGTTGAGTTTTCCATGCCGATTATTTCTGTTACAGACCAAATAGTTCTATATTTTACCGATTTGGCGATCGGCTCAATATAATATTTCTGGAATTTTTATATAGAGGTCACACGCGGTTACAATCTTCAGCAAAGTTGTAGAGGTTTTCATGGGGATTATTTCTGTACCAGACCAAATAGTTCTATACCTTACCGCTTTGGCGATGGACTCCTTATAAAGTTTACAACTTTTAATATAGATAGACGTTAGACGCGATAACAATGTTCAGCATAGTTGTAGAGGCTTTCGTCTGGATTATTTGTATGCCAGACCAAGTAGTTCTCCCTCTGACCGCTTTGGCGCTGGGGTCAATATAAACTTCTGACCTTTTTATACAGAGGTCACATGTGATTACTATGTTCAGCATTGTTGTAGAGGTTTTAATGGGGATTATTTCCGTCTTAGACAAAATTGTTCTCTCCCTTACCGCTTTGGCGCTGGAGGCAATATAAACTTTTGAGCATTTTATACAGAGGTCACATGCGATAGCAATGTTCAGCAAAGTTGTAGAGGTTTTCATGGCGATTATTTCTGTACCAGACCAAATAGCTCTATATCTTACCGATTTGGCGATCGACTCCTTATAAAGTTCTGAAATTTTTATATAGCTGTGCCATGCGATTACATTGTCCAGAAAATTTGTAGAGGTTTTCATGGGAATTATTTCCGTCGAAGACCAAATATTTCTATATCTTACCGCTTTGGCGTTGGACTCAATACAAAGTTTTCAGCTTTTAATATAGATCGAGGTTACACGCGATAACAATGTTCAGCAAAGTTGTAGAGGTTTTCACCTGGATTATTTCTGTGCCATATCAAATAGCTCTCTCTCTTACCGCTTTGGCGCTGGAGTCAATATAAACTTCTTAACTTTTTATACAAAGGTCACATGCGATTATAATATTTAGCAAAGTTGTAGAGGTTTTCATGGGGATTATTTCTGTCACAGACCAAATAGTTCTATATTTTACCGATTTGGCGATGGGGTCTATATAAACTTCTGAAATTTTTATATAGAGGTCACACGCGGCTAGAGTGTTCAGCAACCTTGAAGAAGTTTTCGTCTGGATTATTTGTGTCTCAGACAAAATTGTTCTCTTTTTTACCACTTTGGCGCTCGAGTCAATATAAACTTTTGGCCTTTTTATACAGAGGTCACATGCGATTACAATTTTCAGCAGATTTGTAACAGTTTTCATCTGGATTATTTGTGTCTCAGACAAAATTGTTCTCTTTCTTATAAAGTTCTGAAATTTTTATATAGCGGTCCCATGCGATTACATTGTCCAGAAGATTTGTAGAGATTTTCATGGGGATTATTTCTTTCCCAGACCAAATAGTTCTATACCTTACCGCTTTGGCGATGGACTCCTTATAAAGTTTTCAACTTTTAATATAGATAGACGTTAGACGCGATAACAATGTTCAGCATAGTTGTAGAGGTTTTCGTCTGGATTATTTGTATGCCAGACCAAGTAGTACTCTCTCTGACCGCTTTGGCGCTGGGGTCAATATAAACTTCTGACCTTTTTATACAGAGGTCACATGTGATTACTATGTTCAGCATAGTTGTAGAGGTTTTAATGGTGATTATTTCCGTCTCAGACAAAATTGTTCTCTCTCTTACCGCTTTGGCGCTGGAGTCAATATAAACTTTTGAGCATTTTATACAGAGGTTACACGCGGTTACAATGTTCAGCAAACTTGTTGAGTTTTCCATGCCGATTATTTCTGTTACAGACCAAATAGTTATATATCTTACCGATTTGGCGATCGGCTCAATATAATATTTCTGGAATTTTTATATCGAGGTCACACGCGGTTACAATCTTCAGCAAAGTTGTAGAGGTTTTCATGGGGATTATTTCTGTACGAGACCAAATAGTTATATATCTTACCGCTTTGGCGCTGGTGTCAATATAAACTTTTGAGCATTTTATACAGAGGTCACACGCGGTTACAATGTTCAGCAAACTTTTTGGGCTTTCCATGCCGATTATTTCTGTCACAGACCAAAGATTTGTGTATTTTACCGATTTGGCGATCGGCTCAATATAATATTTCTGGAATTTTTATATCGAGGTCACACGCGGTTACAATCTTCAGCAAAGTTGTAGAGGTTTTCATGGGGATTATTTCTGTACGAGACCAAATAGTTATATATCTTACCGCTTTGGCGATGGACTCAATAGAAACTTCTGAAATTTTTATATAGAGGTCAGACGCGGTTACAATGTTCAGCAAACTTGCTGAGCTTTCCATACCGATTATTTCTGTCACAGACCAAATAGTTCTATATTTTACCGATTTGGCGATCGGCTCAATATAATATTTCTGGCATTTTTATATAGAGGTCACACGCGGTTACAATCTTAAGCAAAGTTGTAGAGGTTTTCATGGGGATTATTTCTGTCCCAGACCAAATAGTTCTATATCTTACCGCTTTGGCGATGGGGTCAATATAAACTTCTGAAATTTTTATATAGAGGTCACACGCGGCTAGAATGTTCAGCAAATTTGAAGAAGTTTTCGTCTGGATTATTTTTCTCTGAGACAAAATTGTTCTCTTTTTTACCACTTTGGCGCTTGGGTCAATATAAACCTTTGGCCTTTTTATACACAGGTCACATGCGATTACAATTTTCAGCAGATTTGTAGAAGTTTTCATCTGGATTATTTGTGTCTCAGACAAAATTGTTCTCTTTCTTACCGATTTGGCGATCGGCTCAATATAATATTTCTGCAATTTTTATATAGAGGTCACACGCGGTTACAACCTTCAGCAAAGTTGCAGAGGTTTTCATGGGGATTATGCAGAGGTCACATGCGATTACAATTTTCAGCAAATTTGTAGAAGTTTTCGTCTGGATTATTTGTGTCTCAGACAAAATTGTTCTCTTTCTTACCGCTTTGGCACTGGAGTCAATATAAACTTCTGAACTTTTTATACAGTGGTCACATGCGATTACAATGTTCAACAAAGCTGTAGAGATGTTCATGGGGATTATTTCTGTCCCAGACCAAATAGTTCTATATCTTACCGCTTTGGCGATGGGGTCAATATAAACTTCTGAAATTTTTATATAGAGGTCAAACGCGGTTACAATGTTCAGCATACTTGTTGAGCTTTCCATGTCGATTATTTCTGTCACAGACCAAATAGTTCTATATTATACCGATTTGGCGATCGGCTCAATATAATATTTCTGGAATTTTTATATAGAGGTCACACGCGGTTACAATCTTGAGCAAAGTTGTAGAGGTTTTCATGGGGATTATTTCTGTACCAGACTAAATAGTTATATATCTTACCGCTTTGGCGATGGACTCAATAAAAACTTCTGAAATTTTTATATAGAGGTCACACGCGGTTGCAATGTTCAGCAAACTTTTTGGGCTTTCCATGCCGATTATTTCTGTCACAGACCAAAGAGTTGTATATTTTACCGATTTGGCGATCGGCTCAATATAATATTCCTGGAATTTTTATATCGAGGTCACACGCGGTTACAATCTTCAGCAAAGTTGTAGAGGTTTTCATGGGGATTATTTCTGTCTCAGACCAAATAGTTCTATATCTTAGCGCTTTGGCGATGGAGTCAATATAAACTTCTGAAATTTTATATAGAGGTCACACGCGGTTACAATGTTCAGCAAACTTGTTGAGCTTTCCATGCCGATTATTTCTGTCACAGACCAAATAGTTCTATATTTTACCGATTTGGCGATCGGCTCAATATAATATTTCTGGAATTTTTATATAGAGGTCACACGCGGTTACAATCTTCAGCAAAGTTGTAGAGGTTTTCATGGGGATTATTTCTGTCCCAGACCAAATAGTTCTATATCTTACCGCTTTGGCGATGGGGTCAATATAAACTTCTGAAATTTTTATATAGAGGTCACACGCGGCTAGAATGTTCAGCAAATTTGAAGAAGTTTTCGTCTGGATTATTTGTCTCTGAGACAAAATTGTTCTCTTTTTTACCACTTTGGCGCTGGAGTCAATATAAACCTTTGGCCTTTTTATACAGAGGTCACATGCGATTACAATTTTAAGCAGATTTGTAGAAGTTTTCATCTGGATTATTTGTGTCTCAGACAAAATTGTTCTCTCTCTTACCGATTTGGCGATCGGCTCAATATAATATTTCTGCAATTTTTATATAGTGGTCACACGCGGTTACAATCTTCAGCAAAGTTGTAGAGGTTTCATGGGGATTATGCAGTGGTCACATGCGATTACAATTTTCAGCAAATTTGTAGAAGTTTTCGTCTGGATTATTTGTGTCTCAGACAAAATTGTTCTCTTTCTTACCGCTTTGGCGCTGGAGTCAATATAAACTTCTGAACTTTTTATACAGTGGTCACATGCGATTACAATGTTCAACAAAGTTGTAGAGATTTTCATGGGGATTATTTCTGTCCCAGACCAAATAGTCCTATACCTTACCTCTTTGGCGATGGACTCCTTATAAAGTTTCAACTTTTAATATAGATAGACGTTAGACGCGATAACAATGTTCAGCATAGTTGTAGAGATTTTCGTCTGGATTATTTGTATGCCAGACCAAGTAGTTCTCTCTCTGACTGCTTTGCGCTGGGGTCAATATAAACTTCTGACCTTTTTATACCGAGGTCACATGTGATTACTGTGTTCAGCATAGTTGTAGAGGTTTTAATGGGGATTATTTCCGTCTCAGACAAAATTGTTCTCTCTCTTACCGCTTTGGCGCTGGAGTCAATATAAACTTTTGAGCATTTTATACAGAGGTCACATGCGATTACAATGTTCAGCAAAGTTGTAGAGGTTTTCATGGGGATTATTTCTGTACCAGACCAAATAGCTGTATATCTTACCGATTTGGCGATCGACTCCTTATAAATTTCTGAAATTTTTATATAGCGGTGCCATGCGATTACATTGTCCAGAAAATTTGTAGAGGTTTTCATGGGAATTATTTCTGTCCCAGACCAAATAGTTCTATACCTTACCGCTTTGGCGATGGACTCCTTATAAAGTTTTCAACTTTTAATATAGATAGACAGACGTTAGACGCGATAACAATGTTCAGCATAGTTGTAGAGGTTTTCGTCTGGATTATTTGTATGCCAGACCAAGTAGTTCCCTCTCTGACCGCTTTGGGGCTGGGGTCAATATAAACTTCTGAAATTTTATATAGAGGTCACACGCGGTTACAATGTTCAGCAAACTTGTTGAGCTTTCCATGCCGATTATTTCTGTCACAGACCAAATAGTTCTATATTTTACCGATTTGGCGATCGGCTCAATATAATATTTCTGGAATTTTTATATAGAGGTCACACGCGGTTACAATCTTCAGCAAAGTTGTAGAGGTTTTCATGGGGATTATTTCTGTCCCAGACCAAATAGTTCTATATCTTACCGCTTTGGCGATGGGGTCAATATAAACTTCTGAAATTTTTATATAGAGGTCACACGCGGCTAGAATGTTCAGCAAATTTGAAGAAGTTTTCGTCTGGATTATTTGTCTCTGAGACAAAATTGTTCTCTTTTTTACCACTTTGGCGCTGGAGTCAATATAAACCTTTGGCCTTTTTATACAGAGGTCACATGCGATTACAATTTTAAGCAGATTTGTAGAAGTTTTCATCTGGATTATTTGTGTCTCAGACAAAATTGTTCTCTCTCTTACCGATTTGGCGATCGGCTCAATATAATATTTCTGCAATTTTTATATAGTGGTCACACGCGGTTACAATCTTCAGCAAAGTTGTAGAGGTTTTCATGGGGATTATGCAGAGGTCACATGCGATTACAATTTTCAGCAAATTTGTAGAAGTTTTCGTCTGGATTATTTGTGTCTCAGACAAAATTGTTCTCTTTCTTACCGCTTTGGCGCTGGAGTCAATATAAACTTCTGAACTTTTTATACAGTGGTCACATGCGATTACAATGTTCAACAAAGTTGTAGAGATTTTCATGGGGATTATTTCTGTCCCAGACCAAATAGTTCTATACCTTACCTCTTTGGCGATGGACTCCTTATAAAGTTTCAACTTTTAATATAGATAGACGTTAGACGCGATAACAATGTTCAGCATAGTTGTAGAGGTTTTCGTCTGGATTATTTGTATGCCAGACCAAGTAGTTCTCTCTCTGACTGCTTTGCGCTGGGGTCAATATAAACTTCTGACCTTTTTATACAGAGGTCACATGTGATTACTATGTTCAGCATAGTTGTAGAGGTTTTAATGGTGATTATTTCCGTCTCAGACAAAATTGTTCTCTCTCTTACCGCTTTGGCGCTGGAGTCAATATAAACTTTTGAGCATTTTATACAGAGGTCACATGCGATTACAATGTTCAGCAAAGTTGTAGAGGTTTTCATGGGGATTATTTCTGTACCAGACCAAATAGCTGTATATCTTACCGATTTGGCGATCGACTCCTTATAAAGTTCTGAAATTTTTATATAGCGGTGCCATGCGATTACATTGTCCAGAAAATTTGTAGAGGTTTTCATGGGAATTATTTCTGTCCCAGACCAAATAGTTCTATACCTTACCGCTTTGGCGATGGACTCCTTATAAAGTTTTCAACTTTTAATATAGATAGACAGACGTTAGACGCGATAACAATGTTCAGCATAGTTGTAGAGGTTTTCGTCTGGATTATTTGTATGCCAGACCAAGTAGTTCCCTCTCTGACCGCTTTGGGGCTGGCTTCAATATAAACTTCTGACCTTTTTATACAGAGGTCACATGTGATTACTATGTTCAACATAGTTGTAGAGGTTTTAATGGTGATTATTTCCGTCTCAGACAAAATTGTTCTCTCTCTTACCGCTTTGGCGCTGGAGTCAATATAAACTTTTGAGCATTTTATACAGAGGTCACATGCGATTACAATGTTCAGCAAAGTTGTAGAGGTTTTCATGGGGATTATTTCTGTACCAGACCAAATAGCTCTATATCTTACCGATTTGGTGATCGACTCCTTATAAAGTTCTGAAATTTTTATATAGCGGTGCCATGCGATTACATTGTCCAGAAAATTTGTAGAGATTGTCATGGGAATTATTTCCGTCGAAGACCAAATATTTCTATATCTTACCGCTTTGGCTTTGGACTCAATACAAAGTTTTCAGCTTTTAATATAGATCGAGGTTACACGCAATAACAATGTTCAGCAAAGTTGTAGAGGTTTTCACCTGGATTATTTCTGTGCCATATCAAATAGCTCTCTCTCTTACCGCTTTGGCGCTGGAGTCAATATAAACTTCTTAACTTTTTATACAAAGGTCAGATGCGATTACAATATTCAGCAAAGTTGTAGAGGTTTTCATGGGGATTATTTCTGTACGAGACCAAATAGTTATATATCTTACCGCTTTGGCGATGGACTCAATAAAAACTTCTGAAATTTTTATATAGAGGTCAGACGCGGTTACAATGTTCAGCAAACTTGCTGAGCTTTCCATGCCGATTATTTCTGTCACAGACCAAATAGTTCTATATTTTACCGATTTGGCGATCGGCTCAATATAATATTTCTGGAATTTTTATATAGAGGTCACACGCGGTTACAATCTTAAGCAAAGTTGTAGAGGTTTTCATGGGGATTATTTCTGTCTCAGACCAAATAGTTCTATATCTTACCGCTTTGGCGATGGGGTCAATATAAACTTCTGAAATTTTTATATAGAGGTCACACGCGGTTACAATGTTCAGCAAACTTGTTGAGCTTTCCATGTCGATTATTTCTGTCACAGACCAAATAGTTCTATATTTTACCGATTTGGCGATCGGCTCAATATAATATTTCTGGAATTTTTATATAGAGGTCACACGCGGTTACAATCTTGAGCAAAGTTGTAGAGGTTTTCATGGGGATTATTTCTGTACCAGACTAAATAGTTATATATCTTACCGCTTTGGCGATGGACTCAATAAAAACTTCTGAAATTTTTATATAGAGGTCACACGTGGTTGCAATGTTCAGCAAACTTTTTGGGCTTTCCATGCCGATTATTTCTGTCACAGACCAAAGAGTTGTATATTTTACCGATTTGGCGATCGGCTCAATATGATATTCCTGGAATTTTTATATCGAGGTCACACGCGGTTACAATCTTCAGCAAAGTTGTAGAGGTTTTCATGGGGATTATTTCTGTCTCAGACCAAATAGTTCTATATCTTAGCGCTTTGGCAATGGAGTCAATATAAACTTCTGAAATTTTATATAGAGGTCACACGCGGTTACAATGTTCAGCAAACTTGTTGAGCTTTCCATGTCGATTATTTCTGTCACAGACCAAATAGTTCTATATTACAGCGATTTGGCGATCGGCTCAATATAATATTTCTGGAATTTTTATATAGAGGTCACACGCGGTTACAATCTTGAGCAAAGTTGTAGAGGTTTTCATGGGGATTATTTCTGTACCAGACTAAATAGTTATATATCTTACCGCTTTGGCGATGGACTCAATAAAAACTTCTGAAATTTTTATATAGAGGTCACACGCGGTTGCAATGTTCAGCAAACTTTTTGGGCTTTCCATGCCGATTATTTCTGTCACAGACCAAAGAGTTGTATATTTTACCGATTTGGCGATCGGCTCAATATAATATTCCTGGAATTTTTATATCGAGGCCACACGCGGTTATAATCCTCAGCAAAGTTGTAGAGGTTTTCATGGGGATTATTTCTGTCTCAGACCAAATAGTTCTATATCTTAGCGCTTTGGCGATGGAGTCAATATAAACTTCTGAAATTTTATATAAAGGTCACACGCGGTTACAATGTTCAGCAAACTTGTTGAGCTTTCCATGCCGATTATTTCTGTCACAGACCAAATAGTTCTATATTTTACCGATTTGGCGATCGGCTCAATATAATATTTCTGGAATTTTTATATAGAGGTCACACGCGGTTACAATCTTCAGCAAAGTTGTAGAGGTTTTCATGGGGATTATTTCTGTCCCAGACCAAATAGTTCTATATCTTACCGCTTTGGCGATGGGGTCAATATAAACTTCTGAAATTTTTATATAGAGGTCACACGCGGCTAGAATGTTCAGCAAATTTGAAGAAGTTTTCGTCTGGATTATTTGTCTCTGAGACAAAATTGTTCTCTTTTTTACCACTTTGACGCTGGAGTCAATATAAACCTTTGGCCTTCTTATACAGAGGTCACATGCGATTACAATTTTAAGCAGATTTGTAGAAGTTTTCATCTGGATTATTTGTGTCTCAGACAAAATTGTTCTCTCTCTTACCGATTTGGCGATCGGCTCAATATAATATTTCTGCAATTTTTATATAGAGGTCACACGCGGTTACAATCTTCAGCAAAGTTGTAGAGGTTTTCATGGGGATTATGCAGAGGGCACATGCGATTACAATTTTCAGCAAATTTGTAGAAGTTTTCGTCTGGATTATTTGTGTCTCAGACAAAATTGTTCTCTTTCTTACCGCTTTGGCGCTGGAGTCAATATAAACTTCTGAACTTTTTATACAGTGGTCACATGCGATTACAATGTTCAACAAAGTTGTAGAGATTTTCATGGGGATTATTTCTGTCCCAGACCAAATAGTTCTATACCTTACCTCTTTGGCGATGGACTCCTTATAAAGTTTCAACTTTTAATATAGATAGACGTTAGACGCGATAACAATGTTCAGCATAGTTGTAGAGGTTTTCGTCTGGATTATTTGTATGCCAGACCAAGTAGTTCTCTCTCTGACTGCTTTGCGCTGGGGTCAATATAAACTTCTGACCTTTTTATACAGAGGTCACATGTGATTACTGTGTTCAGCATAGTTGTAGAGGTTTTAATGGGGATTATTTCCGTCTCAGACAAAATTGTTCTCTCTCTTACCGCTTTGGCGCTGGAGTCAATATAAACTTTTGAGCATTTTATACAGAGGTCACATGCGATTACAATGTTCAGCAAAGTTGTAGAGGTTTTCATGGGGATTATTTCTGTACCAGACCAAATAGCTGTATATCTTACCGATTTGGCGATCGACTCCTTATAAAGTTCTGAAATTTTTATATAGCGGTGCCATGCGATTACATTGTCCAGAAAATTTGTAGAGGTTTTCATGGGAATTATTTCTGTCCCAGACCAAATAGTTCTATACCTTACCGCTTTGGCGATGGACTCCTTATAAAGTTTTCAACTTTTAATATAGATAGACAGACGTTAGACGCGATAACAATGTTCAGCATAGTTGTAGAGGTTTTCGTCTGGATTATTTGTATGCTAGACCAAGTAGTTCCCTCTCTGACCGCTTTGGGGCTGGGGTCAATATAAACTTCTGACCTTTTTATATAGAGGTCACATGTGATTACTATGTTCAGCATAGTTGTAGAGGTTTTAATGGTGATTATTTCCGTCTCAGACAAAATTGTTCTCTCTCTTACCGCTTTGGCGCTGGAGTCAATATAAACTTTTGAGCATTTTATACAGAGGTCACATGCGATTACAATGTTCAGCAAAGTTGTAGAGGTTTTCATGGGGATTATTTCTGTACCAGACCAAATAGCTCTATATCTTACCGATTTGGTGATCGGCTCAATATAATATTTCTGGAATTTTTATATAGAGGTCACACGCGGTTACAATCTTGAGCAAAGTTGTAGAGGTTTTCATGGGGATTATTTCTGTACCAGACTAAATAGTTATATATCTTACCGCTTTGGCGATGGACTCAATAAAAACTTCTGAAATTTTTATATAGAGGTCACACGTGGTTGCAATGTTCAGCAAACTTTTTGGGCTTTCCATGCCGATTATTTCTGTCACAGACCAAAGAGTTGTATATTTTACCGATTTGGCGATCGGCTCAATATGATATTCCTGGAATTTTTATATCGAGGTCACACGCGGTTACAATCTTCAGCAAAGTTGTAGAGGTTTTCATGGGGATTATTTCTGTCTCAGACCAAATAGTTCTATATCTTAGCGCTTTGGCAATGGAGTCAATATAAACTTCTGAAATTTTATATAGAGGTCACACGCGGTTACAATGTTCAGCAAACTTGTTGAGCTTTCCATGCCGATTATTTCTGTCACAGACCAAATAGTTCTATATTTTACCGATTTGGCGATCGGCTCAATATAATATTTCTGGAATTTTTATATAGAGGTCACACGCGGTTACAATCTTCAGCAAAGTTGTAGTGGTTTTCATGGGGATTATTTCTGTCTCAGACCAAATAGTTCTATATCTTAGCGCTTTGGCGATGGAGTCAATATAAACTTCCCAAATTTTTATATAGAGGTCACACGCGGCTAGAACGTTCAGCAAATTTGAAGAAGTTTTCGTCTGGATTATTTGTGTCTCAGACAAAATTGTTCTCTTTTTTACCACTTTGGCGCTGGAGTCAATATAAACCTTTGGCCTTTTTATACAGAGGTCACATGTGATTACAATTTTCAGCAGATTTGTAGAAGTTTTCATCTGGATTATTTGTGTCTCAGACAAAATTGTTCTCTTTCTTACCGATTTGGCGCTGGGGTCAATATAAACTTCTGACCTTTTTCTACAGAGGTCACATGTGATTACTGTGCTCAGCATAGTTGTAGAGGTTTTAATGGGGATTATTTCCGTATCAAACAAAATTGTTCTCTCTCTTACCGCTTTGGCGCTGGAGTCAATATAAACTTTTGAGCATTTTATACAGAGGTCACATGCGATTACAATGTTCAGCAAAGTTGTAGAGGTTTTCATGGGGATTATTTCTGTACCAGACCAAATAGCTCTATATCTTACCGATTTGGCGATCGACTCCTTATAAAGTTCTGAAATTTTTATATAGCGGTGCCATGCGATTACATTGTCCAGAAAATTTGGAGAGGTTTTCATGGGAATTATTTCCGTCGAAAACCAAATATTTCTATATCTTACCGCTTTGGCGTTGGACTCAATACAAAGTTATCAGCTTTTAATATAGATCGAGGTTACACGCGATAAGAATGTTCAGCAAAGTTGTAGAGGTTTTCATCTGGATTATTTCTGTGCCATATCAAATAGCTCTCTCTCTTACCGCTTTGGCGCTGGAGTCAATATAAACTTCTTAACTTTTTATACAAAGGTCACATGCGATTAAAATATTCAGCAAAGTTGTAGAGGTTTTCATGGGGATTATTTCTGTACGAGACCAAATAGTTATATATCTTACCGCTTTGGCGATGGACTCAATAAAAACTTCTGAAATTTTTATATAGAGGTCAGACGCGGTTACAATGTTCAGCAAACTTGCTGAGCTTTCCATGCCGATTATTTCTGTCACAGACCAAATAGTTCTATATTTTACCGATTTGGCGATCGGCTCAATATAATATTTCTGGAATTTTTATATAGAGGTCACACGCGGTTACAATCTTGAGCAAAGTTGTAGAGGTTTTCATGGGGATTATTTCTGTCTCAGACCAAATAGTTCTATATCTTACCGCTTTGGCGATGGGGTCAATATAAACTTCTGAAATTTTTATATAGAGGTCACACGCGGTTACAATGTTCAGCAAACTTGTTGAGCTTTCCATGTCGATTATTTCTGTCACAGACCAAATAGTTCTATATTTTAGCGATTTGGCGATCGGCTCAATATAATATTTCTGGAATTTTTATATAGAGGTCACACGCGGTTACAATCTTGAGCAAAGTTCTAGAGGTTTTCATGGGGATTATTTCTGTACCAGACTAAATAGTTATATATCTTACCGCTTTGGCGATGGACTCAATAAAAACTTCTGAAATTTTTATATAGAGGTCACACGCGGTTGCAATGTTCAGCAAACTTTTTGGGCTTTCCATGCCGATTATTTCTGTCACAGACCAAAGAGTTGTATATTTTACCGATTTGGCGATCGGCTCAATATAATATTCCTGGAATTTTTATATCGAGGTCACACGCGGTTACAATCTTCAGCAAAGTTGTAGAGGTTTTCATGGGGATTATTTCTGTCTCAGACGAAATAGTTCTATATCTTAGCGCTTTGGCGATGGAGTCAATATAAACTTCTGAAATTTTATATAGAGGTCACACGCGGTTACAATGTTCAGCAAACTTGTTGAGCTTTCCATGCCGATTATTTCTGTCACAGACCAAATAGTTCTATATTTTACCGATTTGGCGATCGGCTCAATATAATATTTCTGGAATTTTTATATAGAGGTCACACGCGGTTACAATCTTCAGCAAAGTTGTAGACGTTTTCATGGGGATTATTTCTGTCCCAGACCAAATAGTTCTATATCTTACCGCTTTGGCGATGGGGTCAATATAAACTTGTGAAATTTTTATATAGAGGTCACACGCGGCTAGAATGTTCAGCAAATTTGAAGAAGTTTTCGTCTGGAATATTTGTGTCTCAGACAAAATTGTTCTCTTTCTTACCGATTTGGCGATCGGCTCAATATAATATTTCTGCAATTTTTATATAGAGGTCACACGCGGTTACAATCTTCAGCAAAGTTGTAGAGGTTTTCATGGGGATTATGCAGAGGTCACATGCGATTACAATTTTCAGCAAATTTGTAGAAGTTTTCGTCTGGATTATTTGTGTCTCAGACAAAATTGTTCTCTTTCTTACCGCTTTGGCGCTGGAGTCAATATAAACTTCTGACCTTTTTATACAGTGGTCACATGCGATTACAATTTTAAGCAGATTTGTAGAAGTTTTCATCTGGATTATTTGTGTCTCTGACAAAATTGTTCTCTTTCTTACCGATTTGGCGATCGGCTCAATATAATATTTCTGCAATTTTTATATAGAGGTCACACGCGGTTACAATCTTCAGCAAAGTTGTAGAGGTTTTCATGGGGATTATGCAGAGGTCACATGCGATTACAATTTTCAGCAAATTTGTAGAAGTTTTCGTCTGCATTATTTGTGTCTCAGACAAAATTGTTCTCTTTCTTACCGCTTTGGCGCTGGAGTCAATATAAACTTCTGACCTTTTTATACAGTGGTCACATGCGATTACAATGTTCAACAAAGTTGTAGAGATTTTCATGGGGATTATTTCTGTCCCAGACCAAATAGTTCTATACCTTACCTCTTTGGCGATGGACTCCTTATAAAGTTTCAACTTTTAATATAGATAGACGTTAGACGCGATAACAATGTTCAGCATAGTTGTAGAGGTTTTCGTCTGGATTATTTGTATGCCAGACCAAGTAGTTCTCTCTCTGACTGCTTTGCGCTGGGGTCAATATAAACTTCTGACCTTTTTATACAGAGGTCACATGTGATTACTGTGTTCAGCATAGTTGTAGAGGTTTTAATGGGGATTATTTCCGTCTCAGACAAAATTGTTCTCTCTCTTACCGCTTTGGCGCTGGAGTCAATATAAACTTTTGAGCATTTTATACAGAGGTCACATGCGATTACAATGTTCAGCAAAGTTGTAGAGGTTTTCATGGGGATTATTTCTGTACCAGACCAAATAGCTCTATATCTTACCGATTTGGCGATCGACTCCTTATAAAGTTCTGAAATTTTTATATAGCGGTGCCATGCGATTAGGTCACAGCATAGTTGTAGAGGTTTTAATGGTGATTATTTCCGTCTCTGACAAAATTGTTCTCTCTCTTACCGCTTTGGCGCTGGAGTCAATATAAACTTTTGAGCATTTTATACAGAGGTCACATGCGATTACAATGTTCAGCAAAGTTGTAGAGGTTTTCATGGGGATTATTTCTGTACCAGACCAAATAGCTCTATATCTTACCGATTTGGTGATCGACTCCTTATAAAGTTCTGAAATTTTTATATAGCGGTGCCATGCGATTACATTGTCCAGAAAATTTGTAGAGATTGTCATGGGAATTATTTCCGTCGAAGACCAAATATTTCTGTATCTTACCGCTTTGGCTTTGGACTCAATACAAAGTTTTCAGCTTTTAATATAGATCGAGGTTACACGCAATAACAATGTTCAGCAAAGTTGTATAGGTTTTCACCTGGATTATTTCTGTGCCATATCAAATAGCTCTCTCTCTTACCGCTTTGGCGCTGGAGTCAATATAAACTTCTTAACTTTTTATACAAAGGTCAGATGCGATTACAATATTCAGCAAAGTTGTAGAGGTTTTCATGGGGATTATTTCTGTACGAGACCAAATAGTTATATATCTTACCGCTTTGGCGATGGACTCAATAAAAACTTCTGAAATTTTTATATAGAGGTCAGACGCGGTTACAATGTTCAGCAAACTTGTTGAGCTTTCCATGTCGATTATTTCTGTCACAGACCAAATAGTTCTATATTTTACCGATTTGGCGATCGGCTCAATATAATATTTCTGGAATTTTTATATAGAGGTCACACGCGGTTACAATCTTGAGCAAAGTTGTAGAGGTTTTCATGGGGATTATTTCTGTACCAGACTAAATAGTTATATATCTTACCGCTTTGGCGATGGACTCAATAAAAACTTCTGAAATTTTTATATAGAGGTCACACGCGGTTGCAATGTTCAGCAAACTTTTTGGGCTTTCCATGCCGATTATTTCTGTCACAGACCAAAGAGTTGTATATTTTACCGATTTGGCGATCGGCTCAATATAATATTCCTGGAATTTTTATATCGAGGTCACACGCGGTTACAATCTTCAGCAAAGTTGTAGAGGTTTTCATGGGGATTATTTCTGTCTCAGACCAAATAGTTCTATATCTTAGCGCTTTGGCGATGGAGTCAATATAAACTTCTGAAATTTTATATAGAGGCCACACGCGGTTACAATGTTCAGCAAACTTGTTGAGCTTTCCATGCCGATTATTTCTGTCACAGACCAAATAGTTCTATATTTTACCGATTTGGCGATCGGCTCAATATAATATTTCTGGAATTTTTATATAGAGGTCACACGCGGTTACAATCTTCAGCAAAGTTGTAGAGGTTTTCATGCCGAATATTTCTGTCCCAGGCCAAATAGTACTATATCTTACCGCTTTGGCGATGGGGTCAATATAAACTTCCCAAATTTTTATATAGAGGTCACACGCGGCTAGAACGTTCAGCAAATTTGAAGAAGTTTTCGTCTGGATTATTTGTGTCTCAGACAAAATTGTTCTCTTTTTTACCACTTTGGCGCTGGAGTCAATATAAACCTTTGGCCTTTTTATACAGAGGTCACATGCGATTACAATTTTCAGCAGATTAGTAGAAGTTTTCATCTGGATTATTTGTGTCTCAGACAAAATTGTTCTCTTTCTTAGCGATTTGGCGATCGGCTCAATATAAAATTTCTGCAATTTTTATATAGAGGTCACACGCGGTTACAATCTTCAGCAAAGTTGTAGAGGTTTTCATGGGGATTATGCAGAGGTCGCATGCGATTACAATTTTCAGCAAATTTGTAGAAGTTTTCGTCTGGATTATTTGTGTCTCAGACAAAATTGTTCTCTTTCTTACCGCTTTGGCGCTGGGGTCAATATAAACTTTTGAGCATTTTATACAGAGGTCACATGCGATTACAATGTTCAGCAAAGTTGTAGAGGTTTTCATGGGGATTATTTCTGTACCAGACCAAATAGCTCTATATCGTACCGATTTGGCGCTGGGGTCAATATAAACTTCTGACCTTTTTCTACAGAGGTCACATGTGATTACTGTGCTCAGCATAGTTGTAGAGGTTTTAATGGGGATTATTTCCGTATCAAACAAAATTGTTCTCTCTCTTACCGCTTTGGCGCTGGAGTCAATATAAACTTTTGAGCATTTTATACAGAGGTCACATGCGATTACAATGTTCAGCAAAGTTGTAGAGGTTTTCATGGGGATTATTTCTGTACCAGACCAAATAGCTCTATATCTTACCGATTTGGCGATCGACTCCTTATAAAGTTCTGAAATTTTTATATAGCGGTGCCATGCGATTACATTGTCCAGAAAATTTGGAGAGGTTTTCATGGGAATTATTTCCGTCGAAAACCAAATATTTCTATATCTTACCGCTTTGGCGTTGGACTCAATACAAAGTTATCAGCTTTTAATATAGATCGAGGTTACACGCGATAAGAATGTTCAGCAAAGTTGTAGAGGTTTTCATCTGGATTATTTCTGTGCCATATCAAATAGCTCTCTCTCTTACCGCTTTGGCGCTGGAGTCAATATAAACTTCTTAACTTTTTATACAAAGGTCACATGCGATTAAAATATTCAGCAAAGTTGTAGAGGTTTTCATGGGGATTATTTCTGTACGAGACCAAATAGTTATATATCTTACCGCTTTGGCGATGGACTCAATAAAAACTTCTGAAATTTTTATATAGAGGTCAGACGCGGTTACAATGTTCAGCAAACTTGCTGAGCTTTCCATGCCGATTATTTCTGTCACAGACCAAATAGTTCTATATTTTACCGATTTGGCGATCGGCTCAATATAATATTTCTGGAATTTTTATATAGAGGTCACACGCGGTTACAATCTTGAGCAAAGTTGTAGAGGTTTTCATGGGGATTATTTCTGTCTCAGACCAAATAGTTCTATATCTTACCGCTTTGGCGATGGGGTCAATATAAACTTCTGAAATTTTTATATAGAGGTCACACGCGGTTACAATGTTCAGCAAACTTGTTGAGCTTTCCATGTCGATTATTTCTGTCACAGACCAAATAGTTCTATATTTTAGCGATTTGGCGATCGGCTCAATATAATATTTCTGGAATTTTTATATAGAGGTCACACGCGGTTACAATCTTGAGCAAAGTTCTAGAGGTTTTCATGGGGATTATTTCTGTACCAGACTAAATAGTTATATATCTTACCGCTTTGGCGATGGACTCAATAAAAACTTCTGAAATTTTTATATAGAGGTCACACGCGGTTGCAATGTTCAGCAAACTTTTTGGGCTTTCCATGCCGATTATTTCTGTCACAGACCAAAGAGTTGTATATTTTACCGATTTGGCGATCGGCTCAATATAATATTCCTGGAATTTTTATATCGAGGTCACACGCGGTTACAATCTTCAGCAAAGTTGTAGAGGTTTTCATGGGGATTATTTCTGTCTCAGACGAAATAGTTCTATATCTTAGCGCTTTGGCGATGGAGTCAATATAAACTTCTGAAATTTTATATAGAGGTCACACGCGGTTACAATGTTCAGCAAACTTGTTGAGCTTTCCATGCCGATTATTTCTGTCACAGACCAAATAGTTCTATATTTTACCGATTTGGCGATCGGCTCAATATAATATTTCTGGAATTTTTATATAGAGGTCACACGCGGTTACAATCTTCAGCAAAGTTGTAGACGTTTTCATGGGGATTATTTCTGTCCCAGACCAAATAGTTCTATATCTTACCGCTTTGGCGATGGGGTCAATATAAACTTGTGAAATTTTTATATAGAGGTCACACGCGGCTAGAATGTTCAGCAAATTTGAAGAAGTTTTCGTCTGGAATATTTGTGTCTCAGACAAAATTGTTCTCTTTCTTACCGATTTGGCGATCGGCTCAATATAATATTTCTGCAATTTTTATATAGAGGTCACACGCGGTTACAATCTTCAGCAAAGTTGTAGAGGTTTTCATGGGGATTATGCAGAGGTCACATGCGATTACAATTTTCAGCAAATTTGTAGAAGTTTTCGTCTGGATTATTTGTGTCTCAGACAAAATTGTTCTCTTTCTTACCGCTTTGGCGCTGGAGTCAATATAAACTTCTGACCTTTTTATACAGTGGTCACATGCGATTACAATTTTAAGCAGATTTGTAGAAGTTTTCATCTGGATTATTTGTGTCTCAGACAAAATTGTTCTCTTTCTTACCGATTTGGCGATCGGCTCAATATAATATTTCTGCAATTTTTATATAGAGGTCACACGCGGTTACAATCTTCAGCAAAGTTGTAGAGGTTTTCATGGGGATTATGCAGAGGTCACATGCGATTACAATTTTCAGCAAATTTGTAGAAGTTTTCGTCTGCATTATTTGTGTCTCAGACAAAATTGTTCTCTTTCTTACCGCTTTGGCGCTGGAGTCAATATAAACTTCTGACCTTTTTATACAGTGGTCACATGCGATTACAATGTTCAACAAAGTTGTAGAGATTTTCATGGGGATTATTTCTGTCCCAGACCAAATAGTTCTATACCTTACCTCTTTGGCGATGGACTCCTTATAAAGTTTCAACTTTTAATATAGATAGACGTTAGACGCGATAACAATGTTCAGCATAGTTGTAGAGGTTTTCGTCTGGATTATTTGTATGCCAGACCAAGTAGTTCTCTCTCTGACTGCTTTGCGCTGGGGTCAATATAAACTTCTGACCTTTTTATACAGAGGTCACATGTGATTACTGTGTTCAGCATAGTTGTAGAGGTTTTAATGGGGATTATTTCCGTCTCAGACAAAATTGTTCTCTCTCTTACCGCTTTGGCGCTGGAGTCAATATAAACTTTTGAGCATTTTATACAGAGGTCACATGCGATTACAATGTTCAGCAAAGTTGTAGAGGTTTTCATGGGGATTATTTCTGTACCAGACCAAATAGCTCTATATCTTACCGATTTGGCGATCGACTCCTTATAAAGTTCTGAAATTTTTATATAGCGGTGCCATGCGATTAGGTCACAGCATAGTTGTAGAGGTTTTAATGGTGATTATTTCCGTCTCTGACAAAATTGTTCTCTCTCTTACCGCTTTGGCGCTGGAGTCAATATAAACTTTTGAGCATTTTATACAGAGGTCACATGCGATTACAATGTTCAGCAAAGTTGTAGAGGTTTTCATGGGGATTATTTCTGTACCAGACCAAATAGCTCTATATCTTACCGATTTGGTGATCGACTCCTTATAAAGTTCTGAAATTTTTATATAGCGGTGCCATGCGATTACATTGTCCAGAAAATTTGTAGAGATTGTCATGGGAATTATTTCCGTCGAAGACCAAATATTTCTGTATCTTACCGCTTTGGCTTTGGACTCAATACAAAGTTTTCAGCTTTTAATATAGATCGAGGTTACACGCAATAACAATGTTCAGCAAAGTTGTAGAGGTTTTCACCTGGATTATTTCTGTGCCATATCAAATAGCTCTCTCTCTTACCGCTTTGGCGCTGGAGTCAATATAAACTTCTTAACTTTTTATACAAAGGTCAGATGCGATTACAATATTCAGCAAAGTTGTAGAGGTTTTCATGGGGATTATTTCTGTACGAGACCAAATAGTTATATATCTTACCGCTTTGGCGATGGACTCAATAAAAACTTCTGAAATTTTTATATAGAGGTCAGACGCGGTTACAATGTTCAGCAAACTTGCTGAGCTTTCCATGCCGATTATTTCTGTCACAGACCAAATAGTTCTATATTTTACCGATTTGGCGATCGGCTCAATATAATATTTCTGGAATTTTTATATAGAGGTCACACGCGGTTACAATCTTAAGCAAAGTTGTAGACGTTTTCATGGGGATTATTTCTGTCTCAGACCAAATAGTTCTATATCTTACCGCTTTGGCGATGGGGTCAATATAAACTTCTGAAATTTTTATATAGAGGTCACACGCGGTTACAATGTTCAGCAAACTTGTTGAGCTTTCCATGTCGATTATTTCTGTCACAGACCAAATAGTTCTATATTTTACCGATTTGGCGATCGGCTCAATATAATATTTCTGGAATTTTTATATAGAGGTCACACGCGGTTACAATCTTGAGCAAAGTTGTAGAGGTTTTCATGGGGATTATTTCTGTACCAGACTAAATAGTTATATATCTTACCGCTTTGGCGATGGACTCAATAAAAACTTCTGAAATTTTTATATAGAGGTCACACGCGGTTGCAATGTTCAGCAAACTTTTTGGGCTTTCCATGCCGATTATTTCTGTCACAGACCAAAGAGTTGTATATTTTACCGATTTGGCGATCGGCTCAATATAATATTCCTGGAATTTTTATATCGAGGTCACACGCGGTTACAATCTTCAGCAAAGTTGTAGAGGTTTTCATGGGGATTATTTCTGTCTCAGACCAAATAGTTCTATATCTTAGCGCTTTGGCGATGGAGTCAATATAAACTTCTGAAATTTTATATAGAGGCCACACGCGGTTACAATGTTCAGCAAACTTGTTGAGCTTTCCATGCCGATTATTTCTGTCACAGACCAAATAGTTCTATATTTTACCGATTTGGCGATCGGCTCAATATAATATTTCTGGAATTTTTATATAGAGGTCACACGCGGTTACAATCTTCAGCAAAGTTGTAGAGGTTTTCATGCCGAATATTTCTGTCCCAGGCCAAATAGTACTATATCTTACCGCTTTGGCGATGGGGTCAATATAAACTTCCCAAATTTTTATATAGAGGTCACACGCGGCTAGAACGTTCAGCAAATTTGAAGAAGTTTTCGTCTGGATTATTTGTGTCTCAGACAAAATTGTTCTCTTTTTTACCACTTTGGCGCTGGAGTCAATATAAACCTTTGGCCTTTTTATACAGAGGTCACATGCGATTACAATTTTCAGCAGATTAGTAGAAGTTTTCATCTGGATTATTTGTGTCTCAGACAAAATTGTTCTCTTTCTTAGCGATTTGGCGATCGGCTCAATATAAAATTTCTGCAATTTTTATATAGAGGTCACACGCGGTTACAATCTTCAGCAAAGTTGTAGAGGTTTTCATGGGGATTATGCAGAGGTCGCATGCGATTACAATTTTCAGCAAATTTGTAGAAGCTTTCGTCTGGATTATTTGTGTCTCAGACAAAATTGTTCTCTTTCTTACCGCTTTGGCGTTGGGGTCAATATAAACTTCTGACCTTTTTATACAGAGGTCACATGTGATTACTGTGCTCAGCATAGTTGTAGAGGTTTTAATGGGGATTATTTCCGTATCAGACAAAATTGTTCTCTCTCTTACCGCTTTGGCGCTGGAGTCAATATAAACTTTTGAGCATTTTATACAGAAGTCACATGCGATTACAATGTTCAGCAAAGTTGTAGAGGTTTTCATGGGGATTATTTCTGTACCAGACCAAATAGCTCTATATCTTACCGATTTGGCGATCGACTCCTTATAAAGTTCTGAAATTTGTATATAGCGGTGCCATGCGATTACATTGTCCAGAAAATTTGAAGAGGTTTTCATGGGAATTATTTCCGTCGAAAACCAAATATTTCTATATCTTACCGCTTTGGCGTTGGACTCAGTACAAAGTTTTCAGCTTTTAATATAGATCGAGGTTACATGCGATAACAATGTTCAGCAAAGTTGTAGATGTTTTCATCTGGATTATTTCTGTGCCATATCAAATAGCTCTCTTTCTTACCGCTTTGGCGGTGGAGTCAATATAAACTTCTTAACTTTTTATACAAAGGTCACATGCGACTACAATGTTCAGCAAAGTTGTAGGGGTTTTCATGGGGATTATTTCTGCACGAGACCAAATAGTTATATATCTTACCGCTTTGGCGATGGACTCAATAAAAACTTCTGAAATTTTTATATAGAGGTCAGACGCGGTTACAATGTTCAGCAAACTTGCTGAGCTTTCCTTGTCGATTATTTCTGTCACAGACCAAATAGTTCTATGTTTTACCGATTTGGCGATCGGCTCAATATAATATTTCTGGAATTTTTATATAGAGGTCACACGCGGTTACAATCTTCAGCAAAGTTGTAGACGTTTTCATGGGGATTATTTCTGTACCAGACCAAATAGTTCTATATCTTACCGCTTTGGCCATGGACTCAATAAAAGCTTCTGAAATTTTTATATAGAGGTCACACGCGGTTACAATGTTCAGCAAACTTGTTGAACTTTCCATGCCAATTATTTCTGTCACAGACCAAATAGTTCTATATTTTACCGATTTGGCGATCGGCTCAATATAATATTTCTGGAATTTTTATATAGATGTCACACGCGGTTACAATCTTCAGCAAAATTGTAGAGGTTTTCATGGGGATTATTTCTGTACCAGATCAAATAGGTCTATATCTTACCGCTTTGGCGATGGACTCCTTATAAAGTTCTGAAATTTTTATATAGCGGTGCCATGCGATTACATTGTCCAGAAAATTTGTAGAGGTTTTCATGGGAATTATTTCCGTCGAAGAACAAATATTTCTATATCTTACCGCTTTGGCGTTGGACTCAATACAAAGTTTTCAGCTTTTAATATAGATCGAGGTTACACGCGATAACAATGTTCAGCAAAGTTGTAGAGGTTTTCATCTGGATTATTTCTGTGCCATATCAAATAGCTCTCTCTCTTACCGCTTTGGCGCTGGAGTCAATATAAACTTCTTAACTTTTTATACAATGGTCACATGCGATTACAATATTCAGCAAAGTTGTAGAGGTTTTCATGGGGATTATTTCTGTACGAGACCAAATATTTCTATATTTTACCGCTTTGGCGATGGACTCACTAAAAACTTTTGAAATTTTTATATAGAGGTCACACGCAGTTACAATGTGCAGCAAACTTGTTGAGCTTTCCATGCCGATTATTTCTGTCACAGACCAAATAGTTCTATATTTTACCGATTTGGCGATCGGCTCAATATAATATTTCTGGAATTTTTATATAGAGGTCACACGCGGTTACAATCTTAATCAGAGTTGTAGAGGTTTTCATGGGGATTATTTCTGTCACAGACCAAATAGTTCTATATGTTAGCGCTTTGGCGATGGAGTCAATATAAACTTCTGAAATTTTTATACAGAGGTCACACGCGGTTACAATGTTCAGCAAACTAGTTGAGCTTTCCATGCCGATTATTTCTGTCACAGACCAAAGAGTACCGATTTGGCGATCGGCTCAATATAATATTCCTGGAATTTTTATATCGAGGTCACACGCGGTTACAATCTTCAGCAAAGTTGTAGAGGTTTTCATGGGGATTATGCAGAGGTCGCATGCGATTACCATTTTCAGCAAATTTGTAGAAGTTTTCGTCTGGATTATTTGTGTCTCAGACAAAATTGTTCTCTTTCTTACCGCTTTGGCGCTGGGGTCAATTTAAACTTCTGACCTTTTTATACAGAGGTCACATGTGATTACTGTGCTCAGCATAGTTGTAGAGGTTTTAATGGGGATTATTTCCGTCTCAGACAAAATTGTTCTCTCTCCTACCGCTTTGGCACTGGAGTCAATATAAACTTTTGAGCATTTTATACAGAGGTCACATGCGATTACAATGTTCAGCAAAGTTGTAGAGGTTTTCATGGGGATTATTTCTGTACCAGACCAAATAGCTCTATACCTTACCGATTTGGCGATCGACTCCTTATAAAGTTCTGAAATTTTTATATAGCGGTGCCACGCGATTACATTGTCCAGAAAATTTGTAGAGGTTTTCATGGGAATTATTTCCGTCGAAGACCAAATATTTCTATATCTTACCGCTTTGGCGTTGAACTCAATACAAAGTTTTCAGCTTTTAATATAGATCGAGGTTACACGCGATAACAATGTTCAGCAAAGTTGTAGAGGTTTTCATCTGGATTATTTCTGTGCCATATCAAATAGCTCTCTATTTTACCGCTTTGGCGCTGGAATCAATATAAACTTCTTAACTTTTTATACAAAGGTCACATGCGATTACAATATTCAGCAAAGTTGTAGAGGTTTTCATGGGGATTATTTCTGTACGAGACCAAATAGTTATATATCTTACCGCTTTGGCGATGGACTCAATAAAAACTTCTGAAATTTTTATATAGAGGTCACACGCGGTTACAATTTTCAGCAAACTTGTTGAGCTTTCCATGCCGATTATTTCTGTCACAGACCAAATAGTTCTTTATTTTACCGATTTGGCGATCGGCTCAATATAATATTTGTGGAATTTTTATATAGAGGTCACACGCGGTTACAATCTTAAGCAAAGTTGTAGAGGTTTTCATGGGGATTATTTCTGTCTCAGACCAAACAGTTCTATATCTTACCGCTTTGGCGATGGGGCCAATATAAACTTCTAAAATTTTTCTACAGAGCTCACACGCGGTTACAATGTTCAGCAAACTTGTTGAGCTTTCCATGCCGATTATTTCTGTCACAGACCAAATAGTTCTCTATTTTACCGATTTGGCGATCGGCTCAATATAATATTTGTGGAATTTTTATATAGAGGTCACACGCGGTTACAATCTTCAGCAAAGTTGTAGAGGTTTTCATGGGGATTCTTTCTGTCTCAGACCAAATAGTTCTATATCTTAGCGCTTTGGCGATGGAGTCAATATAAACTTCTGAAATTTTATATAGAGGTCACACGCGGTTACAATGTTCAGCAAACTTGTTGAGCTTTCCATGCCGATTATTTCTGTCACAGACCAAATAGTTCTGTATTTTACCGATTTGGCGATCGGCTCAATATAATATTTGTGGAATTTTTATATAGAGGTCACACGCGGTTACAATCTTAAGCAAGTTGTAGATTTTTTCATGGGGATTATTTCTGTCTCAAACCAAATAGTTCTATATCTTACCGTTTTGGCGATGGGGTCCATATAAACTTCTGAAATTTTTATATAGAGGTGTTGAGTCCTCTCAACATTTTTTTATATTTTTGTATATTTTTGAAATCTAAAATAAAAGAAAATAAATTAAATTGAAAACAAAAATCATTGTTTACCTGACAGTATCTCAATAAAAACAATATCAATATCAATCGCTGACAGTACTGTCATAATCAGTTAGATCAACGATTTGCTATTAAAATGGATAGAATTCGGACATCCATATCATTTAAATGGTTCAAACCTAAACTTAACGAAAATCGAGGACAACGACATGATCATGTTACAAAGAATACAGATGAAATACAGATGCACACATACATGTGTATAAAGAAAAGTTTTTTCAAATTTTAAGAAAAATTCAGTATGGAAAATACAAATTCGTTGAGAAAAGCATAACAACGAAAATAAGCAACGATAAGAAACTAAATCTAGATCATGGGAAACAACGCACAACCAGATAATCCGGAAATTTGATGTCCCAAAACTCCGTTTTTTCCATACAACGAGAGAAAAATACTGAAATTTTCCACGATCCGTTACTATCCAAGTATAAAAGTGGGTGTCATTTCAGTAACAAGTCACTCGTTTTGAACAATCAGTGTGAGTAACAAGCAGGAAACCAATCCAGGACCACACCAAACAAACAAAAAAAAGGTATTTTTTTTTAACAGATTAACTTCGTTTGAAATTCATTTTTTTTGATTTCAAATCATAAAATTGATTGTGGATATTTGCCCAGTTAATTTTATGTCGGGTTAGCAAACAAAGGACATTCGTTGCCTTGTTTGTAATACATTGAAATTAGTGACGGATATTTGCCTTAGTAATTTCAATCGGGATTGATTTTGGACACTCGTTGCCGAATCAACATAAAGTAAATAGCCAAAGGCAATTTCAAACGAAATAAAGTGTTGTTTTGTTTTTTTTTTTGCAATTCAAATCGCGGACAACTTTTGCCTGATTTGTTCCAATTCAAATCACGGACAACTTTTGCCTGATTTGTTTCAATTCAAATCACGGACAACTTTTGCCTGATTTGTTCCAAACTAAATCACGGACAGCGTTTGCCTGGTTTTCTTCGCAACTCAAATCAAGGACAACTTTTGCCTGATTTGTTCCAAACTAAATCACGGACAGCGTTTGCCTGGTTTTCTTCGCAACTCAAATCAAGGACAGCTTTTGCCTGATTTGTTCCCAATTAAATCACGGATATCGTTTGCCTGATTTACTCCCAATTAAATCACGGACATGGTTATGCCTGATTTTCTCATTTCAAATCACGGACAGCGTTTGCCTGATTTCTACCAATTAGAACCATTAACATTTGCCTGATTTTCTCATTTCAAATCACGGACAGCGTTCGCCTGATTTGTACCAATTAGAATCATTAACATTTTGTCTGGTTATAGCTTTTGAGTAGAAATAGCATTTAGTTGGAGAGTACCAGAAAGGGGTAGAGTTGCTGCTATTAGGAGAAGCACCAGAAGATTGCAGATAAAATTATCTAGTTATAAGACGAACTAATATTAAGTACATGAAATAGAATAAGATATAAAATTAATAAAAAAAAGCCGAATTTTAAACAACTCAATCTTTTTATTTGCCATCAACCTATTTATTATTTCATGTACTTCGCGAAAATATTTGCATTATCTTTGTAGTATTCGAATCTGTACATTAAAGGCCATTGTAAGGAAAGGTTTCACTCAAATACATTGTTGTTGAAAATTTTCAGAGGATTACAATGGGTGATTCAAAAATCATTTTAGGACAGATCGACCAAGTTAAAAAGGCGATCATAAATCATAAGAAAACTGGAGAATCAAGACGAACGGTAGGGTATCTAACTCGCATAGCTGCAGTAGAAAAATTATGGGAGGAAATTTCGAATAAAGAGGTGTTGATTTCAATGCAAGGTGAAGCATTAAAAGACACCAAGTACATAGTTAATGGGATGTTCGATGAAATAGAAGGAACATACTTCGAGTTCATTGGGGACCTTCAAGAGGCACTTGAAATCACAAGTAGACCTACAAACCCTGTCCCTATTAACGATTCGTTGAATTTGAACAATGGTGAAGGTAGAAATCAGCACCGATCTGAGATTAATTTACCAAAAATAAATCTACCTAAATTCGATGGGGATTATGGATCATGGCGGTCGTTCCATGATCTATTTATATCATTAATTCATTCCAACTCTGGAATTCCCTCCGTTCAAAAGTTTCATTACTTAAAAACGAGTCTGGTCGGCGAAGCAGAGAGGCTTTTAAGACAATACCAAACAATAGGGGACAATTATAGTCCTGCGTGGAATACGTTAGTCAAACGATACCACAACAAACGAGTATTAGTCAATACTCAATTGAGAATTCTGTGTAGTCAGAATAGTTTACGTGCTGAATCAGTAAACGGCATTAAGTCAATTATTGATCAAACCTCAGAATGTTTGCATGAGTTAGAAGCATTGCAGGTTCCGATCAATAATTGGGACCCAATAATAGTTTACCAAGCTACGCAGCGACTTCCTATCGAAACTAGGACTTTGTGGGAACAGTCGTTAGCCAATATAGCAGAAATACCATCATTAGAAGAACTTATGAAGTTCTTAGAAGCGCGGTATCGAACATTAGAGGCTTTGTCAGATACAAAACTTAACATTATCAAAACGAACAGCCATCATGTAGATAGCACTAGGGGTTCGTTCTGTGGTGAATCACACAGATTAGCCACATGGCAGAAGTTCCTCGGTATGAATCTTCAAATGAAACGAAAGCATTTATACGAGGAACGTTGTTGTTACAACTGTCTCCGAAAGGGGCATCAGTTGAGAGATTGTCAGAGCAAAGCCACATGCAAGAAATGTAATAAGAGACACAATACATTACTTCACTCCGACAAAGTTACGCCTACTGGGTCAAACGAAACCCAAAAGGTGCACACCAGTTCGGAGGAATCCAAACCCAATTTTCCTAAAACGACAACAATGTTATCTACAAACAGTAGAACCTTTCAGTCAAAGTCAATAGGAAACACACAGGGACTACTCGCCACCGCGTTGGTACGAGTAGGTAGATCAAATTGGGGATCACTTGTACTGCGAGCCTTAGTGGACTCTGGCTCCCAAGTATCCTTCATCACGGAGCGAGCAATTCAACGACTACAGTTGAAGAGCTCCAAAATTAACATGCAAGTTACAGGACTTAGTAAGTCAGAAGTCGCAACTGTGGAAGAACAAGTGACTTGCACAATACAGTCACTGAATAAATCCAAGTTCGCACTAAATATGAAAGCATTAGTGCTTAAAAAGCTCACAGGGATAATTCCAGTTCAAAGTGTCCAAAAGCAAAATTGGACACATATAAAGGATCTGGAATTAGCCGATCCAAAATTCTATCAACCTGGAAAGGTTGACATGTTGCTAGGAGTTGAAGCTTACTCAGCAATCTTATTAGACGGAATTAAGAAAGGGCCTATTGGATCCCCAATAGCTCAGCGCACACTATTAAGGTGGATATTGTTCGGAGGGCTCAATGACGCCGACCGAGCAACATCAGAATGTACTACATACAATGTAATAATAGAAAACGATTTGGACAAATCATTAAGAAGAAGAAATAAGGTGCGAGAATTTTTTCGAGGAAACACACAAGCGGTTAGATTCAGGGAAATACGAGGTTCGACTTCCATTTGTTGAACCCCCTGATCTCGGTAACTCTAGATATATAGCCGAAAAATGTTTTCAACAAATGGAAAACAAATTTCTAAAAAATCCACAAATTGGTAAAGACTATGCATCATGTATACATGAATATTTGGCTTTGCAGCACATGAGACCACTGTCAGACAAAGAACGTCAAACAAAACAACCATCTACATTTTGTTACCTCCCACAGCACGCGGTGTTCAAAGACAGTTGCACCCCCAAATTAAGGGTGGTAGTCAATGCGTCTGCAAAGACGTCGAATGGAAAAACTTTAAATGACCATTTAATGGTTGGTCCAACGATTCAACCGAAATTGTCAGCCACACTTTTAAAGTGGAGAAAATATAAATATGCCTTAACGGCTGACATTGAAAAAATGTATAGAATGATTAATGTAGAATCGTCAGACCAACAATATCAAAGAATCCTTTAGAGAGATGATCCAAAGGAACCAATAGGAGAGTATTTACTAAACACAGTGACATTCGGAACAACGTCAGCCCCATATTTAGCTATCAAGACGCTACAAACATTGCCAGCAGCTGACAAAGAAAAATTCCCATTAGCCGCCAAGGCAATATTAGGAGACTTTTACGTCGATGATGTTTTGACAGGGGCAGATACAAAGAAAGAAGCTCTTGCCATTCAAACCCAATTAATAAATTTATTGAGAACCGGAGGGTTCACCTTGCGTAAATGGGCAAGTAATGAAGAAGAGTTGTTAGTTTCAGTACCACCAGAGCATAGAGAAGTTAATCTCCCTTTATTGTTTGACGAAAAGGGTCAAATTAAGACATTAGGGATACGTTGGCATCCCGGTACGGATTGCTTTGATTTTGAAGTAAACCTCACTGAAAATCAAATAGAAACTTATTCAAAAAGAAAAATTCTTTCAGAAATTTCACAATTGTTTGATCCTTTGGGGTGGATATCTTCATGCATTATCAAAATCAAAATTTTAATGCAACAATTGTGGATGACCGGGTTCGTGGGACGAACGAATACCATCAAATTTAGAAATTGAGTGGAAAACCACAAAGCATTTAAAGAGCATAAAAATCCCTCGGTGGGTAAAAACAAACAATCATACTACATATGAAATTCATGGTTTTGCCGATGCTTCAACTAATGCATTCGCAGCAGTGGTGTTCCTCCGAGTTACACACGAGGGAGAAACCCATATTAATTTACTTACATCCAAAACCAGGGTTGCTCCATTAAAACCAGTCTCACTTCTTCGGTTAGAATTATGTGCCGCAGTATTATTAAGTAGGTTAATAAGACAGACCAGAATCGACATGCGCATAACCAATGTACCATCAATATCGTGGAGTGATTCTAAAATTACTCTTGCTTGGATCAAAGGAAACCCAAACAAATACAAAACCTTTGTGACCAACAGAGTAGTAGAAATACAAGAAAATACTGCATTCAACCAGTGGCGATACATTCCGACCAAGGAAAATCCTGCTGATTGTGCTTCTCGAGGCATAGATCCAATTATATTAAAGGATCTAGACTCATGGTGGCAAGGGCCATCATGGTTATTAAACAACGAAGAATGTTGGCTCATTGAAAATTCTAGTTCAATAGAGGTACCACCCGAATTGAAACAGGCGAAAGGTTTGGTCTGTCAAATAGAACCACAGTTCGATTTATTTACGAACTATTCGTCATTTACAAAATTAGTGAGAATTATTGCATGGTGTATGCGTATGAAACAAAAAAAGAGTTCAAATCAAAATCCTCATCTGACGACAAATGAGTTAGACCAAGCGAAGATTATAATTTGCAAACATCTCCAGGCATTAGACTTCAAGATAGAAATCGACTGTCTACTAAATCAAAAAGATTTGCCCAAAGGAAGCAAATCGTTAACTCTAAATCCATTCATTTCAACTGATGGGTTGATAAGAGTACATGGACGATTATCTAACTCATCGCTCACTTATGCGCAACGCCATCCAATCATTTTACCAAAAGGACACCATGTAATAGGCACACTAATTGACGAAACTCATCTAAACGCTTTGCATGGTGGCACTCAGCTAGTGCTAAACACTATCCGATCGGAATATTGGATTATTGATGGAAAAAATACAGTACGACATCGCATCTTTAAATGTAATAGATGCGCTAGGTTTAAAACTCAAATTCAAACCCAATTAGTGGGAGATCTACCTGCACCTAGGGTAAATATCTCTCGAGATTTTACTCATTGCGGTATCGATTATGCAGGACCCATTGACCTAAGAATGTCAAAATTTCGAAAAGCAAAAATCTACAAAGGTTATTTTAGCATATTCGTATGTTTGGCCACTAAGGCAATTCACATAGAATTAGTGTCAGATTTGACTTCAGAAGCGTTCATAGCCGCTTTTAAAAGTTTCATTAGTAGAAGAGGGAAGCCGTCAAATGTTTATTCAGATTGCGGTACCAATTTTGTAGGAGCAAACAAAATTATGCAAAAAGAATATAGAAAATGTCTGGAAGAAACAAGTAAATCAATGTTAACTGTAGCTACAGGACTAGGTATAATCTGGCACTTCAACCCACCAGCTTCACCTCACTTCGGAGGACTATGGGAAGCTGGAGTAAAATCTATAAAATATCATTTAAAGAGAATCTTAGGAGATTCGTGTCTAACTTATGAAGAGTTAGCCACTGTTCTAATTCAAATTGAGGCATGTCTAAACTCTAGACCACTCTGTCCTATGTCAACAGACATTCATGATTTAGAAGTGTTAACACCGGGACACTTTCTCATTGGATCCTCAATTTAAGCGCTCCCGGAAAGTGATGTAACGTTAACCAGAACTGGGATTCTGTTAATATGGCAGCATCTTACTCAGTTGCATCAAACATTCTGGAAAAAATGGTCAATTGATTACCTCAATCGGTTGCAACAGCGACCAAAGTGGTTGAAAACTACACCTAATCTACCAATTGGAGACTTAGTTCTCATAAAAAACAATAATTTACCACCTACAAAATGGCAATTAGGTAGAATAATTGAAATACACCCTGAAAGGGATTCATTGGTTAGAGTAGCAACAATAATCACCAGGGAGGGAAAGTTTAAGCGCCCAATAACTAAACTCCTCAAACTCCCTACTAATCGGTGATTAAAATTGAAATGTGTTAGCGTCAATTAAGTGTTTCATGTTTTACCATACTATTTGTCCATATAACATAGTAATTTTTAGATGAACGCAAAAGATATATTAATAATTGACGAGACCAGTTCGGGTTTTTCGGATGTCAGTGCACCTCCAACTCCAGGAAGGAGCATCGACTTCAACAAAATCAAAAAGTCGGTAAAGAGGCAACCGAAAACAAAAAGGGATGTACTAGAGAAAAATTCTAAGACGAAGAAAGTAGATCATAAACAAAAATCGGAACCTGAGCCAAAAAAGTTCTACGCAGAATACGCCAATAGATCTCCACCAAACTACACTAAAAAGCAGCGAAAGCGTCTGAGAGAAATATTCGGAACTGACTCAGACATAGAAGAACCTAAAGAAGATAAGTCAACAACAATTATCACAACAGATGGTATAGCAGTGCAATTAAGTGAAGCGGAATTCAATAGTATTCCTTGGGACACTCTTAAAGCCAACAAAAGGAATAAAAGAGTTATCAACCTCAGGGGAGAGTGGTCAAGGTAAAATTGATCAAAAAGTTCGATAACAACAATGTCGACAATTGGCAAATCATTTGGTTTGGGTATATGGACCATACAGGAACTAACCAAATCAAAAACACCAGTAAACCATCCTAGGGGGTAGTACGGTGGACGGAATATGTTGAGTCCTCTCAACATTTTTTTATATTTTTGTATATTTTTGAAATCTTAAATAAAAGAAAATAAATTAAATTGAAAACAAAAATCATTGTTTACCTGACAGTATCTCAATAAAAACAATATCAATATCAATCGCTGACAGTACTGTCATAATCAGTTAGATCAACGATTTGCTATTAAAATGGATAGAATTCGGACATCCATATCATTTAAATGGTTCAAAGCTAAACTTAACGAAAAGCGAGGACAACGACATGATCATGTTACAAAGAATACAGATGAAATACAGATGCACACATACATGTGTAAAAAGAAAAGTTTTTTCAAATTTTAAGAAAAATTCAGTATGGAAAATACAAATTCGTTGAGAAAAAGCATAACAACGAAAATAGGCAACGATAAGAAACTAAATCTAGATCATGGGAAACAACGCACAACCAGATAATCCAGAAATTTGATGTCCCAAAACTCCGTTTTTTCCATACAACGAGAGAAAAATACTGAAATTTTCCACGATCCGTTACTATCCAAGTATAAAAGGGGGTGTCGTTTCAGTAACAAGTCACTCGTTTTGAACAATCAGTGTGAGTAACAAGCAGGAAACCAATCCAGGACCACACCAAACAAACAAAAAAAATGTATTTTTTTAACAGATTAACTTCGTTTGAAATTCATTTTTTTTTATTTCAAATCATAAAATTGATTGTGGATATTTGCCCAGTTAATTTTATGTCGGGTTAGCAAACAAAGGACATTCGTTACCTTGTTTGTAATACATTGAAATTAGTGACGGATATTTGCCTTAGTAATTTCAATCGGGATTGATTTTGGACACTCGTTGCCGAATCAACATAAAGTAAATAGCCAAAGGCAATTTCAAACGAAATAAAGTGTTGTTTTGTTTTTTTTTTTGCAATTCAAATCGCGGACAACTTTTGCCTGATTTGTTCCAATTCAAATCACGGACAACTTTTGCCTGATTTGTTCCAATTCAAATCACGGACAATTTTTGCCTGATTTGTTCCAATTCAAATCACGGACAACTTTTGCCTGATTTATTTCAATTCAAATCACGGACAACTTTTGCCTGATTTGTTCCAAACTAAATCACGGACAGCGTTTGCCTGGTTTTCTTCGCAACTCAAATCAAGGACAGTTTTTGGCTGATTTGTTCTCAATTAAATCACGGACAGCGTTTGCCTGATTTTCTTCGCAACTCAAATCAAGGACAGCTTTTGCCTGATTTGTTCTCAATTAAATCACGGACATCGTTTGCCTGATTTTCTTCGCAACTCAAATCAAGGACAGCTTTTGCCTGATTTGTTCCCAATTAAATCACGGACATCGTTTGCCTGATTTACTCCCAATTAAATCACGGACATCGTTTTGCCTGATTTTCCCATTTCAAATCACGGACAGCGTTTGCCTGATTTGTACCAATTAGAACCATTAACATTTGCCTGATTTTCTCATTTCAAATCACGGACAGCGTTCGCCTGATTTGTACCAATTAGAATCATTAACATTTTGTCTGACTATAGCTTTTGAGTAGAAATAGCATTTAGTTGGAGAGTACCAGAAAGGGGTAGATTGCTGATATTAGGAGAAGCACCAGAAGATTGCAGATAAAATTATCTAGTTATAAGACGAGATAATATTAAGTACATGAAATAGAATAAGATATAAAATTAATAAAAAAAAGCCGAATTTTAAACAACTCAATCTTTTTATTTGCCATCAACCTATCCAACATTAATTTTCAGCGTGATTAGGTTGTAATTGGTTGGGAGTATACACCTCATAAGCAATTACAATTGAGTCACATAAATATTGAGTAAGAGACTCAACAAGAGGTCACACGCGGTTACAATGTTCAGCAAACTTGTTGAGCTTTCCATGCCGATTATTTCTGTCACAGACCAAATAGTTCTATATTTTACCGATTTGGCGATCGGCTCAATATAATATTTCTGGAATTTTTTTATAGAGGTCACACGCGGTTACAATCTTCAGCAAAGTTGTAGAGGTTTTCATGGGGATTATGCAGAGGTCACATGCAATTACAATTTTCAGCAAATTTGTAGAAGTTTTCGTCTGGATTATTTGTGTCTCAGGCAAAATTGTTCTCTTTCTTACCGCTTTGGCGCTGGAGTCAATATAATCTTCTGACCTTTTTATACAGTGGTCACATGCGATTACAATGTTCACCAAAGTTGTAGAGATTTTCATGGGGGTTATTTCTGTCCCAGACCAAATAGCTCTATATGTTACCAATTTGGCGATGGACTCCTTATAAAGTTCTGAAATTTTTATATAGCGGTCCCATGCGATTACATTGTCCAGAAGATTTGTAGCGATTTTCATGGGGATTATTTCTGTCCCAGACCAAATAGTTCTCTACCTTACCGCTTTGGCGATGGACTCCTTATAAAGTTTTCAACTTTTAATATGGATAGACGTTAGTCGCGATAACAATGTTCAGCATAGTTGTAGAGGTTTTCGTCTGGATTATTTGTATGCCAGACCAAGTAGTTCTCTCTCTGACCGCTTTGGCGCTGGGGTCAATGTAAACTTCTGACCTTTTTATACAGAGGTCACATGTGATTACTATGTTCAGCATAGTTGTAGAGGTATTAATGGGGATTATTTCCGTCTCAGACAAAATTGTTCTCTCTCTTACCGCTTTGGCGCTGGAGTCAATATAAACTTCTGACCTTTTTATACAGAGGTCACATGCGATTACAATGTTCAGCAAAGTCGTAGAGGTTTTCATCTGGATTATTTCTGTGCCATATCAAATAGCTCTCTTTCTTACCGCTTTGGCGGTGGAGTCAATATAAACTTCTTAACTTTTTATACAAAGGGCACATGCGACTACAATGTTCAGCAAAGTTGTAGGGGTTTTCATGGGGATTATTTCTGCACGAGACCAAATAGTTATATATCTTACCGCTTTGGCGATGGACTCAATAAAAACTTCTGAAATTTATATATAGAGGTCACACGCGGTTACAATGTTCAGCAAACTTGTTGAGCTTTCCATGCAGATTATTTCTGTCACAGACCAAATAGTTCTATATTTTACCGATTTAGCGATCGGCTCAATATAATATTTGAGCAATTTTTAAATAGAGGTCACACGCGGTTACAATCTTAAGCAAAGTTGTAGAGGTTTTCATGGGGATTATTTCTGTCTCAGACCAAATAGTTCTATATCTTACCGCTTTGGCGATGGGGTGAATATAAACTTCTGAAATTTTTATATAGAGGTCACACGCGGTTACAATGTTCAGCAAATTTGTTGAGCTTTCCATGCCGATTATTTGTGTCACAGACCAAATAGTTGTATATTGTACCGATTTGGCGATCGGCTCAATATAATATTTCTGGAATTTTTATATAGAGGTCACACGCGGTTACAATCTTCAGCAAAGTTGTAGAGGTTTTCATGGGGATTATACCTGTACCAGACCAAATAGTTATATATCTTACCGCTTTGGCGATGGACTCAATAAAAACTTCTGAAATTTTTATATAGAGGTCACACGCGGTTACAATGTTCAGCAAACTTGTTGAGCTTTCCATGCCGATTATTTCTGTCACAGACCAAATAGTTCTATATTTTACCGATTTGGCGATCGGCTCAATATAATATTTGTGGAATTTTTAAATAGAGGTCACACGTTGTTACAATCTGAAGCAAAGTTGTAGAGGTTTTCATGGGGATTATTTCTGTCTCAGAGCAAATAGTTCTATACCTTACCGCTTTGGCGATGGGGTCAATATAAACTTCTGAAATTTTTATATAGAGGTCACACGCGGTTACTATCTTCAGCAAACTTGTTGAGCTTTCCATGCCGATTATTTCTGTCACAGACCAAATAGTTCTATATTTTACCGATTTGGCGATCGGCTCAATATAATATTTCTGGAATTTTTATATAGAGGTCACACGCGGTTACAATCTTCAGCAAAGTTGTAGAGGTTTTCATGGGGATTATTTCTGTACCAGACCAAATAGTTCTATATCTTACCGCTTTGGCGATGGACTCAATAAAATATTCTGAAATTTTTATATAGAGGTCGCACGCGGTTACAATGTTCAGCAAACTTGTTGAGTTTTCCATGCCAATTATTTCTGTCACAGACCAAATAGTTCTATATTTTACCGATTTGGCGATCGGCTCAATATAATATTTCTGGAATTTTTATATATAGGTCACACGCGGTTACAATCTTCAGCAAAGTTGTAGAGGTTTTCATGGGGATTATTTCTGTACCAGACCAAATAGTTCTATATCTTAGCGCTTTGGCGATGGACTCAATAAAAACTTCTGAAATTTCTATATAGAGGTCACGCGCGGTTACAATGTTCAGCAAACTTGTTGAGCTTTCCATGCCGATTATTTCTGTCACAGACCAAATAGTTCTATATTTTACCGATTTGGCGATCGGCTCAGTATAATATTTCTGGAATTTTTATATAGAGGTCACAAGCGGTTACAATCTTCAAAAAGTTGTAGAGGTTTTCATGGGGATTATTTGTGTCTCAGACCAAATAGTTCTATATCTTACCGCTTTGGCGATGGGGTCAATATAAACTTCTGAAATTTTTATGTAGAGGTCACACGCGGCTAGAGTGTTCAGCAAATCTGAAAAAGTTTTCGTCTGGATTATTTGTGTCTCACACAAAATTGTTCTCTTTTTTACCACTTTGGCGCTGGAGTCAATATAAACTTTTGGCCTTTTTATGCAGGAGTCACATGCGATTACAATGTTCACCAAAGTTGTAGAGATTTTCATGGGGATTATTTCTGTCCCAGACCAAATAGCTCTATATGTTACCAATTTGGCGATGGACTCCTTATAAAGTTCTGAAATTTTTATATAGCGGTCCCATGCGATTACATTGTCCAGAAGATTTGTAGCGATTTTCATGGGGATTATTTCTGTCCCAGACCAAATAGTTCTCTACCTTATCGCTTTGGCGATGGACTCCTTATAAAGTTTTCAACTTTTAATAAGGATAGACGTTAGTCGCGATAACAATGTTCAGCATAATTGTAGAGGTTTTCGTCTGGATTATTTGTATGCCAGACCAAGTAGTTCTCTCTCTGACCGCTTTGGCGCTGGGGTCAATGTAAACTTCTGACCTTTTTATACAGAGGTCACATGTGATTACTATGTTCAGCATAGTTGTAGAGGTATTAATGGGGATTATTTCCGTCTCAGACAAAATTGTTCTCTCTCTTACCGCTTTGGCGCTGGAGTCAATATAAACTTCTGACCTTTTTATACAGAGGTCACATGCGATTACAATGTTCAGCAAAGTCGTAGAGGTTTTCACGGGGATTATTTCTGTACCAGACCAAATAGCTCTATATCTTACCGATTTGGCGATCGACTCCTTATAAAGTTCTGAAATTTTTATATAACGGTGCCATGCGATTACATTGTCCAGAAAATTTGTAGAGGTTTTCATGGGAATTATTTCCGTCGAAGACCAAATATTTCTATATCTTACCGCTTTGGCGTTGGACTCAGTACAAAGTTTTCAGCTTTTAATATAGATCGAGGTTACATGCGATAACAATGTTCAGCAAAGTTGTAGAGGTTTTCATCTGGATTATTTCTGTGCCATATCAAATAGCTCTCTTTCTTACCGCTTTGGCGGTGGAGTCAATATAAACTTCTTAACTTTTTATACAAAGGTCACATGCGACTACAATGTTCAGCAAAGTTGTAGGGGTTTTCATGGGGATTATTTCTGTACGAGACCAAATAGTTATATATCTTACCGCTTTGGCGATGGACTCAATAAAAACTTCTGAAATTTATATATAGAGGTCACACGCGGTTACAATGTTCAGCAAACTTGTTGAGCTTTCCATGCAGATTATTTCTGTCACAGACCAAATAGGTCTATATTTTACCGATTTAGCGATCGGCTCAATATAATATTTGTGGAATTTTTAAATAGAGGTCACACGCGGTTACAATCTTAAGCAAAGTTGTAGAAGTTTTCATGGGGATTATTTCTGTCTCAGACCAAATAGTTCTATATCTTACCGCTTTGGCGATGGGGTGAATATAAACTTCTGAAATTTTTATATAGAGGTCACACGCGGTTACAATGTTCAGCAAATTTGTTGAGCTTTCCATGCCGATTATTTGTGTCACAGACCAAATAGTTGTATATTGTACCGATTTGGCGATCGGCTCAATATAATATTTCTGGAATTTTCATATAGAGGTCACACGCGGTTACAATCTTCAGCAAAGTTGTAGAGGTTTTCATGGGGATTATACCTGTACCAGACCAAATAGTTCTATATCTTACCGCTTTGGCGATGGACTCAATAAAAACTTCTGAAATTTTTATATAGAGGTCACACGCGGTTACAATGTTCAGCAAACTTGTTGAGCTTTCCATGCCGATTATTTCTGTCACAGACCAAATAGTTCTATATTTTACCGATTTGGCGATCGGCTCAATATAATATTTGTGGAATTTTTAAATAGAGGTCACACGTTGTTACAATCTGAAGCAAAGTTGTAGAGGTTTTCATGGGGATTATTTCTGTCTCAGAGCAAATAGTTCTATATCTTACCGCTTTGGCGATGGGGTCAATATAAACTTCTGAAATTTTTATATAGAGGTCACACGCGGTTACTATCTTCAGCAAACTTGTTGAGCTTTCCATGCCGATTATTTCTGTCACAGACCAAATAGTTCTATATTTTACCGATTTGGCGATCGGCTCAATATAATATTTCTGGAATTTTTATATAGAGGTCACACGCGGTTACAATCTTCAGCAAAGTTGTAGAGGTTTTCATGGGGATTATTTCTGTACCAGACCAAATAGTTCTATATCTTACCGCTTTGGCGATGGACTCAATAAAATATTCTGAAATTTTTATATAGAGGTCACACGCGGTTACAATGTTCAGCAAACTTGTTGAGCTTTCCATGCCAATTATTTCTGTCACAGACCAAATAGTTCTATATTTTACCGATTTGGCGATCGGCTCAATATAATATTTCTGGAATTTTTATATATAGGTCACACGCGGTTACAATCTTCAGCAAAGTTGTAGAGGTTTTCATGGGGATTATTTCTGTACCAGACCAAATAGTTCTATATCTTAGCGCTTTGGCGATGGACTCAATAAAAACTTCTGAAATTTCTATATAGAGGTCACGCGCGGTTACAATGTTCAGCAAACTTGTTGAGCTTTCCATGCCGATTATTTCTGTCACAGACCAAATAGTTCTATATTTTACCGATTTGGCGATCGGCTCAGTATAATATTTCTGGAATTTTTATATAGAGGTCACACGCGGTTACAATCTTCAAAAAGTTGTAGAGGTTTTCATGGGGATTATTTGTGTCTCAGACCAAATAGTTCTATATTTTACCGCTTTGGCGATGGGGTCAATATAAACTTCTGAAATTTTTATGTAGAGGTCACACGCGGCTAGAGTGTTCAGCAAATTTGAAAAAGTTTTCGTCTGGATTATTTGTGTCTCACACAAAATTGTTCTCTTTTTTACCACTTTGGCGCTGGAGTCAATATAAACTTTTGGCCTTTTTATGCAGGAGTCACATGCGATTACAATGTTCACCAAAGTTGTAGAGATTTTCATGGGGATTATTTCTGTCCCAGACCAAATAGCTCTATATCTTACCGATTTGGCGATGGACTCCTTATAAAGTTCTGACATATTTATATAGCGGTCCCATGCGATTACATTGTCCAGAAGATTTGTAGAGATTTTCCTGGGGATTATTTCTGTCCCAGACCAAATAGTTCTACACCTTACCGCTTTGGCGATGGACTCCTTATAAAGTTTTCAACTTTCAATATAGATAGACGTTAGACGCGATAACAATGTTCAGCATAGTTGTAGAGGTTTTCGTCTGGATTATTTGCATGCCAGACCAAGTAGTTCTCTCTCTGACCGCTTTGGCGCTGGGGTCAATATAAACTTCTTACCTTTTTATACACAGGTCACATGCGATTACAATGTTCAGCAAAGTTGTAGAGGTTTTCATGGGGATTATTTCTGTACCAGACCAAATAGCTCTATATCTTACCGATTTGGCGATCGACTCCTTATAAAGTTCTGAAATTTTTTAATAGCGGTGCCATGCGATTACATTGTCCAGAAAATTTGTAGAGGTTTTCATGGGAATTATTTCCGTCGAAGACCAAATATTTCTATATCTTACCGCTTTGTCGTTGGCCTCAATACAAAGCTTTCAGCTTTTAATACAGATCGAAGTTACACGCGATAACAATGTTCAGCAAAGTTGTAGAGGTTTTCATCTGGATCATTTCTGTGCCATATCAAATATCTCTCTCTGTTACCGCTTTGGCGCTGGAGTCAATATAAACTTTTTAACTTTTTATACAAAGGTCACATGCGATTACAATATTCAGCAAAGTTGTAGAGCTTTTCATGGGGATTATTTCTGTACCAGACCAAATAGTTATATCAAAGATCCTATAATAGTAAGATACTTCAAGACATATTGAGTTCTATTTTTTAAAATGACGATCAGAGTAGCTATCCGGAAAAATTTTTAGAAATTTACCTCTTTGTTTTTTGAGGGGAAATGTTTTTTCAAGGCGTATTTTGCAAGAAGGTATGTCTGGTTTATTTTTCTAGGTCAGGTAGAAATTTTTTTGGGTAGAATTCTTTCATGAACATTTTGAGTTTGTTTTTACTTTTTTATTAGAAACGATATTTTGCGTTCATATGTACCTAAATCCCTTGAAGAAAATATGTAAATAAAATATTGGGTGTATAATATACGTACTGAGGCTTCATTTATTTTTCATTATTTTCTGGTAAATAAAACAATTTTTTTTTTCATTAATTAATTTTCCCTCATTTGAGAAATCGAACTATTGGTTTAAAATATTAAGGCGCTGATTGTTGGATACAAAATAATTCGTATCCTTCGCTTTCCGCTGGCAATTTTTTCTTAGAAGGACAAGAATCATAAAATCAAGAACTGTTTTCCTATGTTCAAAACAATTATTTATTTTAGCGAACCAATTGGGGTTCGCTTTGTTTGTTTTGCTAATGCATGCGTTAACTATTGTTTCCTTTAAATTCGGTAAATGCAAATAATTTTCAAAAAATTTCTCGAAAATATCAAAGTGAATTTGACATATACTAAAAAATACTAATAAATAGCTACCTGTATTATTATAGGATCTTTGGTTATATATCTTACCGCTTTGGCGATGGACTCAATAAAAACTTCTCATATTTTTATATAGAGGTCAGACGCGGTTACAATGTTCAGCAAACTTGCTGAGCTTTCCATGCCGATTATTTCTGTCACAGACCAAATAGTTCTATATTTTACCGATTTGGCGATCGGCTCAATATAATATTTCTGGAATTTTTATATAGAGGTCACACGTGGTTACAATCTTCAGCAAAGTTGTAGAGGTTTTCATGGGGATTATTTCTGTCCCAGACCAAATAGTTCTATATCTTACCCCTTTGGCGATGGGGTCAATATAAACTTCTGAAATTTTTATATAGAGGTCACACGCGGCTAGAATGTTCAGCAAATTTGAAGAAGTTTTCGTCTGCATTATTTGTGTCTCAGACAAAATTGTTCTCATTTTTACCACTTTGGCGCTGGAGTCAATATAAACCTTTGGCCTTTTTATACAGAGCTCACATGCGATTACAATTTTCAGCAGATTTGTAGAAGCTTTCATCTGGATTATTTGTGTCTCAGACAAAATTGTTCTCTTTCTTACCGCTTTGGCGCTGGGGTCAATATAAACTTCTGACCTTTTTATACAGTGGTCACATGCGATTACAATGTTCACCAAAGTTGTAGAGATTTTCGCGGTGATTATTTCTGTCCCAGACCAAATAGTTCTATATTTTACCGATTTGGCGATCGGCTCAATATAATATTTCTCGAATTTTTATATAGAGCTCACACGCGGTTACAATCTTCAGCAAAGTTGTAGAGGTTTTCATGGGGATTATTTCTGTCTCAGACCAAATAGTTCTATATCTTACGGCTTTGGCGATGGGGTCAATATAAACTTCTGAAATTTTTATACAGAGGTCACACGCGGCTAGAGTGTTCAGCAAATTTGAAGAAGCTTTCGTCTGGATTATTTGCGTCTCAGACAAAATTGTTCTCTTCTTTACCACTTTGCTGCTGGAGTCAATATAAACCTTTGGCCTTTTTATACAGGGGTCACTTGCGATTACAATTTTCAGCAAAGTTGTAGAGATTTTCATGGGGATTATTTCTGTCCCAGACCAAATAGCTCTATATCTTACCGATTTGGCGATGGACTCCTTATAAAGTTCTGAAATTTTTATACAGCGGTCCCATGCGATTACATTGTCCAGAAGATTTCTAGAGGGTTTCGTGGGAATTATTTCCGTCGAAGACCAAATATTTCTATATCTTACCGCTTTGGCGTTGGGTTCAATACAAACTTTTCAACTTTTAATATAGATAGAGGTTAGACGTGATAACAATGTTCAGCATAGTTGTAGAGGTTTTAGTCTGGATTATTTGTGTGCCAGACCAAGTTGCTCTCTCTCTGACCGCTTTGGCGATGGGCTCAATATAAACTTCTGAAATTTTTATATAGAGGTCACACGCGGTTACAATGTTCAGCAAAGTTGCTGAGCTTTCCATGGGGATTATACCTGTCCCAGACCAAATAGTTCTATATCTTACCGTTTTGGCGATGGAGTCAATATAAACTTCTGAAATTTTTATATAGAGCACACACGCGGATAGAATGTTCAGCAAAGTTATAAAGATTTTTGTCTGGATTATTTCTGTCTCAGACAAAATTGTTCTCTTTCTTACTACTTTGGTGCTGGGGTCAATATAAACTTTTGACCTTTTTATACAGAGGTCATCCGCGATTACAATTTTCAGTAAAGTTGTAGAGGTTTTCGTCTGGATTATTTCTGTGTCAGATCAAATAGTACTCTCTCTTACCGCTTTGGCGCTGGAGTCAATATGAACATCTGACCTTTTTATACAGAGGTCACATGCGATTACAATGTTCAACAAAGGTGTAGAGATTTTCATGGGGATTATTTCTGTCACAAACCAAATAGCTCTATATCTCACCGCTTTGGCGATGGACTCCTTATAAAGTTCTGAAATTTTTATATAGCGGTCCCATGCGATTACATTGTCCAGAAGCTTTGTAGAGGTTTTCATGGGAATTATTTCCGTCGAAGACCAAATATTCCTATATCTTACCGCTTTGGCGTTGGAGTCAATACAAAGTTTAATATAGATAGAGGTTTTTTTTGTTTTTTAATTGCTTACTTCAAGCTTTAGAAATATATAAGAGTTTCTTTAAATTGATTTTGCTAAGGCAGAAATCAAAACTACAAGCATTTATATTAACTGCACGTAGCATTCGGGAAATTGGTTCGTTTTTCCAGTAATCCGTTCTGTGGTACATAACTTTAAATAAGTCAACTGATCTAAAGGACGTACATTTATACTAAGCGGCACCCTTTCTAATAGTATAGGAGCATCAATAGCGCCATTGAAAATTTGATGGACAAAAACCATGTCCACGTGACGACGCTTTTCTAAGGATTGCAGGTCAATCAGTATTAACCTATCACAGTATGGGGTAGGTGGAAAGGGTCATTCCAAGGAAGATCTTTTAACGCAAAACGTATGAATCTACGTTGTACAGACTCCAATCTATTAATTAGACTTTTATAGTAGGGAGACTTGAATGGCATATTCCAAAATAGGTCTAACCAAGGTAATGAAGAGTGCTTCAGTTATATGAGGGTCCGATAACTCCTTCGACCATCTTTTAATAAAGCCTAATGTAGAGTTAGCTCTATGAACGAGTGAATTAATATGTAGCTTGAAGTTAAGTTCACTGTCACAAATCACTCCCAAATTTCTAATGCTAGTCACTCTACGTAGAGGCGCATCGCCAATATTATATACACATAGACAATTTTCACGTTTTCTGGAGAATGTGATAACCTCACATTTGTCGCTGTTGAGCGCCGAATTATTATTACAACACCAGATTACAAAATTATCTAAATCGCTCTGGAGATACAGAGGGTCATTTAAGTTACTTATTTCTTTATAGATCCTCATATCATCCGCAAAGTTAGAAATTTTAGAGTACTTAATTACGGAGGACACATCATTAATTGTAAGAACGAACAAAATTGTTGCCAAATGGCTGCCTTGAGGAACGCCAGATGTTGCAGTATAAAGCTCAGATTTGGAAGAACGAAAAAGTACTTGATAACTCCTTCCCTGGAGATAGGATTGAATCCAATCGATAAAAAATCCTGGGAAACCAAGGGCACTAAGTTTAAACAAAATCACTTAATGAGACAATTTATCAAACGCTTTGCTGAAGTCTGTAGTTATACAATCAGCATTATTGCCATTTTCCATGGAGCACGTCGAAAAAAAGACGAGTTCGACTAAGTTAGTGATCGTGGACCTACCCTTCAAAAAACCGTGTTGATTCCTGGAAATAAAAGGTTTAAAACCAAAGCACACAAACTGCTGAATGACGCATTCAAACAGTTTTGCAATGCAAGATAATTTAGCAATTGGTCTGTAATTTCCGATATCACCTCTACTGCCTTTCTTGTGGGTCGGAATAATATAAAAGACTTTCCAGACCTTTGGAAATATTCCCGTCTCTAGAGATTTCTCATTCAAATGCTCAAAATATTTCGTATCGGGTGCAAAATTGTCCTCGTTAAAAGCTTCAGCAAAAAAATTAGCAAAGAGATTAGCAATAATTGATGGATCATTGGATGACCTATCCAAATAATTTAGCGAAGACGGATATCCATCTGTTTTCTTTTTACTATTAATGAATTTCCAGAAGCAGTGAGGGTCCATGGAAAGACTGGATCTCATCTTGTCAATGTGGGAATTATACAGCTCCATAGAAAGTACTTTGAATTCACTGAGCAAGGCAGAGTAGGTGGAAAAGTCTCTATCTTCACGTGATATTAAGTGCCAGGCTCTATTCCTTCTATTGCGTAAAGACCGTTAGTCCTTATTAAACCAAGGTGGGGAAAATGAATTTTTGTGGCAGGTATAAGGAACGGCTAAAACAAAGATCTCGAAAATTTTGTTGTGGAAATCGGCGATGCACATTTCAATATTCGCCTTACAAATAACACTATCAAAATTAACCTGCTCCAAAAGGCTGTTGAGTAGCTCGCAATTAGTTTTCCGAAAGTTGAAATAGGACGCATCTTCGGTGTTAGTATCATCCATTTCACCTTCTTGAGAGAATAATACCTTTAGTGGGGAGTGATAGTCATCAATTCTGCATAGATTATCAGTGCTCTGCTGAACAACACAATTAGCGGAGTCGGAAGTAAAAATTAAGTCTAGTTGTCTGTTTAGCGAATTTTGGGCACCGTTCATTTGCTGCAGGCCACAAGCCATCAAGTTGTCAAGAAGCAAAGTCTCGGATTCGGAATTTGCATTCTGAGCAACGAAAAACACTTCTTCGCTCGGGCAAGACCAATACGCACCCGGAAGATCAAAATCTCCAAGGAGTATGATATCATCTGTACATAAATGCATTTTTGTGCCAATTTTATTTTAACGCCGATTAGCTCCAGATCATCACAATTTGGAACACTAATCAAAGAACTTTCAAAGTTAGCACGGACAGCTATTAGAACATCTCCTCCAAGCGTCTTCAAATCAATTGTAAAGCGATCCTTACGAAAAACCTCATAGCTGGAGGACAACAGCTCATTATTGTGAAAACTGCAATTACGCCATGTTTAGGTCAGAATAATGACATCGTAGTCCGAAGAGATGGATGCGAGCAAAAGCTCCCGCGTTTTAGTTCTAAGTCCCCTTACATTCTGGTAGTAAAGGGACAGATCTTGTCGTTTTTTGAAACATTTCTAGAAACGCCCGCCGCTTTCTTACGCTGGAATTCCTTGACAAAGGCCGCTTCTGGCCAAAGTTCATGCGAAATTAGGGTCGAGAACATATATGAGGGCACAGTGAAAGCTGAAACATGGCTGAACACCTTACTGGTTTTCTCACATTTAATCGCAAAGGTTTTAATATTTTTTGATTTTAAGAAAAGAAGAATTTCATTGGCGGTTGTCAAAGGATCCAGGCGCGAGAGAAAAATTATTTTAGGGGCCGGTACTGTTTTTAGAACTGGAGCAGTGGAGGGTTTTATTTCAGCCATCGAGGAATTGCCTGGTCTAGGAAGAGGGGACCGGCTGTCGGAAATATTATCAATGATGTGATTTTGGTCATTCCTATTCTTTTTCTTTTTCTTTTTCTTATTAATGTTATTGTCTTTATTATTATTATTATTATTATTATTATTATTATTATCATTATTATTACCACTATTAGTACTATTGCCTGGACTTGTATTATTTTTGCGACTACTACGATACTGTGAAGCAGTTTTGGTTTTAGTAGAACGCACTGGGTTACGCCTTAGAATCGGACAGTCAATTGGAATAGGAGTTACTGAATTAACCTCAGTCGGCTTAGTGAGTTGCATAGAATCATAAAACACCTGCGATTATGAAGCAAAAAGATCATTTATCTCAAGAAATTTACTCCTAAGAATGTGAAATGATTTATTGAGTGTTTGTATTTTTGATATCAAAACACTCTTACAGAGCGGGCAACACTTTTTACAACCACTGAAGGCCAGTATCGTTTTCTTTTATTTTATCGGCAATCGTGCAAGAAAGACCCGCACACGAGACGTGTGAAATTCCTGTACAACCATTACAGGAAATATATATTTCGAGAGAATTCTACTCTTTGGCACATGATATGCAAGAAGTCATGGTCATCAAAAATTAATATCGCGAGAAATAAATGAAAATAATGACAAAACTAACAGGTCAAGGAAGTTAAAAGAGATCAAGGTAATATCACCAAACGTTGAAATTGTTAAAGAAATTTTTTTTTCCCTTTACAGATAATACTGTAACAAAAAAAAACACCACAATCGATTTTTGTTTAAAAAAAATTTTTTTTTTTTTTTTTGTGCGATAACAATGTTCAGCACAATTTCGTCTGGATTATTTCTGTGCCAGACCAAGTAGGTCTCTCTTTTACCGCTTTGCCGCTGGAGTCGATATAAACTTCTGACCTTTTTATACAGAGGTCACATGTGATTACTATGTTCAGCAAAGTTGTAGGGGATATCATGCGGATTATTTCTGTCCCAGACCAAATAGTTCTATATCTTACCGCTTTGGCGATGGCGTCAATAGAAACTTCTGAAATTTTTATATAGAGATCACATGCGGTTACCATGTTCAGCAAAGTTGTTGAGCTTTCCATGGCGATTATTTCTGTCACAGACCAAATAGATGTATATTTTACCGCTTTGGCGATGGATTCAATTTAAACTCCTGAAATTTTTATATAGAGTTCACACGCGGTTACAATGTTCAGAAAAGTTGTAGAGGTTTTTATCGGGATTATTTCTGTCCCAGACCAAATAGTTCTATATCTTACCGCTTTGGCGATGGATTCAATTTAAACTCCTGAAATTTTTATATAGAGTTCACACGCGGTTACAATGTTCAGAAAAGTTGTAGAGGTTTTAATGGGGATTATTTCTGTCTGAGACAAAATTGTTCTCTCTCTTACCGCTTTGGCGATGGACCCAATACAAACTTTTGAACTTTATATGGAGAAGTCACAGGGTATTACTCTATTCACCAAAGTTGTAGAGGTTCTAATGGGGATTATTTCTGTCGCAGACAAAATAGTTCTCTCTCTTATCGCTTTGGCGCTGGAGTCAATAAAAACTGGTGAACTTTTTATACAGAGGTCACATGCGATTACAATATTCAGCAAAGTTGTAGAGGTTTTCGTCTGGATTATTTCTATGCCATATCAAAAAGCTCTCTCTCTCTTACCGCTTTGGCGCTTGAGTCACTATAAACTTTTGACCATTTTATAAAGAGGCCAAATGCAATTACAATGTTCAGCAAAGTATCAGAGGTTTTCATCTGGATTATTTCTGTGCCATATCAAATAGCTCTCTCTCTTACCACTTTGGCGCTGGAGTCAATAAAACCTTTTGACCATTTTATACAGAGTTCACATGCGATTACAATGTTCAGCAAAGTTGTAGAAGTTTTAATGGGGATTATTTCTGTACCAGACCAAATAGTTATATATCTTACCGCTTTGGCGTTGGAGTCAATACAAAGTTTTCAACTCTTAATATAGATAGAGGTTACACGCGATAACAACGTTCAGCATAGTTGTAGAGGGTTTCGTCTGGATTATTTTTGTGCCAGACCAAGTAGTTCTCTCTACGACCGCTTTGGCGCTGGGGTCAATATAAACTTCTGAAATTTTTATATAGAGGTCACACGCGGCTAGAATGTTCAGCAAATTTGAAGAAGTTTTCGTCCGGATTATTTGTGTCTCAGACAAAATTGTTCTCTTTCTTACCGCTTTGGCGCTGGAGTCAATATAAACTTCTGACCTTTTTATACAGTGGTCACATGCGACTACAATGTTCACCAAAGTTGTAGAAGTTTTCATGGGGATTATTTCTGTACCAGATCAAATATTTCTATATCTTACCGCTTTGGCGTTGGAGTCAATACAAAGTTTTCAACTCTTAATATAGATAGAGGTTACACGCGATAACAATGTTCAGCATAGTTGTAGAGGTTTTCGTCTGGATTATTTGTGTGCCAGACCAAGTAGTTCTCTCTACGACCGCTTTGGCGCTGGGGTCAATATAAACTTCGGACCTTTTTATACAGAGGTCACATGTGATTACTATGTTCAGCAAAGTTGTAGACGTTTTAATGGGGATTATTTCTGTCTGAGACAAAATATTTCTCTCTCTTACCGCTTTGGCCCTGGAGTCTATAAAAACTGTTGAACTTTTTATAAACAGGTCACAGCCGATTACAGTGTTCAACAAAGTTGTATAGGTTTTCGTCTGGATTATTTCTGTGCCATATCAAATATCTCTCTCTTACCGCTTTGGCGATGGGCTCAATAAAAACTTCTGAAATTTTTATACAGAGGTCAGACGCGGTTACAATGTTCAGCAAACTTGTTGAGCTTTCCATGCCGATTATTTCTGTCACAGACCAAATAGTTCTATATTTTACCGATTTGGCGATCGGCTCAATACAATATTTCTGGAATTTTTATATAGAGGTCACACGCGGTTACAATCTTCAGCAAAGTTGTAGAGGTTTTCATGGCGATTATTTCTGTCCCAGACCAAATAGTTCTATATCTTACCGCTTTGGCGATGGGGTCAATGTAAACTTCTGACCTTTTTACACAGAGGTCACATGTGATTTCTATGTTCAGCAAACTTGTTGAGCTTTCCATGCCGATTATTTCTGTCACAGACCAAATAGTTCTATATTTTACCGATTTGGCGATCGGCTCAATACAATATTTCTGAAATTTTTATATAGAGGTCACACGCGGCTAGAATGTTCAGCAAATTTGAAGAAGTTTTCGTCTGCATTATTTGTGTCTCAGACAAAATTGTTCTCTTTCTTATTGCTTTGGCGCTGGAGTCATTATAAGCCTTTGGCCTTTTTATACAGAGGTCACATGCGATTAAAATTTTCAGCAAATTTGTAGAAGTTTTCGTCTGGATTATTTGTGTCTCAGACAAAATTGTTCTCTTTCTTACCGCTTTGGCGCTGGAGTCAATATAAACTTCTGAACTTTTTATACAGTGGTCACATGCGATTACAATGTTCACCAAAGTTGTAGAGGTTTTCATGGGAATTATTTCCGTCGAAGACCAAATATTTCTATATCTTACCGCTTTGGCGTTGGAGTCTATACAAAGTTTTCAACTCTTAATATAGTTAGAGGTTACACGCGATAACAATGTTCAGCATAGTTGTAGAGGGTTTCGTCTGGATTATTTGTGTGCCAGACCAAGTAGTTCTCTCTCTGACCGCTTTGGCGCTGGAGTCAATGTAAACTTCTGACCTTTTTACACAGAGGTCACATGTGATTTCTATGTTCAGCAAAGTTGTAGAGGTTTTAATGGGGATTATTTCTGTCTCAGACAAAATTGTCCTCTCTCTTACCGCTTTGGCGCTGGAGTCAATATAAACTTTTGACCTTTTTATACATAGGTCACACGCGATTACAATTTTCAGTAAAGTTGTAGTGGTTTTCGTCTGGATTATTTCTGTGTCAGACTAAATAGTACTCTCTCTTACCGCTTTGGCGCTGGAGTCAATATAAACTTTTGACCTTTTTATACAGAGGTCCCATGCGATTCCGATGTTCACCAAAGTTGTAGAGATTTTCATGGGGATTATTTCTGTCACAGACCAAATAGCTCTATATCTTACCGCTTTGGCGATGGACTCTTTATAAAGTTTTCAACTTTTAATATAGAAAGACGTTAGACGCGATAACAATGTTCAGCACAGTTGTAGAGGTTTTCGTCTGTATTATTTGTATGCCAGACCAAGTAATTCTCTCTCTGACCGCTTTGGTGCTGGGGTCAATATAAACTTCTGACCTTTTTATACAGAGGTCACATGTGATTACTATGTTCAGCAAAGTTGTAGAGGTTTTAATGGGGATTATTTCCGTCTCAGACAAAATTTTTCTCTCTCTTACCGCTTTGGCGCTGGAGTCAATATAAACTTTTGAGAATTTTATACAGAGGTCACATCCGATTACAAAGTTCAGCAAAGTTGTACAGGTTTTCATGGGGATTATTTCTGTACCAGACCAAATAGTTCTAGTGTAGAGGTTTTCATGGGGATTATTTCTGTCCCAGAAAAAATAGTTCTATATCTTACCGCTTTCGCGATGGACTCAATATAAACTTCTGAAATTTTTATATGAAGGTCACAAGCGGTTACAATGTTCAGCAAAGTTGTTGAGTTTTCCATGGCGATTATTTCTGTCCCAGACCAAATAGTTCTATATCATACCGCTTTGGCCATGGACTTAATATAAACTTTTGAAAATTTTATATAGAGGTCCCATGCGATTACATTGTCCAGAAGATTTCTAGAGGGTTTCATAGGAATTATTTCCGTCGAAGACCAAGTATTTCTATATCTTACCGCTTTGGCGTTGGGGTCAATACAAACTTTTCAACTTTTAATATAGATAGAGGTTAGACTTGATAACAATGTTCAGCATAGTTGTAGAGGTTTTAGTCTGGATTATTTGTGTGCCAGACCAAGTAGCTCTCTCTCTGACCGCTTTGGCGCTGGTGTCAATATAAACTTCTGACCTTTTTATACAGAGGTCACATGTGATTACTATGTTCAGCAAAGTTGTAGAGGTTTTAATGGGAATTATTTCTGTCTCAGACAAAATTGTTCTCTCTTATACCGCTTTGGCGCTGGAGTCAATATAAACTTTTGACCATTTTATACAGAGGTCACATGCGGTTACAATATTCAGCAAAGTTGTAGAGGTTTTCATGGGGATTATTTCTGTACCAGACCAAATAGGTCATTATCTTACCGCTTTGGCGATGGACTCAATATAAACTTCTGAAATTTTTATATAGAGGTCACACGCGGTTACACTGTTCAGCAAAGTTGCTGAGCTTCCCATGGGGATTATTTCTGTCCCAGACCAAATAGTTCTATATCTTACCGTTTTGGCGATGGAGTCAATATAAACTTCTGAAATTTTTATATAGAGCACACACGCGGATAGAATGTTCAGCAAAGTTATAAAGATTTTTGTCTGGATTATTTGTGTCGCAGACAAAATTGTTCCCTTTCTTACTACTTTGGTGCTGGAGTCAATATAAACTTTTGACCTTTTTATACAGAGGCCATACGCGATTACAATTTTCAGTAAAGTTGTAGAGGTTTTCGTCTGGATTATTTCTGTGTCAGATCAAACAGTACTCTCTCTTACCGCTTTGGCGCTGGAGTCAATATGAACTTCTGACCTTTTTATACAGAGGTTACATGCGATTACAATGTTCAACAAAGGTGTAGAGATTTTCATGGGGATTATTTCTGTCCCAGACCAAATAGCTCTATATCTCACCGCTTTGGCGATGGACTCCTTATAAAGTTCTGAAATTTTTATATAGCGGTCCCATGCGATTACATTGTCCAGAAGCTTTGTAGAGGTTTTCATGGGAATTATTTCCGTCGAAGACCAAATATTTCTATACCTTACCGCTTTGGCGTTGGAGTCAATACAAAGTTTAATATACATAGAGGTTTTTTTTTTTAATTGCTTACTTCAAGCTTTAGAAATATATAAGAGTTTCTTTAAATTGATTTTGCTAAGGCAGAAATCGAAACTACAAGCATTTATATTAACTGCACGTAGCATTCGGGAAATTGGTTCGTTTTTCCAGTAATCCATTCTGTGGTACATAACTTTAAATAAGTCAACTGATCTTAAGGACGTACATTTATACTAAGCGGCACCCTTTCTAATAGTATAGGAGCATCAATAGGGCCATTGAAAATTTGATGAACAAAAACCATGTCCACCTGACGACGATTTTCTAAGGATTGCAGGTCAATCAGTTTTAACCTATCACAGTATGGGGGTAGTTGGAAAGGGTCATTCCAAGGAAGATCTTTTAACGCAAAACGTATGAATCTACGTTGTACAGACTCCAATCTATTAATTAGACTTTTATAGTAGGGAGACTTGAATGGCATATTCCAAAATAGGTCTAACCAAGGTAATGAAGAGTGCTTCAGTTATATGAGGGTCCGAGAACTCCTTCGACCATCTTTTAATAAAGCCTAATGTAGAGTTAGCTCTATGAACGAGTGAGTTAATATATAGCTTGAAGTTAAGTTCACTGTCACAAATCACTCCCAAATTTCTAATGCTAGTCACTCTACGTAGAGGCGCATCGCCAATATTATATACACATAGACAATTTTCACGTTTTCTGGAGAATGTGATAACCTCACATTTGTCGCTGTTGAGCGCCGAATTATTATTACAACACCAGATTACAAAATTATCTAAATCGCTCTGGAGATACAGAGGGTCATTTAAGTTACTTATTTCTTTATAGATCGTCATATCATCCGCAAAGTTAGAAATTTTAGAGTACTTAATTACGGAGGACACATCATTAATTGTAAGAACGAACAAAATTGTTGCCAAATGGCTGCCTTGAGGTACGCCAGATGTTGCAGTATAAAGTTCAGATTTGGAAGAACGAAAAAGTACTTGATAACTCCTTCCCTGGAGATAGGATTGAATCCAATCGATAAAAAATCCTGGGAAACCAAGGGCACTAAGTTTAAACAAAATCACTTGATGAGACAATTTATCAAACGCTTTGCTGAAGTCTGTAGTTATACAATCAACATTATTGCCATTTTCCATGGAGCACGTCGAAAAAAAGACGAGTTCAACTAAGTTAGTGATCGTGGAAATTCCTGGAAATAAACGGTTTAAAACCAAAGCACACAAACTGCTGAATGACGCATTCAAACAGTTTTGCAATGCAAGATAATTTAGCAATTGGTCTGTAATTTCCGATATCACCTCTACTGCCTTTCTTGTGGGTCGGAATAATATAAAAGACTTTCCAGACCTTAGGAAATATTCCCGTCTCTAGAGATTTCTCATTCAAATGCTCAAAATATTTCGTATCGGGTGCAAAATTGTCCTCGTTAAAAGCTTCAGCAAAAAAATTAGCAAAGAGATTAGCAATAATTGATGGATCATTGGATGACCTATCCAAATAATTTAGCGAAGACGGATATCCATCTGTTTTCTTTTTACTATTAATGAATTTCCAGAAGCAGTGAGGGTCCATGGAAAGACTGGATCTCATCTTGTCAATGTGGGAATTATACAGCTCCATAGAAAGTACTTTGAATTCACTGAGCAAGGCAGAGTAGGTGGAAAAGTCCCTATCTTCACGTGATATTAAGTGCCAGGCTCTATTCCTTCTATTGCGTAAAGACCGTTAGTCCTTATTAAACCAAGGTGGGGAAAATGAATTTTTGTGGCAGGTATAAGGAACGGCTAAAACAAAGATCTCGAAAATTTTGTTGTGGAAATCGGCGATGCACATTTCAATATTCGCCTTACAAATAACACTATCAAAATTAACCTGCTCCAAAAGGCTGTTGAGTAGCTCGAAATTAATTTTCCGAAAGTTGAAATAGGACGCATCTTCGGTGTTAGTATCATCCATTTCACCTTCTTGAGAGAATAATACCTTTAGTGGGGGGTGATAGTCATCAATTCTGCAAAGATTATCAGTGCTCTGCTGAATAACACAATTAGCGGAGTCGGAAGTAAAAATTAAGTCTAGTTGTCTGTTTAGCGAATTTTGGGCACCGCTCATTTGCTGCAGGCCACAAGCCATCAAGTTGTCAAGAAGCAAAGTCTCGGATTCGGAATTTGCATTCTGAGCAACGAAAAACACTTCTTCGCTCGGACAAGACCAATGCACACCCGGAAGATTAAAATCTCCAAGGAGTATGATATCATCTGTGGGCTCAATGATATCGGAAATCGATGTAATCGCGTTAGCTAGTAATTGGTACTTCACCTCAGTACTATTGGGTGGAATATAGCAATTCACGACATAAATGCTTTTTTGTGCCAATTTTATTTTAACGCCGATTAGCTCCAGATCAACACAATTTGGAACACTAATCAAAGAACTTTCAAAGTTAGCACGGACAGCTATTAGAACATCTCCTCCAAGCGTCTTCAAATCAATTGTAAAGCGATCCTTACGAAAAACCTCATAGCTGGAGGACAACAGCTCATTATTGTGAAAACTGCAATTACGCCATGTTTCGGTCAGAATAATGACATCGTAGTCCGAAGAGATGGAAGCGAGCAAAAGCTCCCGCGTTATAGTTCTAAGTCCCCTTACATTCTGGTAGTAAAGGGACAGATTTTATCGTTTTTTGAAACATTTCTAGAAACGCCCGCCGCTTTCTTACGCTGGAATTCCTTGACAAAGGCCGCTTCTGGCCAAAGTTCATGGGAAATTAGGATCGAGAACATATACGAGGGCACAGTGAAAGCTGAAACATGGCTGAACACCTTACTGGTTTTCTCACATTTAATCGCAACGGTTTTAATATTCTTTGATTTTAGGAAAAGAAGAATTTCATTGGCGGTTGTCAAAGGATCCAGGCGCGAGAGAAAAATTATTTTAGGGGCCGGTACTGTTTTTAAAACTGGAGCAGTGGAGGGTTGTATTTCAGCCATCGAAGAATTGCCTGGTCTAGGAAGAGGGGACCGGCTGTCGGAAATATTATCAATGATGTGATTTTGGTCATTCCTATTCTTTTTCTTTTTCTTTTTCTTATTGATGTTATTGTCTTTATTATTATTATTATTATTATTATCATTATTATTACCACTATTAATACTATTGCCCGGACTTGTATTATTTTTGCGACTACTACGATACTGCGAAGCAGTTTTGGTTTTAGTAGAACGCACTGGGTTACGCCTTAGAATCGGACAGTCAATTGGAATAAGAGTTACTGAATTAACCTCAGTCGGCTTACTGAGTTGCATAGAATCATAAAACACCTGCGATTGTGAAGCAAAAAGATCATTTATCTCAAGAAATTTACTCCTAAGAATATCAAATGATTTATTGAGTGTTTGTATTTTTGATATCAAAACACTCTTACAGAGCGGGCGACACTTTTTACAACCACTGAAGGCCAGTATCGTTTTCTTTTAATTTATCGGCAATCGTGCAAGAAAGACCCGCACACGAGACGTGTGAAATTCCTGTACAACCATTACAGGAAATATATATTTCGAGAGAATTCCACTCTTTGGCACATGATATGCAAGAAGTCATGGTCATCAAAAATTAATATCGCGACAAATAAATGAAAATAATGACAAAACTAACAGGTCAAGGAAGTTAAAAGAGATCAAGGTAATATCACCAAACGTTGAAATTGTTAAAGAAATTTTTTTTTTCCCTTTACAGATAATACTGTAACAAAAAAAAACACCACAATCGATTTTTGTTTAAAAAAAATTTTTTTTTTTTTTTTGTGCGATAACAATGTTCAGCATAATTGTAGAAGTTTTCGTCGGGATTATTTCTGTGCCAGACGAAGTAGGTCTCTCTCTTACCGCTTTGGTGCTGGAGTCAATATAAACTTCTGACCTTTTTATACAGAGGTCACATGTGATTACTATGTGCAGCAAAGTTGTAGGGGATATCATGGGGATTATTTATGTCCCTGGCCAAATAGTTCTATATCTTACCGCTTTGGCGATGGATTCAATTTAAACTCCTGAAATTTTTATATAGAGTTCACACGCGGTTATAATCTTCAGAAAAGTTGTAGTGGTTTTTATCGGGATTATTTCTGTCCCAGACCAAATAGTTCTATATCTTACCGCTTTGGCGATGGGGTCAATATAAACTTCTGAAATTTTTATATAGAGGTCACATGCGGTTACAATGTTCAGCAAAGTTGTTGAGCTTTCCATGGCGATTATTTCTGTCACAGACCAAATAGTTCTATATTTTACCGCTTTGGCGATGGATTCAATTTAACCTCCTGAAATTTTTATATAGAGTTCACACGCGGTTACAATGTTCAGAAAAGTTGTAGAGGTTTTTATCGGGATTATTTCTGTCCCAGACCAAATAGTTCTATATCTTACCGCTTTGGCGATGGACTCAATAAAAACTTCTGAAATTTTTATATAGAGGTCACACGCGGTTACAATATTCAGCAAAGTTGCTGAGCTTTCCAGGGGGATTATTTGTGTCCCAGACCAAATAGTTCCATATCTTATCGCTTTGGCGATGGACACAATATAAACTTCTGAAATTTTTATATAGAGGTCTCACGCGGATAGAATGTTCAGCAAAGTTATAAAGGTTTTTGTCTGGACTATTTCTGTGTCAGACCAAATAGTACTCTCTCTTACCGCTTTGGCGCTGGAGTCAATATAAACTTCTGACCTTTTTATACAGTGGTCACATGCGATTAAAATGTTCACAAAAGTTGTAGAGATTTTCATGGGGAGTATTTCTGTCCCAGACCAAATAGCTCTATATCTAGCCGATTTGGCGATGGACTCCTTATAAAGTTCTGAACTTTTTACATAGAGTTCACACGCGGTTACAATGTTCAGAAAAGTTGTAGAGGTTTTAATGGGGATTATTTCTGTCTGAGACAAAATTGTTATCTCTCTTACCGCTTTGGCGATGGACCCAATACAAACTTTTGAACTTTATATAGAGAAGTCACAGGGCATTACACTATTCACCAAAGTTGTAGAAGTTCTAATGGGGATTATTTCTGTCGCAGACAAAATAGTTCTCTCTCTTACCGATTTGGCGCTGGAGTCACTATAAACTTTTGACCATTTTATACAGAGGTCACATGCGATTACAATGCTCAGCAAAGTTGTAGAGGTTTTCATGGAGATTATTTCTGTACCAGACCAAATAGTTCTATATCTTCCCGCTTTGGCGATGGGGTCAATATAAACTTCTGAAATTTTTATATAGAGGTCACACGCGGCTAGAATGTTCAGCAAATTTGTAGAAGTTTTCGTCTGGATTATTTGTGTGCCAGACCAAGTAGGTCTCTCTCTTACCGCTTTGGCGCTGGAGTCAATATAAACGTTTGACCTTTTATACAGAGGTCACATGCGATTACAATTTTCAGTAAATTCGTAGAAGTTTTCGTCTGGATTATTTGTGTCCCAGACTAAGTAGGTCTCTCTCTTACCGCTTTGGCGCTGGAGTCAATATAAACTTCTGGCCTTTTTATACAGAGGTTACACGCGATAACAATGTTCAGCATAGTTGTAGAGGGTTTCGTCTGGATTATTTGTGTGCCAGACCAAGTAGTTCTCTCTCTGACCGCTTTGGCGCTAGGGTCAATAAAAACTGTTGAACTTTTTATACAGAGGTCACATGCGATAACAATGTTCAGCAAAGTTGTAGAGGTTTTCATGGGGATTATTTCTGTACCAGACCAAATAGTTTTATATCTTACCGCTTTGGCGATGGACTCAATATAAACTTCTGAAATTTTTATATAGAGGTCACACGCGGATAGAATGTTCAGCAAGGTTATAAAGGTTTTCGTCTGGATTATTTGTGCCTCAGACAAAATTGTTCTCTTTCTTACTACTTTGGCGCTGGAGTCAATATAAACTTTTGACCTTTTTATACAGAGGTCACATGCGATTACAATGTTCAGCAAAGTTGTAGAGGTTCTCATGGGGACTATTTCTGTCGCAGACAAAATAGTTCTGTCTCTTACCGCTTTGGCGCTGGAGTCAATAAAAACTGTTGAACTTTTTATTCAGATAACAATGTTCAGCATAGTTGTAGAGGGTTTCGTCTGGATTATTTGTGTGCCAGACCAAGTAGTTCTCTCTATGACCGCTTTGGCGCTGGGGTCAATATAAACTTCGGACCTTTTTATACAGACTTCACATGTGATTACTATGTTTAGCAAAGTTGTAGACTTTTAATGGCGATTATTTCTGTCTGAGACAAAATAGTTCTCTCTCTTACCGCTTTAGCGCTGGAGTCTATAAAAACTGTTGAACTTTTTATACAGAGGTCACATGCGATTACAATGTTCAGCAAAGTTGTAGAGGTTTTCGTCTGGATTATTTCTGCGTCAGACCAAATACTACTCTCTCTTACCGCTCTGGCGCTGGAGTTAATATAAACCTCTGACCTTTTTATGCAGAGGTCATATGCGATTACAATGTTGACCAAAGTTGTAGAGATTTTCATGGGGATTATTTCTGTCCCAGACCAGATAGCTCTATATCCTTCCGCTTTGGCGATGGACTCCTTATAAAGTTCTGAAATTTTTATATAGCGTTCCCATGCGATTACATTATCCAGAAAATTTGTAGAGGTTTTGATGCGAATTATTTCCGTCGAAAACCAAATATTTCTATATCTTAAAGCTTTGGCGTTGGGATCAATACAAAGTTTTCAACTTTTAATATTGATAGGGGTTACACGCGATAACAATGCTCAGCATAATTGTAGATGTTTTCGTCTGGATTATTTCTGTGCCAGACCAAGTAGGTTTCTCTCTTACCGCTTTGGCGCTGGTGTCATTATAAACTTTTTAACTTTTTATACAGTGGTCACATGCGATTACAATATTCAGCAAAGTTGTAGAGGTTTTCATGGGGATTATTTCTGTACCAGACCAAATAGTTCTATATCTCACCGCTTTGGCGCTGGAGTCAATATAAACTTTCAAGCATTTTATACAGAGGTCACATGCGATTACAGTGTTCAGCAAAGTTGTAGAGGTTTCCATGGAGATTATTTCTGTACCAGACCAAATAGTTCTATATCTTACCGCTTGGGTGCTGGAGTCAAAATAAACTTTTGAACTTTTTATACAGAGGTCACATGGGGTTACAATGTTCAGCAAAGTTCTAGTGGTTTTCGTCTGGATTATTTCTGTGCCATATCAAATAGCTCTCTCTCTTACCGCTTTGGCGCTGGAGTCAATATAAACTTTTTACCTTTTTATACAGAGGTCACATGCGATTACAATGTTCAGCAAAGTTGTACAGGTTTTCATGGGGATTATTTATGTACCAGACCAAATAGTTCTATATCTTACCGTTTTGGCGATGGACTCAATATAAACTTCTGAAATTTTTATATAGAGGTCACACGCGGAATGTTCAGCAAAGTTATAAAGGTTTTTGTCTGGATTATTTGTGCCTCAGACAAAATTGTTCTCTTTCTTACTACTTTGGCGCTGGAGTCAATATAAACTTTTGACCTTTTTATACAGAGGTCACACGCGATTACAATTTTCAGTAAAATTGTAGAGGTTTTCGTCTGGATTATTTCTGCGTCGGACCAAATAGTACTCTGTCTTACCGCTTTGGCACTAGAGTCAATATAAACTTCGGACCTTTTTATGCAGAGGTCATATGCGATTACAATGTTCACCAAAGTTGTAGAGATTTTCATGGGGATTATTTCTGTCCCAGACCAAATAGCTCTATATCTTACCGCTTTGGCGATGGACTCCTTATAAACTTCTGAAATTTTTATACAGAGGTCCCATGCGATTACATTGTCCAGAAAATTTGTAGAGGTTTTCATGTGAATTATTTATGCGTCAGACCAAATACTACTCTCTCTTACCGCTTTGGCGCTGGAGTTAATATAAACCTCTGACCTTTTTATTTTTTTTTTTTTTGTCCACATTGCTTAATGCAAGCAACAGTCTTTGTATAGGAGGTCCTTCAAATGTCTTTTGCTCAAGCAAACATCAAACACCTTAGCGTTATCGTTAGCTGACCTCAGCATTCGGGAAACCGGTTCGTTTCTACCGTACTCAGTTTTGTGGTAACTAATTTTGAATATTTCTACGGATCTTAAGGACCGTGTATTAATGTTAAGATGAATCTTGTCCAACATAAAGGGGAAATCAATAGCACCATTAATGGTTTGGCTCACGAAAACTATATCCGCTACTAGGCGCCGCTTTTCTAAGGATTGTAGACCTATCAACTTTAGTCTATCCAAGTATGGTGGTAGTAGAAAGGGGTCATTCCACGGAAGGTTACGTAGTGCAAAGCGTACGAACCTACGTTGAACAGACTCCAGTCTGTTAATTTGGGCTTTTTGGTAGGGAGACCATACCTGACTGGCATATTCCACCATTGGTCTGACCAGGGTGGTAAAAAGGGCCTTAGTGATAAGGGGATCCGAGAATTCCTTGGCCCAACGTTTAATGAAGCCCAAAGTAGAATTTGCCCTATGGACCAATGAATCAACATGCAACTTGAAATCAAGTTGATTGTCGCAAATCACTCCCAAATTAGTTATATTATTTACTCTTTGGAGGAGCACGTCATTTATGTAATACGTGGAAAGAGAATTATCCCGTTTTCTAGAAAAAGTGATAGTCTCACATTTATCACAGTTAAGGATAAGATTATTATTGCGACACCAAGTAGCAAAATTATTTAAATCCTCCTGGAGATATCGAGAGTCGTTAGAGTTTGATATTTCTTTAAAAATAGTCATATCATCGGCAAAGTTAGAGATTTTCGAATATTTAATCACAGAAGCAACATCGTTAACGGATAGGACAAATAAGATTGATCCCAAATGGCTACCTTGTGGGACGCCGGATGTGCCAGGGTAATGGTTAGATTTTGAAGATCGGAATAATACTCGATAACTTCTACCACACAGATAAGATCGAATCCATTCAATAAAGATATCAGGGAAACCAAGTGCACTAAGCTTAAATAGGATCACACGATGTGATAATTTGTCGAAAGCTTTACTAAAGTCAGTCGTAATACAATCCACACTACTACCTGTCTCCAAGGCACAAGTTGAGAATGACACAAATTCAACTAAGTTGGTGGTCGTAGATCTACCTTTCAAAAGCCCGTGTTGGTAGTTGGAGATAAAGGGTTTACAACTGAAGTATATAAATTTATGTACAATACATTCAAAAAGCTTGGGAATGACAGACAATTTAGCAATAGGTCTGTAATTCTCTATATCGGCTCTACTACCTTTTTTATGGATAGGAATTATAAAAGATTCTTTCCAGAACTGTGGAAATTTTCCCGTTTTAAGGGATTTCTGGAAAATAACCGAGAGAGGACGTGCAAAGATATTAATACACCTTTTCAAAATTACTGATGGGATTCCATCTGGTCCACATGAGTAATCGTCCGTTAATTCATTGATATGATCAATCACCGTGGATTCGTCAATAAATATACTATTAAGTGACGTTTTGGGGTAATCGTTAAGATACGTAAAATATTCCGAGTCTGGCTCAAAATTGTCGTCATTAAACGCTCCAGCGAAGAAGGAAGCAAACAGGTTGGATACAATTGCCGGATCATTAGATGAGTGATCCAAGTATTTTAATACAGAGGGATATCCATCTGATTTTTTCTTACTATTGACAAACTTCCAGAAGCGGCGGGGATCGATCGAAAGACTACAACTCATTTCGTGAATGTAGGAGTCGTACAGATCCGCGGATAATACTTTGAAATCGTTAAACAAAGTAATGTAGTTTTTGAAGTCTGTTACATCACGCGTTGTTAAATACTTTTTCCAAGCTTTGTTCCTACTATTACGTAATGAACGTAATTATGCAGAGGTCATATGCGATTACAATGTTGAACAAAGTTGTAGAGATTTTTATGGGGATTATTTCTGTCCCAGACGAAATAGCTCTCTCTCTTACCGCTTTGGCGCTGGAGTCAATATAAACTTTTGAACTTTTTATACAGAGGTCACATGGGGTTACAATGTTCAGCAAAGTTGTAGAGGTTTTCGTCTGGATTATTTCTGCGTCAGACCAAATACTACTCTCTCTTACCGCTTTGGCGCTGGAAATAATATAAACCTCTGACCTTTTTATGCAGAGGTCATATGCGATTACAATGTTGACCAAAGTTGTAGAGATTTTTATGGGGATTATTTCTGTCCCAGACGAAATAGCTCTGTCTCTTACCGCTTTGGCGCTGGAGTTAATATAAACTTTTTACCTTTTTATACAGAGGTCACATGCGATTACAATGTTCAGCAAAGCTTTAGAGGTTTTCATGGGGATTATTTATGTACCAGACCAAATAGTTCTATATCTTACCGTTTTGGCGATGGACTCAATATAAACTTCTGAAATTTTTATATAGAGGTCACACGCGGATAGAATGTTCAGCAAAATTATAAAGGTTTTTGTCTGGATTATTTGTGCCTCAGACAAAATTGTTCTCTTTCTTACTACTTTGGCGCTGGAGTCAATATAAACTTTTGACCTTTTTATACAGAGGTCACACGCGATTACAATTTTCAGTAAAATTGTAGAAGTTTTCGTCTGGATTATTTCTGCGTCGGACCAAATAGTACTCTGTCTTACCGCTTTGGCACTAGAGTCAATATAAACTTCGGACCTTTTTATGCAGAGGTCATATGGGATTATAATATTCAGCAAAGTTGTAGAGGTTTCCATGGGGATTATTTCTGTACCCGACCAAATAGTTCTATATCTTACCGCTTGGGTGCTGGAGTCAATATAAACTTTTGAACTTTTTATACAGAGGTCACATGGGGTTACAATGTTCAGCAAAGTTGTAGAGGTTTTCGTCTGGAATATTTCTGCGTCAGACCAAATACTACTCTCTCTTACCGCTTTGGCGCTGGAGTTAATATAAACCTCTGACCTTTTTATGCAGAGGTCATATGCGATTACAATGTTGACCAAAGTTGTAGAGATTTTTATGGGGATTATTTCTGTCCCAGACGAAATAGATCTCTCTCCTACCGCTTTGGCGCAGGAGTCAATATAAACTTTTGAACTTTTTATACAGAGATCACATGTGGTTATAATGTTCAGCAAAGTTGTAGAGATTTTCATGGGGATTATTTCTGTACCAGACCAAATAGTTCTATATCTTACCACTTGGGTGCTGGAGTCAATATAAATTTTAGAACTTTTTATACAGATATCACATGTGGTTACAATGTTCAGCAAAATTGTAGAGGTTTTCATGGGGATTTTTCTGTCCCAGACCAAATAGTTCTGTATGTTACCGCTTTGGCGACGGACCCAATACAAACTTTTGAACTTTAGATGCAGAAGTCACACGGCATTACACTGTTCACCAAAGTTGTAGAGGTTTTCCTCTGGATTATTTCTGTGCCATATCAAATAGCTCTCTCTCTTACCCCTTTGGCGCTGGAGTCAATATAAACTTTTTACCTTTTTATACAGAGGTCAGATGCGATTACAATGTTCAGCAAAGTTGTAGACGTTTTCATGGGGATTATTTATGTACCAGACCAAATAGTTAGATATCTTACCGCTTTGTCGTTGGAGTCAATAAAAAGTTTTCAACTCTTAATATAGATAGAGGTTACACGCGATACCAATGTTCAGCATAGTTGTAGAGGGTTTCGTCTGGATTATTTGTGTGGGAGACCAAGTAGTTCTCTCTCTGACCGCTTTGGCGCTGGAGTCAATATAAACTTCTGGCCTTTTTGTACAGAGGTCACATGTGATTACTATCTTCAGCAAAGTTGTAGACGTTTTAATGGGGATTATTTCTGTCTGAGACAAAATAGTCCTCTCTCTTACCGCTTTGGCGCTCGAGTCAATATAAACTTTCAAGCATTTTGTACAGAGGTCACATGCGATTACAATGTTCAGCAAAGGTGTAGAGGTTTCCGTGGGGATTATTTCTGTACCAGACCAAATAGTTCTATATCTTACCGCTTGGATGCTGGAGTCAATATAAACTTCTGGCCTTTTTATACAGAGGTCACATGTGATTACGCTGTTCACCAAATTTGTAGAGGTTCTAATAGGGACTATTTCTGTCGCAGACAAAATAGTTCTCTCTCTTACCGCTTTGGCGCTGGAGTCAATAAAAACTGTTGAACTTTTTATACAGAGGTCACATGCTATTACAATGTTCAGCCAAGTTGTATTTGTTTTCGTCTGTATTATTTCTGTGCCATATCAAATAGCTCTCTCTTACCGCTTTGGCGATGGACTCCTTATAAAGTTCTGAAATTTTTATATCGCAGTCCCATGCGATTACATTGTCCAGAAGATTTGTGGAGGTTTTCATGGGAACTATTTCCGTCGCAGACCAAATATTTCTATATCTTACCCCTTTGGTGTTGGAGTCAATACAAAGTTTTCAACTCTTAATATAGATAGAGGGTACACGCGATAACAATGTTCAGCATAATTGTAGAGGGTTTCGTCTGGATTATTTGTGTGCCAGACCAAGTAGTGCTCTCTACGACCACTTTGGCGCTGGAGTCAATAAAAACTGTTGAACTTTTTATAAAGAGGTCACATCCGATTACAATGTTCAGCAAAGTTGTATAGGTTTTCGTCTGGATTATTTCTGTGCCATATCAAATAGCTCTCTCTTACCGATTTGGCGCTGGAGTCAATAAAAACTGTTGAACTTTTTATACAGAGGTCACATGCGATAACAATGTTCAGCAAAGTTGTAGACGTTTAAATGGGGATGATTTCTGTCTGAGACAAAATAGTTCTTTCTCTTACCGCTGGAGTCTGTAAAAACTGGTGAACTTTTTATAAAGGGGTCAGATCCGATGACAATGTTCAGCAAAGTTGTATAGGTTTTCGTCTGGATTATTTCTGTGCCATATCAAATAGCTCTCTCTTACCGATTTGGCGCTGGAGTCAATAAAAACTGTTGAACTTTTTATACAGAGGTCACATGCGATAACAATATTCAGCAAAGTTGTAGAAGTTTTCATGGGGATTATTTCTATACCAGACCAAATAGTTTTATATCTTACCGCTTTGGCGATGGACTCAATATAAACTTCTGAAATTTTTATATACAGGTCACACGCGGTTACAATGTTCAGCAAAGTTGCTGAACTTTCCACGGGGATTATTTCTGTCCCAGACCAAATAGTTCTATATCTTACCGTTTTGGCGATGGACTCAATATAAACTTCTGAAATTTTTATATAGAGGTCACACGCGGATAGAATGTTCAGCAAAGTTATAAAGGTTTTTGTCTGGATTATTTGTGCCTCAGACAAAATTGTTCTCTTTCTTACTACTTTGGCGGTGGAGTCAATATAAACTTTTGAACTTTTTATACAGAGGTCACACGCGATTACAATTTTCAGTAAAGTTGTAGAGGTTTTCATCTGGATTATTTCTGGGTCGGACCAAATAGTAGTCTGTCTTACCGCTTTGGCGCTGGAGTCAATATAAACTTCGGACCTTTTTATGCAGAGGTCAAATGGGATTACAATGTTCACCAAAGTTGTAGAGATTTTCATGGGGATTATTTCTGTCCCAGATCAAATAGCTCTATATCTTACCGCTTTGGCGATGGACTCCTTATAAAGTTCTGAAATTTTTCTATAGCGGTCCCATGCGATTACATTGTCCAGAAAATTTGTAGAGGTTTTCATGCGAATTATTTCCGTCGAAAACCAAATATTTCTATATCTTAAAGCTTTAGCGTTGGAGTCAATACAAAATTTTCAACTTTTAATATTGATAGAGGTTACACGCGATAACAGTGTTCAGCATAATTGTAGAGGTTTTCGTCTGGATTATTTCTGTACCAGACCAAGTAAGTTTCTCTCTTACCGCTTTGGCGGTGGAGTCAATATAAACTTTTTAACTTTTTATACAGAGGTCACATGCGATTACAATGTTCAGCAAAGTTTTAATTGTTTTTGTCTGGATTATTTGTGCCTCAGACAAAATTGTTCTCTTTCTTACTACTTTTGGGCTGGAGTCAATATAAACTTTTGACCTTTTTATACAGAGGTCACACGCGATTACAATGTTCACAAAAGTTGTAGAGATTTTCATGGGGATTATTTCTGTACCAGACCAAATAGTTCTATATCTTACCGCTTTGGCGCTGGAGTCAATATAAACTTTCAAGCATTTTATACAGAGGTCACATGCGATTACAATGTTCAGCAAAGTTGTAGATGTTTCCATGGGGATTATTTCTGTACCAGACTAAATAGTTCCATATCTTACCGCTTGGGTGCTGGAGTCTATATAAACTTTTGAACTTTTTATACAGAGGTCACATGGGATTACAATGTTCAGCAAAGTTGTAGAGGTTTTCGTCTGGATTATTTCTGCGTCAGACCAAATACTACTCTCTCTTACCGCTCTGGCGCTGGAGTTAATATAAACCTCTGACCTTTTTATGCAGAGGTCATATGCGATTACAATGTTGACCAAAGTTGTAGAGATTTTCATGGGGATTATTTCTGTCCCAGACCAGATAGCTCTGTATCCTTCCGCTTTGGCGATGGACTCCTTATAAAGTTCTGAAATTTTTATATAGCGGTCCCATGCGATTACATTGTCCAGAAAATTTGTAGAGGTTTTCATGGGAATTATTTCGGTCGAAAACCAAATATTTCTATATCTTAAAGCTTTGGCGTTGGAGTCAATACAAAGTTTTCAACTTTTAATATTGACAGAGGTTACACGCGATAACAATGCTCAGCATAATTGTAGAGGTTTTCGCCTGGATTATTTCTGTGCCAGACCAAGTAGGTTTCTCTCTTACCGCTTTGGCGCTGGAGTCAATATAAGCTTTTTAACTTTTTATACAGAGGTCACATGGGGTTACAATGTTCAGCAAAGTTCTAGATGTTTTCGTCTGGATTATTTCTGTGCCATATTAAATAGCTCTCTCTCTTACCGCTTTGGCGGTGGAGTCAATATAAACTTTTTACCTTTTTATAAAGAGGTCACATGCGATTACAATGTTCAGCAAAGTTGTAGAGGTTTTCATGGGGATTATTTATGTACCAGACTAAGTAGTTCTATATCTTTCCGCTTTGGCGATGGACTCAAAAAAACTTCTGAAAATTTTATATAGAGGTCACACGTGGTTACAATGTTCAGCAAAGTTGTTGAGCTTTCCATGGCGATTATTTCTGTCAGAGACCAAATAGTTCTATATTTTACCGCTTTGGCGCTGGAGTCAATATAAACTTTTGAACTTTTTATACAGAGGTCACATGGGATTACAATGTTCAGCAAAGTTGTAGAGATTTTCGTCTGGATTATTTCTGCGTCAGACCAAATACTACTCTCTCTTACCGCTTTGCCGCTGGAGTTAATATAAACCTCTGACCTTTTTATGCAGAGGTCATATGCGATTACAATGTTGACCAAAGTTGTAGAGATTTTTATGGGGATTATTTCTGTCCCAGACGAAATAGCTCTCTCTCTTACCGCTTTGGCGCTGGAGTCAATATAAACTTTTGAACTTTTTATACAGAGATCACATGTGGTTACAATGTTCAGCAAAGTTGTAGAGATTTTCATGGGGATTATTTCTGTACCAGACCAAATAGTTCTATATCTTACCCCTTGGGTGCTGGAGTCAATATAAACTTTAGAACTTTTTATACAGAGATCACATGTGGTTACAATGTTCAGCAAAATTATAGAGTTTTTCATGGGGATTATTTCTGTCCCAGACCAAATAGTTCTGTATGTTACCGCTTTGGCGATGGACGCAATACAAACATTTGAACTTTAGATACAGAAGTCACACGGCATTACACTGTTCACCAAAGTTGTAGAGGTTTTCGTCTGGATTATTTCTGTGCCATATCAAATAGCTCCCTCTCTTACCGCTTTGGCGCTGGAGTCAATATAAACTTTTTACCTTTTTATACAGAGGTCACATGCGATTACAATGTTCAGCAAAGTTGTAGAGGTTTTCATGGGGATTATTTATGTACCAGACCAAATAGTTAGATATCTTACCGCTTTGGCGATGGACTCAATACAAACTTCTGAAATTTTTATATAGAGGTCACACGTTTTTACAATGTTCAGCAAAGTTGTAGAGATTTTCATGGGGATTATTTCTGTACCAGACCAAATAGTTCTATATCTTACCACTTGGGTGCTGGAGTCAATATAAACTTTAGAACTTTTTATACAGAGATCACATGTGGTTACAATGTTCAGCAAAATTGTAGATGTTTCCATGGGGATTATTTCTGTACCAGACTAAATAGTTACATATCTTACCGCTTGGATGCTGGAGTCAATATAAACTTTTGAACTTTTTATACAGAGGTCACATGGGGTTACAATGTTCAGCAAAGTTGTAGAGGTTTTCGTCTGGATTATTTCTGCGTCAGACCAAATACTACTCTCTCTTACCGCTTTGGCGCTGGAGTTATTATAAACCTCTGACCTTTTTATGCAGAGGTCATATGCGATTACAATGTTGACCAAAGTTGTAGAGATTTTTATGGGGATTATTTCTGTCCCAGACGAAATAGCTCTCTCTCTTACCGCTTTGGCGCTGGAGTCAATATAAACTTTTGAACTTTTTATACAGAGATCACATGTGGTTACAATGTTCAGCAAAGTTGTAGAGATTTTCATGGGGATTATTTCTGTACCAGACCAAATAGTTCTATATCTTACCACTTGGGTGCTGGAGTCAATATAAACTTTAGAACTTTTTATACAGAGATCACATGTGGTTACAATGTTCAGCAAAATTGTAGAGGTTTTCATGAGGATTATTTCTGTCCCAGACCAAATAGTTCTGTATGTTACCGCTTTGGCGATGGACCTAATACAAACTTTTGAACTTTAGATACAGAAGTCACACGGCATTACACTGTTCACCAAAGTTGTAGAGGTTTTCCTCTGCATTATTTCTGTGCCATATCAAATAACTCTCTCTCTTACCCCTTTGGCGCTGGAGGCAATATAAACTTTTTACCTTTTTATACAGAGGTCACATGCGATTACAATGCTCAGTAAAGTTGTAGAGGTTTTCATGGGGATTATTTATGTACCAGACCAAATAGTTGGATATCTTACCGCTTTGGCGATGGACTCAATACAAACTTCTGAACTTTTTATATAGAGATCACATGTGGTTACAATGTTCAGCAAAGTTGTAGAGGTTTTCATGGGGATTATTTCCGTCGAAAACCAAATATTTCTATATCTTAAGGCTTTGGCGTTGCAGTCAATACAAAGTTTTCAACTTTTAATATTGATAGAGGTTACACGCGATAACAATGTTCAGCATAATTGTAGAGATTTTCGTCTGGATTATTTCTGTGCCAGACCAAGTAGGTTGCTCTCTTACCGCTTTGGCGCTGGAGTCAATATAAACTTTTGAACTTTTTATACAGAGGTCACATGGGATTACAATGTTCAGCAAAGTTGTAGAGATTTTCGTCTGGATTATTTCTGCGTCAGACCAAATACTACTCTCTCTTACCGCTTTGCCGCTGGAGTTAATATAAACCTCTGACCTTTTTATGCAGAGGTCATATGCGATTACAATGTTGACCAAAGTTGTAGAGATTTTTATGGGGATTATTTCTGTCCCAGACGAAATAGCTCTCTCTCTTACCGCTTTGGCGCTGGAGTCAATATAAACTTTTGAACTTTTTATACAGAGATCACATGTGGTTACAATGTTCAGCAAAGTTGTAGAGATTTTCATGGGGATTATTTCTGTACCAGACCAAATAGTTCTATATCTTACCGCTTGGCTGCTGGAGTCAATATAAACTTTTGAACTTTTTATACAGAGGTCACATGCGATTACAATGTTCAGCAAAGTTGTAGAGGTTTTCATGGTGATTATTTATGTACCAGACCAAATAGTTAGATATCTTACCGCTTTGTCGTTGGAGTCAATAAAAAGTTTTCAACTCTTAATATAGATAGAGGTTACACGCGATACCAATGTTCAGCATAGTTGTAGAGGGTTTCGTCTGGATTATTTGTGTGGCAGACCAAGTAGTTCTCTCTCTGACCGCTTTGGCGCTGGAGTCAATATAAACTTCTGGCCTTTTTGTACAGAGGTCACATGTGATTACTATGTTCAGCAAAGTTGTAGGCGTTTTAATGGGGATTATTTCTGTCTGAGACAAAATAGTCCTCTCCCTTACCGCTTTGGCGCTGGAGCCAATATAAACTTTCAAGCATTTTTTACAGAGGTCGCATGTGATTACAATGTTCAGCAAAGGTGTAGAGGTTTCCATGGGGATTATTTCTGTACCAGACCAAATAGTTCTATATCTTACCGCCTAGGTGCTGGAGTCAATATAAACTTCTGGCCTTTTTATACAGAGGTCACATGTGATTACGCTGTTCACCAAATTTGTAGAGGTTCTAATAGGGACTATTTCTGTCGCAGCCAAAATAGTTCTCTCTCTTACCGCTTTGGCGCTGGAGTCAATAAAAACTGTTGAACTTTTTATACAGAGGTCACATGCGATTACAATGTTCAGCCAAGTTGTATTTGTTTTCGTCTGGATTATTTCTGTACCATATCAAATAGCTCTCTCTTACCGCTTTGGCGATGGACTCCTTATAAAGTTCTGAAATTTTTATATCGCAGTCCCATGCGATTACATTGTCCAGAAGATTTGTGGAGGTTTTCATGGGAACTATTTCCGTCGCAGACCAAATATTTCTATATCTTACCGCTTTGGCGTTGGAGTCAAGACAAAGTTTTCAACTCTTAATATAGATAGAGGTTACACGCGATAACAATGTTCAGCATAATTGTAGAGGGTTTCGTCTGGATTATTTGTGTGCCAGACCAAGTAGTTCTCTCTACGACCGCTTTGGCGCAGGAGTCAATAAAAACTGTTGAACTTTTAATAAAGAGGTCACATCCGATTACAATGTTCAGCAAAGTTGTATAGGTTTTCGTCTGGATTATTTCTGTGCCATATCAAATAGCTCTCTCTTACCGATTTGGCGCTGGAGTCAATAAAAACTGTTGAACTTTTTATACAGAGGTCACATGCGATAACAATGTTCAGCAAAGTTGTAGACGTTTAAATGGGGATGATTTCTGTCTGAGACAAAATAGTTCTTTCTCTTACCGCTTTAGCGCTGCAGTCTGTAAAACTGTTGAACTTTTTATAAAGAGGTCACATCCGATTACCATGTTCAGCAAAGTTGTATAGGTTTTCGTCTGCATTATTTCTGTGCCATATCAAATAGCTCTCTCTTACCGATTTGGCGCTGGAGTCAGTAAAAACTGTTGAACTTTTTATACAGAGGTCAAATGCGATAACAATGTTCAGCAAAGTTGTAGAAGTTTTCATGGGGATTATTTCTATACCAGACCAAATAGTTTTATATCTTACCGCTTTGGCGATGGACTCAATATAAACTTCTGAAATTTTTATATACAGGTCACACGCGGTTACAATGTTCAGCAAAGTTGCTGAACTTTCCACGGGGATTATTTCTGTCCCAGACCAAATAGTTCTATATCTTACCGTTTTGGCGATGGACTCAATATAAACTTCTGAAATTTTTATATAGAGGTCACACGCGGATAGAACGTTCAGCAAAGTTATAAAGGTTTTTGTCTGCATTATTTGTGCCTCAGACAAAATTGTTCTCTTTCTTACTACTTTGGCGCTGGAGTCAATATAAACTTTTGAACTTTTTATACAGAGGTCACACGCGATTACAATTGTCAGTGAAGTTGTAGAGGTTTTCATCTGGATTATTTCTGGGTCGGACCAAATAGTACTGTGTCTTACCGCTTTGGCGCTGGAGTCAATATAAATTTCGGACCTTTTTATGCAGAGGTCAAATGGGATTACAATGTTCACCAAAGTTGTAGAGATTTTCATGGGGATTATTTCTGTCCCAGATCAAATAGCTCTATATCTTACCGCTTTGGCGATGGACTCCTTATAAAGTTCTGAAATTTTTATATAGCGGTCCCATGCGATTACATTGTCCAGAAAATTTGTAGAGGTTTTCATGGGAATTATTTCCGTCGAAAACCAAATATTTCTATATCTTAAGGCTTTGGCGTTGCAGTCAATACAAAGTTTTCAACTTTTAATATTGATAGAGGTTACACGCGATAACAATGTTCAGCATAATTGTAGAGATTTTCGTCTGGATTATTTCTGTGCCAGACCAAGTAGGTTGCTCTCTTACCGCTTTGGCGCTGGAGTCAATATAAACTTTTTAACTTTTTATACAGAGGTCACATGCGATTACAATGTTCAGCAAAGTTATAAAGGTTTTTGTCTGAATTATTTGTGCCTCAGACAAAATTGTTCTCTTTCTTACTACTTTTGCGCTGGAGTCAATATAAACTTTTGACCTTTTTATACAGAGGTCACACGCGATTACAATGTTCACCAAAGTTGTAGAGATTTTCGTGGGGATTATTTCTGTACCAGACCAAATAGTTCTATATCTTACCGCTTTGGCGCTGGAGTCAATATAAACTTTCAAGCATTTTATACAGAGGTCACATGCGATTACAATGTTCAGCAAAGTTGTAGATGTTTCCATGGGGATTATTTCTGTACCAGACTAAATAGTTCCATATCTTACCGCTTGGGTGCTGGAGTCTATAGAAACTTTTGAACTTTTTATACAGAGGTCACATGGGATTACAATGTTCAGCAAAGTTGTAGAGGTTTTCGTCTGGATTATTTCTGCGTCAGACCAAATACTACTCTCTCTTACCGCTTTGGCGCTGGAGTTAATATAAACCTCTGACCTTTTTATGCAGAGGTCATATGCGATTACAATGTTGACCAAAGTTGTAGAGATTTTCATGGGGATTATTTCTGTCCCAGACCAGATAGCTCTGTATCCTTCCGCTTTGGCGATGGACTCCTTATAAAGTTCTGAAATTTTTATATAGCGGTACCATGCGATTACATGGTCCAGAAAATTTGTAGAGGTTTTCATGGGAATTATTTCGGTCGAAAACCAAATATTTCTATATCTTAAAGCTTTGGCGTTGGAGTCAATACAAACTTTTTACCTTTTCATACAGAGGTCACATGCGATTACAATGTTCAGCAAAGTTGTAGAGGTTTTCATGGGGATTATTTATGTACCAGACCAAATAAATATTATATATTACCGCTTTGGCGTTGAAGTCAATACAAAGATTTCAACTTTTAATATTGATAGAGGTTACACGCGATAACAATGCTCAGCATAATTGTGGAGGTTTTCGTCTGGATTATTTCTGCGTCAGACCAAATACTACTCTCTCTTACCGCTTTGGCGCTGGAGTTAATATAAACCTCTGACCATTTTATGCAGAGGTCATATGCGATTACAATGTTGACCAAAGTTGTAGAGATTTTTATGGGGATTATTTCTGTCCCAGACGAAATAGCTCTCTCTCTTACCGCTTTGGCGCTGGAGTCAATATAAACCTCTGACCATTTTATGCAGAAGTCATATGCGATTACAATGTTGACCAAAGTTGTAGAGATTTTTATGGGGATTATTTCTGACCCAGACGAAATAGCTCTCTCTCTTATCGCTTTGACGCTGGAGTCAATATAAACTTTTGAACTTTTTATACAGAGATCACATGTGGTTACAATGTTCAGCAAAGTTGTAGAGTTTTTCATGGGGATTATTTCTGTCCCAGACCAAATAGTTCTGTATGTTACCGCTTTGGCGATGGACGCAATTCAAACTTTTGAACTTTATATACAGATGTCACACGGCATTACACTGTTCACCAAAGTTGTAGAGGTTCTAATGGGGACTATTTCTGTCGCGGACAAAATAGTTCTCTCTCTTACCGCTTGGGCGCTGGAGTCAAAAAAAACTGTTGAACTTTTTATACAGAGGTCACATGCGATTACAATGTTCAGCCAAGTTGTATTTGTTTTCGTCTGGATTATTTCTGTGCCATATCAAATAGCGCTCTCTTACAGCTTTGGCGATGGACTCCTTATAAAGTTCTGAAATTTTTATATCGCAGTCCCATGCGATTACATTGTCCAGAAGATTTGTGGAGGTTTTCATGGGAATTATTTCCGTCGAAGACCAAATATTTCTATATCTTACCGCTTTGCCGTTGGAGTCAATACAAAGTTTTCAACTCTTAATATAGATAGAGGTTACACGCGATAACAATGTTCAGCATAGTTGTAGAGGGTTTCATCTGGATTATTTGTGTGCCAGACCAAGTAGTTCTCTCTCTGACCGCTTTGGCGCTGGAGTCTATAAAAACTGTTGAACTTTTTATAAAGAGGTCACATCCGATTACAATGTTCAGCAAAATCGTATAGGTTTTCGTCTGGATTATTTCTGTGCCATATCAAGTAGCTGTCTCTTACCGCTTTGGCGCTGGAGTCAATAAAAACTGTTGAACTTTTTATACAGAGGTCACATGCGATAACAATGTTCAGCAAAGTTGTAGATTTTTTCACGGGGATTATTTCTGTACCAGACCAAATAGTTTTATATCTTACCGCTTTGGCGATGGACTCAATATAAACTTCTGAACTTTTTATATACGGGTTACACGCGGTTACAATGGTCAGCAAAGTTGCTGAACTTTCCACGGGGATTATTTCCCTCCCAGACCAAATGGTTCTATATCTTACCGTTTTGGCGATGGACTCAATATAAACTTCTGAAATTTTTATATAGAGGTCACACGCGGATAGAATGTTCAGCAAAGTTATAAAGGTTTTTGTCTGGATTATTTGTGCCTCAGACAAAATTGTTCTCTTTCTTACTACTTTGGCGCTGGAGTCAATATAAACTTTTGAACTTTTTATACAGAGGTCACACGCGATTACAAGTTTCAGTAAAGTTGTAGAGGTTTTGATCTGGATTATTTCTGAGCCAGACCAAGTAGTTCTCTCTCTGACCGCTTTGGCGCTGGAGTCAATATAAGCTTTCAAGCATTTTATACAGAGGTCACATGCGATTACAATGTTCAGCAAAGTTGTAGAGATTTTCATGGGGATTATTTCTGTACCAGAACAAATAGTTCTATATCTTACCCCTTGGGTGCTGGAGTCAATATAAACTTTAGAACTTTTTATACAGAGATCTTATGTGGTTACAATGTTCAGCAAAGTTGTAGAGGTTTTCATGGGGATTATTTCTGTCCTAGACCAAACAGTTCTGTATGTTACCGCTTTGGCGATGGAGCCAAGACAAACTTTTGAACTTTAGATACAGAAGTCACACAGCATTACACTGTTCACCAAAGTTGTAGAGGTTTTCGTCAGGATTATTGCAGTGCCATATCAAATAGCTCTCTCTCTTACCGCTTTGTCGCTGGAGTCAATATAAACTTTTTACCTTTTTATACAGAGGTCACATGCGATTACAATGTTCAGCAAAGTTGTAGAGGTTTTCATGGGGATTATTTCTGTACCAGACCAAATAGTTCTGTATCTTACCGCTTTGGCGCTGGAGTCAATACAAAGTTTTCAACTTTTAATATTGATAGAGGTTACACGCGATAACAATGCTCAGCATAATTGTAGAGGTTTTCGTCTGGATTATTTCTGTGCCAGACCAAGTAGGTTTCTCTCTTACCGCTTTGGCGCTGGAGTCAATATAAGCCTTTTAACTTTTTATACAGAGGTCACATGGGGTTACAATGTTCAGCAAAGTTCTAGAGGTTTTCGTCTGGATTATTTCTGTACCAGACCAAATAGTTCTATATCGTACCGCTTTGGCGCTGGAGTCAATATAAACTTTCAAGCATTTTATACAGAGGTCACATGCGATTAGAATGTTCAGCAGAGTTATAAAGGTTTTTGTCTGGATTATTTGTGCCTCAGACAAAATTGTTCTCTTTCTTACTACTTTGGCGCTGCGGTCAATATAAACTTTTGAACTTTTTATACAGAGGTCACACGCGATTACAAGTTTCAGTAAAGTTGTAGAGGTTTTCATCTGGATTATTTGTGTGCCAGACCAAGTAGTTCTCTCTCTGACCGCTTTGGCGCTGGAGTCAATATAAACTTTCAAGCATTTTATACAGAGGTCACATGCGATTACAATTTTCAGCAGAGTTGTTGAGCTTTCCATAACGATTATTTCTGTCACAGACCAAATAGTTCTATATTTTACCGCTTTGGCGCTGGAGTCAATATAAACTTTTGAAATTTTTATACAGAGGTCACATGGGGTTACAATGTTCACCAAAGTTGTAGAGGTTTTCGTCTGGATTATTTCTGCGTCAGACCAAATACTACTCTCTCTTACCGCTTTAGTGCTGGAGTTAATATAAACCTCTGACCTTTTTATGCAGAGGTCATATGCGATTACAATGTTGACCAAAGTTGTAGAGATTTTCATGGGGATTATTTCTGTCCCAGACCAAATAGCTCTATATCCTTCCGCTTTGGCGATGGGCTCCTTATAAAGTTCTGAAATTTTTATATAGCGGTCCCATGCGAGTACATTGGCCAGAAAATTTGTAGAGGCTTTCATGCGAATTATTTCCGTCGAAAACCAAATATTTCGATATATTAAAGCTTTTGCGTTGGAGTCAAATTGTAGAGGTTTTCGTCTGGATTATTTCTGTGCCAGACCAAGTAGGTTTCTCTCTTACCGCTTTGGCGCTGGAGTCAATATAAACTTTTTAACTTTTTATACAGAGGTCACATCCGATTACAGTGTTCAGCAAAGTTGTAGAGGTTTTCATGGGGATTATTTCTGTACCAGACCAAATAGTTCTATATCTTACCGCTTTGGCGCTGGAGTCAATATAAACTTTCAAGCATTTTATACAGAGGTCACATGCGATTAGAATGTTCAGCAAAGTTGTAGAGGTTTCCACGGGGATTATTTCTGTACCAGACCAAATAGTTCTATATCTTACCGCTTGGGTGCTGGAGTCAAAATAAACTTTTGAACTTTTTATACAGAGGTAACATGGGGTTACAATGTTCAGCAAAGTTGTAGAGGTTTTCGTCTGGATTATTTCTGCGTCGGACCAAATAGTACTCTGTCTTACCGCTTTGGCGCTGGAGTCAATATAAACTTCGGACCTTTTTATGAAGAGGTCACATGGACTTACAATGTTCACCATAGTTGTAGAGATTTTCATGGGGATTATTTCTGTCCCAGACCAAATAGCTCTATATCTTACCGCTTTGGCGATGGACTCCTTATAAAGTTATGAAATTTTTATATAGCGGTCCGATGCGATTGCATTGTCCAGAAAATTTGTAGAGGTTTTCATGGGAATTATTTCCGTCGGAAACCAAATATTTCTATATCTTAAAGCTTTGGCGCTGGAGTCAATACAAAGTTTTCAACTTTTAATATTGATAGAGGTTACACGCGATAACAATGCTCAGCATAATTGTAGAGGTTTTCGTCTGGATTATTTCTGTGCCAGACCAAGTAGGTTTCTCTCTTACCGCTTTGGCGCTGGAGTCAATATAAACTTTTTAACTTTTTATACAGAGGTCACATCCGATTACAATGTTCAGCAAAGTTGTAGAGGTTTGCATGGGGATTATTTCTGTACCAGACCAAATAGTTCTATATCTTACCGCTTTGGCGCTGGAGTTAATATAAACTTTCAAGCATTTTATACAGAGGTCACATGCGATTAGAATGTTCAGCAAAGTTGTAGAGGTTTCCATGGGGATTATTTCTGTACCAGACCAAATAGTTCTATATCTTACCGCTTGGGTGCTGGAGTCAAAATAAACTTTTGGACTTTTTATACAGAGGTCACATGGGGTTACAATGTTCAGCAAAGTTGTAGCGGTTTTCGTCTGGATTATTTCTGCGTCAGACCAAATACTACTCTCTCTTACCGCTTTGGCGCTGGAGTTAATATAAACTTCTGGCCTTTTTATTCAGAGGTCACATGCGACTACAATGTTCAGCAAAGTTGTAGAGGTTTTTATGGGGATTATTTCTGTCCCAGACGAAATAGCTCTCTCTCTTACCGCTTTGGCGCTGGAGTCAATATAAACTTTCGAACTTTTTATACAGAGATCACATGTGGTTACAATGTTCAGCAAAGTTGTAGAGATTTTCATGGGGATTATTTCTGTCCTAGATCAAACAGTTCTGTATGTTACCGCTTTGGCGATGGAGCCAAGACAAACTTTTGAACTTTAGATACAGAAGTCACACGGCATTACACTGTTCACCAAAGTTGTAGAGGTTTTCGTCTGGATTATTGCTGTGCCATATCAAATAGCTCTCTCTCTTACCGCTTTGTCGCTGGGGTCAATATAAACTTTTTACCTTTTTATACAGAGGTCACATGCGATTACAATGTTCAGCAAAGTTGTAGAGGTTTTCATGGGGATTATTTATGTACCAGACCAAATAGTTAGATATCTTACCGCTTTGGCGATGGACTCAATACAAACTTCTGAAATTTTTATATAGAGGTCACACGTGGTTACAATGTTCAGCAGAGTTGTTGAGCTTTCCATAACGATTATTTCTGTCACAGACCAAATAGTTCTATATTTTACCGCTTTGGCGTTGGAGTCAATATAAACTTTTGAAATTTTTATACAGAGATCACATGTGGTTACAATGTTCAGCAAAGTTGTAGAGGTTTCCATGGGGATTATTTCTGTACCAGACCAAATAGTTCTATATCTTACCGCTTGGGTGCTGGAGTCAATATAAACTTTTGAACTTTTTATACAGAGATCACATGTGGTTACAATGTTCAGCAAAGTTGTAGAGGTTTTCATGGGGCTTATTTCTGTCCCAGACCAAATAGTTCTATATGGTACCGCTTTGGCGATGGACCCAATACAAACTTTTGTACTTTATATACAGAAGTCACACAGCATTATACTGTTCACCAAAGTTGTAGAGGTTCTAATGGGGATTATTTCTGTCGCAGACAAAATAGTTCTCTCTCTTACCGCTGTGGCGTTGGAGTCAATAAAAACTGTTGAACTTTTTATACAGAGGTCACATGCGATTACAATTTTCAGCAAAGTTGTAGAGGTTTTCGTCTGGATTATTTCTGTGCCATATAAAACAGCTCTCTCTTACCGCTTTGACGCTGGAGTCAATATAAACTTTTTAACTTTTCATACAGAGGTCACATGCGATTACAATGTTCAGCAAAGTTGTAGAAGTTTTGATGGGGATTATTTCTGTACCAGACTAAGTAGTTCTATATCTTTCCGCTTTGGCGATGGACTCAATATAAACTTTTGAACTTTTTATACAGAGATCACACGTGGTTATAATGTTCAGCAAAGTTGTAGAGGTTTTCATGGGGCTTATTTCTGTCCCAGACCAAATAGTTCTATATGTTACCGCTTTGGCGATGGACCCAATACAAACTTTTGTACTTTATATACAGAAGTCACACGGCATTATACTGTTCACCAAAGTTGTAGAGGTTCTAATGGGGATTATTTCTGTACCAGACCAAATAGTTCTATATCTTACCGCTTGGGTGCTGGAGTCAATATAAACTTTTGAACTTTTTATACAGAGATCACATGTGGTTACAATGTTCACCAAAGTTGTAGAGATTTTCATGGGGCTTATTTCTGTCCCAGACCAAATAGTTCTATATGTTACCGCTTTGGCGATGGACCCAATACAAACTTTTGAACTTTATATATAGAAGCCACGCGGCATTACACTGTTCACCAAAGTTGTAGAGGTTTTCATGGGGATTATTTCTGTACCAGACTAAGTAGTACTCTCTCTTACCACTTTGGCGCTGGAGTCAATATAAACTTTTCTACTGTTTATACAGAGGTCACATGCGATTACAATGTTCAGCAAAGTTGTAGAGGTTTTCATGGGGATTATTTCCGTACCAGACCAAATATTTCTATATCTTTCCGCTTTGGCGATGGACTCAAAAAAACTTCTGAAATTTTTATATAGAGGTCACACGATATTACACTGTTCAGCAAAGTTGTAGAGGTTTTCGTCTGGAATATTTCTGCGTCAGACCAAATACTACTCTCTTTTACCGCTTTGGCGCTAGAGTCAGTATAAACTTCTGCCCTTTTTATGCAGAGGTCACTTGCGGTTACAATGTTCACCAAAGTTGTAGAGATTTTCATGGGGCTTATTTCTGTCCCAGACCAAATAGTTCTATATGGTACCGCTTTGGCGATGGACCCAATACAAACTTTTGTACTTTATATACAGAAGTCACACAGCATTATACTGTTCACCAAAGTTGTAGAGGTTCTAATGGGGATTATTTCTGTCGCAGACAAAATAGTTCTCTCTCTTACCGCTGTGGCGTTGGAGTCAATAAAAACTGTTGAACTTTTTATACAGAGGGCACATGCGATTACAATTTTCAGCAAAGTTGTAGAGGTTTTCGTCTGGATTATTTCTGTGCCATATAAAACAGATCTCTCTTACCGCTTTGACGCTGGAGTCAATATAAACTTTTGAACTTTTTATACAGAGATCACATGTGGTTACAATGTTCACCAAAGTTGTAGAGATTTTCATGGGGCTTATTTCTGTCCAAGACCAAATAGTTCTATATGTTACCGCTTTGGCGATGGACCCAATACAAACTTTTGAACTTTATATATAGAAGCCACGCGGCATTACACTGTTCACCAAAGTTGTAGAGGTTTTCATGTGGATTATTTCTGTACCAGACTAAGTAGTACTCTCTCTTACCACTTTGGCGCTGGAGTCAATATAAACTTTTGAACTTTTTATACAGAGATCACATGTGGTTACAATGTTCAGCAAAGTTGTAGAGGTTTTCATGGGGCTTATTTCTGTCCCAGACCAAATAGTTCTATATGGTACCGCTTTGGCGATGGACCCAATACAAACTTTTGTACTTTATATACAGAAGTCACACAGCATTATACTGTTCACCAAAGTTGTAGAGGTTCTAATGGGGATTATTTCTGTCGCAGACAAAATAGTTCTCTCTCTTACCGCTGTGGCGTTGGAGTCAATAAAAACTGTTGAACTTTTTATACAGAGGTCACATGCGATTACAATTTTCAGCAAAGTTGTAGAGGTTTTCGTCTGGATTATTTCTGTGCCATATAAAACAGCTCTCTCTTACCGCTTTGACGCTGGAGTCAATATAAACTTTTTAACTTTTCATACAGAGGTCACATGCGATTACAATGTTCAGCAAAGTTGTAGAAGTTTTGATGGGGATTATTTCTGTACCAGACTAAGTAGTTCTATATCTTTCCGCTTTGGCGATGGACTCAATATAAACTTTTGAACTTTTTATACAGAGATCACACGTGGTTACAATGTTCAGCAAAGTTGTAGAGGTTTTCATGGGGCTTATTTCTGTCCCAGAACAAATAGTTCTATATGTTACCGCTTTGGCGATGGACCCAATACAAACTTTTGAACTTTAGACACAGAAGTCACACGGCATTACACTGTTCACCAAAGTTGTAGAGGTTTTCGTCTGGATTATTTCTGTGCCATATCAAATAGCTCTCTCTCTTGCCGCTTTGGCGCTGGAATCAATGTTCAGCAAAGTTGTAGAGGCTTTCATGGGGATTATTTCTGTACCAGACCAAATAGTTAGATATCTTACCGCTTGGGCGATGAACTCAATACAAACTTCTGAAATTTTTATATACACACGCGGTTCCCATGTTCAGCAAAGTTGTTGGGCTTTCCATGGCGATTATTTCTGTCACAGACCAAATAGTTGTATATTTTACAGCTTTGGCGATGGGCTCAATATAAACTTGTGAACTTTTTATACAGAGGTCACATGCAAATAGTTCTATAACTTACCGCTTTGGCGATGGAGTCAATATAAACTTCTGAAATTTTTATATAGAGGTCACACGCCATTACAATGTGCAGCAAAGTTGTAGAGGTTTTCATGAAGTTTATTTCTGTCCCAGACCAAATAGTTCTACATGTTACCGCTTTGGCGATGGACCCAATACAAACTTTTGAACTTTATATACAGAAGCCACGTGGCATTACACTGTTCACCAAAGTTGTAGAGGTTCTAACGGGGATTATTTCGGTCGCAGACAAAATAGTTCTCAATCTTACCGCTGTGGCGCTGGAGTCAATAAAAACTGTTGAACTTTTTATACAGAGGTCACATGCGATTACAATGTTCAGCAAAGTTGTAGAGGTTTTCGTCTGGATTATTTCTGTGCTATATCAAGTAGCTTTCTCTCTTACCGCTTTCGCGCTGGAGTCAATATAAAGGTTTGAACTTTTTATACAGAGGTCACATGCGATTACAATGTTCAGCAAAGTTGTAGAGGTTTTCATGGGGATTATTTCTGTCCCAAACCAAATAGTTCTATATGTTACCGCTTTGGCGATGGACCCAATGCAAACTTTTGAACTTTATATACAGAAGTTACACGGCATTGCACTGTTCACCAAAGTTGTAGAGGTTCTAATGGGGATTTTTTCTGTCGCAGACAAAATAGTTTTCTCTCTTACCGCTGTGGCGCTGGAGCCAAAAAAAGCTGTTGAACTTTTTATACAGAGGTCACATGCGATTACAATGTTCACCAAAGTTGTAGAGGTTTTCGTCTGGATTATTTGCGTCTCAGACAAAATTGTTATCTTTCTTACCACTTTGGCGCTGGAGTCAATATAAATTTTTGATCTTTTTATACAGAGGTCACGTGCAATTACAATTTTCAGCAAAGTTGTATCGGTTTTCGTTTGGATTATTTCTGTGCCAGACTAAATAGTACTCTCTCTTACCACTTTGGCGCTGGAGTCAATATAAACTTTTCTACTGTTTATACAGAGGTCACATGCGATTACAATGTTCAGCAAAGTTGTAGAGATTTTCATCTGGATTATTTCCGCGTCGGACCAAATAGTACTCTGTCTTACCGCTTTGGCGCTGGAGTCAATATAAACTTTTCTACTCTTTATACAGAGGTCACATCCGATTACAATGTTCAGCAAAGTTGTAGAGGTTTTCATGGGGATTATTTCTGTACCAGACCAAATAGTTCTATATGTTACCACTTTGGCGATAGACCCAATACAAACTTTTGAACTTTAGATACAGAAGTCACACGGCATTACACTGTTCACCAAAGCTGTAGAGGTTTTCGTCTGGATTATTTCTGTGCTATATCAAATAGTTCTCTCTCTTACCGCTTTGGCGCTGGAGTAAGTATAAACTTTTTAACTTTTTATACGGAGGTCACGTGCATTACAATGTTCAGCAAAGTTGTACAGGTTTTCATGGGGATTATTTCTGTCCCAAACCAAATAGTTCTATATGTTACCGCTTTGGCGATGGACCCAATGCAAACTTTTGAACTTTATATACAGAAGTTACACGGCATTGCACTGTTCACCAAAGTTGTAGAGGTTCTAATGGGGATTTTTTCTGTCGCAGACAAAATAGATTTCTCTCTTACCGCTGTGGCGCTGGAGCCAAAAAAAGCTGTTGAACTTTTTATACAGAGGTCACATGCGATTACAATGTTCACCAAAGTTGTAGAGGTTTTCGTCTGGATTATTTGCGTCTCAGACAAAATTGTTATCTTTCTTACCACTTTGGCGCTGGAGTCAATATAAATTTTTGATCTTTTTATACAGAGGTCACGTACAATTACAATTTTCAGCAAAGTTGTAACGGTTTTCGTCTGGATTATTTCTGTGCCAGACTAAATAGTACTCTCTCTTACCACTTTGGCGCTGGAGTCAATATAAACTTTTCTACTGTTTATACAGAGGTCGCATGCGATTACAATGTTCAGCAAAGTTGTAGAGGTTTTCATCTGGATTATTTATGCGTCGGACCAAATAGTACTCTGTCTTACCGCTTTGGCGCTGGAGTCAATATAAACTTTTCTACTGTTTATACAGAGGTCACATCCGATTACAATGTTCAGCAAAGTTGTAGAGGTTTTCATGGGGATTATTTCTGTACCAGACCAAATAGTTCTATATGTTACCACTTTGGCGATGGACCCAATACAATCTTTTGAACTTTAGATACAGAAGTCACACGGCATTACACTGTTCACCAAAGTTGTAGAGGTTTTCGTCTGGATTATTTCTGTGCGATATCAAATAGTTCTCTCTCTTACCGCTTTGGCGCTGGAGTAAATATAAACTTTTTAACTTTTTATACGGAGGTCACATGCATTACAATGTTCAGCAAAGTTGTACAGGTTTTCATGGGGATTATTTCCGTACCAGACCAAATATTTCTATATCTTACCGCTTTGGCGGTAGACTTAATATAAACTTCTGAAATTTTTGTATAGAGGTCACACGCCATTACACTGCAGCAAAGTTGTAGAGGTTTTCGTCTGGATTATTTCTGCGTCAGACCAAATACTACTCTCTCTTACCGCTGTGGCGCTGGAGTCAATATAAACTTTTTAACTTCTTATACAGAGGTCACATGCGATTACAATGTTCAGCAAAGTTGTAGAGGTTTTCATGGGGATTATTTCTGTACCAGACTAAGTAGTTCTATATCTTTCCGCTTTGGCGATGGACTCAAAAAAACTTCTGAAATTTTTATATAGAGGTCACACGATATTACACTGTTCAGCAAAGTTGTAGAGGTTTTCGTCTGAAATATTTCTGCGTCAGACCAAATACTACTCTCTCTTACCGCTGTGGCGCTGGAGTCAATATAAACTTTTTAACTTCTTATACAGAGGTCACATGCGATTACAATGTTCAGCAAAGTTGTAGAGGTTTTCATGGGGATTATTTCTGTACCAGACTAAGTAGTTCTATATCTTTCCGCTTTGGCGATGGACTCAAAAAAACTTCTGAAATTTTTATATAGAGGTCACACGATATTACACTGTCCAGAAAATTTGTAGAGGTTTTCTTGGGAATTATTTGCATCGAAAACCAAATATTTCTATATCTTAAAGCTTTGGCGTTGGAGTCAATACAAAGTTTTCAAATTTTAATATTGATAGAGGTTACACGCGATAACAATGCTCAGCATAATTGTAGAGGTTTTCGTTTGGATTATTTCTGTGCCAGACTAAGTAGGTTTCTCTCTTACCGCTTTGGCGCTGGAGTCAATATAAACTTTTTAACTTTTTATACAGAGGTCAGATGCGATTGCAATGTTCAGCAAAGTTGTAGAGGTTTTCATGGGGATTATTTCTGTACCAGACCAAATAGTTCTATATCTTACCGCTTTGGCGCGGGAGTCAATATAAACTTTCAAGCATTTTATACAGAGGTCACATGCGATTACAATGGTCAGCAAAGTTGTAGACGTTTCCATGGGGATTATTTCTGTACCAGACCAAATAGTTCTATATCTTACCGCTTGGGTGCTGGAGTCAATATAAACTTTTGAACTTTTTATACAGAGGTCACATGGGGTTACAATGTTCAGCAAAGTTGTAGAGGTTTTCGTCTGGATTATTTCTGCGTCAGACCAAATACTACTCTCTCTTACCGCTTTGGCGCTGGAGTTAATATAAACCTCTGACCTTTTTATGCAGAGGTCATATGCGATTACAATGTTGACCAAAGTTGTAGAGATTTTTATGGGGATTATTTCTGTCCCGGACGAAATACCTCTCTCTTTTACCGCTTTGGCGCTGGAGTCAATAAAAACTTTTGAACTTTTTATACAGAGATCACATGTGATTACTATGTTCGGCAAAGTTGTAGACGTTTTAATGGGGATTATTTCTGTCTGAGACAAAATAGTTCTCTCTCTTACCGCTTTGGCGCTGGGGTCTATAAAAACTTTGGAACTTTTTATAAAGAGGTCACATGCGATTACAATGTTCAGCAAAGTTGTACAGGTTTTCATGGGGATTATTTATGTCCCAAACCAAATAGTTCTATATGTTACCGCTTTGGCGATGGACCCAATGCAAACTTTTGAACTTTATATACAGAAGTTACACGGCATTGCACTGTTCACCAAAGTTGTAGAGGTTCTAATGGGGATTTTTTCTGTCGCAGACAAAATAGTTTTCTCTCTTACCGCTGTGGCGCTGGAGCCAAAAAAAGCTGTTGAACTTTTTATACAGAGGTCACATGCGATTACAATGTTCAAGAAAGTTGTAGAGGTTTTCGTCTGGATTATTTGCGTCTCAGACAAAATTGTTATCTTTCTTACCACTTTGGCGCTGGAGTCAATATAAATTTTTGATCTTTTTATACAGAGGTCACGTACAATTACAATTTTCAGCAAAGTTGTAACGGTTTTCGTCTGGATTATTTCTGTGCCAGACTAAATAGTACTCTCTCTTACCACTTTGGCGCTGGAGTCAATATAAACTTTTCTACTGTTTATACAGAGGTCGCATGCGATTACAATGTTCAGCAAAGTTGTAGAGGTTTTCATCTGGATTATTTATGCGTCGGACCAAATAGTACTCTGTCTTACCGCTTTGGCGCTGGAGTCAATATAAACTTTTCTACTGTTTATACAGAGGTCACATCCGATTACAATGTTCAGCAAAGTTGTAGAGGCTTTCATGGGGATTATTTCTGTACCAGACCAAATAGTTCTATATGTTACCACTTTGGCGATGGACCCAATACAATCTTTTGAACTTTAGATACAGAAGTCACACGGCATTACACTGTTCACCAAAGTTGTAGAGGTTTTCGTCTGGATTATTTCTGTGCGATATCAAATAGTTCTCTCTCTTACCGCTTTGGCGCTGGAGTAAATATAAACTTTTTAACTTTTTATACGGAGGTCACATGCATTACAATGTTCAGCAAAGTTGTACAGGTTTTCATGGGGATTATTTCCGTACCAGACCAAATATTTCTATATCTTACCGCTTTGGCGGTAGACTTAATATAAACTTCTGAAATTTTTGTATAGAGGTCACACGCCATTACACTGCAGCAAAGTTGTAGAGGTTTTCGTCTGGATTATTTCTGCGTCAGACCAAATACTACTCTCTCTTACCGCTGTGGCGCTGGAGTCAATATAAACTTTTTAACTTCTTATACAGAGGTCACATGCGATTACAATGTTCAGCAAAGTTGTAGAGGTTTTCATGGGGATTATTTCTGTACCAGACTAAGTAGTTCTATATCTTTCCGCTTTGGCGATGGACTCAAAAAAACTTCTGAAATTTTTATATAGAGGTCACACGATATTACACTGTTCAGCAAAGTTGTAGAGGTTTTCGTCTGAAATATTTCTGCGTCAGACCAAATACTACTCTCTCTTACCGCTGTGACGCTGGAGTCAATATAAACTTTTTAACTTCTTATACAGAGGTCACATGCGATTACAATGTTCAGCAAACTTGTAGAGGTTTTCATGGGGATTATTTCTGTACCAGACTAAGTAGTTCTATATCTTTCCGCTTTGGCGATGGACTCAAAAAAACTTCTGAAATTTTTATATAGAGGTCACACGATAATACACTGTCCAGAAAATTTGTAGAGGTTTTCATGGGAATTATTTGCATCGAAAACCAAATATTTCTATATCTTAAAGCTTTGGCGTTGGAGTCAATACAAAGTTTTCAACTTTTAATATTGATAGAGGTTACACGCGATAACAATGCTCAGCATAATTGTAGAGGTTTTCGTTTGGATTATTTCTGTGCCAGACCAAGTAGGTTTCTCTCTTACCGCTTTGGCGCTGGAGTCAATATAAACTTTTTAACTTTTTATACAGAGGTCAGATGCGATTGCAATGTTCAGCAAAGTTGTAGAGGTTTTCATGGGGATTATTTCTGTACCAGACCAAATAGTTCTATATCTTACCGCTTTGGCGCGGGAGTCAATATAAACTTTCAAGCATTTTATACAGAGGTCACATGCGATTACAATGGTCAGCAAAGTTGTAGACGTTTCCATGGGGATTATTTCTGTACTAGACCAAATAGTTCTATATCTTACCGCTTGGGTGCTGGAGTCAATATAAACTTTTGAACTTTTTATACAGAGGTCACATGGGGTTACAATGTTCAGCAAAGTTGTAGAGGTTTTCGTCTGGATTATTTCTGCGTCAGACCAAATACTACTCTCTCTTACCGCTTTGGCGCTGGAGCTAATATAAACCTCTGACCTTTTTATGCAGAGGTCATATGCGATTACAATGTTGACCAAAGTTGTAGAGATTTTTATGGGGATTATTTCTGTCCCGGACGAAATACCTCTGTCTTTTACCGCTTTGGCGCTGGAGTCAATAAAAACTTTTGAACTTTTTATACAGAGATCACATGTGATTACTATGTTCGGCAAAGTTGTAGACGTTTTAATGGGGATTATTTCTGTCTGAGACAAAATAGTTCTCTCTCTTACCGCTTTGGCGCTGGGGTCTATAAAAACTTTGGAACTTTTTATAAAGAGGTCACATGCGATTACAATGTTCAGCAAAGTTGTATAGGTTTTCGTCTGGATTATTTCTGTGCCATATCAAATAGCTCTCTCTTACCACTTTGGCGCTGGAGTCAATAAAAACTGTTGAACTTTTTATACAGAGGTCACATGCGATTACAATGTTCAGCAAAGTTGTAGAGCTGTTCATGGGGATTATTTCCGTCGAAGACCAAATATTTCTATATCTTACAGCTTTGGCGTTGGAGTCAATACAAAGTTTTCAACTCTTAATATAGATAGAGGTTACACGCGATTACATTGTTCAGCCAAGTTGTATTTGTTTTCGTCTGGATTATTTCTGTGCCATATCAAATAGCTCTCTCTTACCGCTTTGGCGATGGACTCCTTATAAAGTTCTGAAATTTTTATATCGCGGTTCCATGCGATTACATTGTCCAGAAGATTTGTGGAGGTTTTCATGGGAATTAATTCCGTCGAAGACCAAATATTTCTATATCTTACCGCTTTGTCGTTGGAGTTAATACAAAGTTTTCAACTCTTAATATAGTTAGAGGTTACACGCGATAACAATGTTCAGCATAGTTGTAGAGGGTTTCGTCTGGATTATTTGTGTGCCAGACCAAGTAGTTCTCCCTCTGACCGCTTTGGCGCTGGAGTCAATATAAACTTCTGGCCTTTTTATACAGAGGTCACATGTGATTACTATGTTCAGCAAAGTTGTAGACGTTTTAATGGGGATTATTTCTGTCTCTGACAAAATAGTTCTCTCTCTTACCGCTTTGGCGCTGGAGTCTATAAAAACTGTTGAAGTTTTTATAAAGAGGTCACATGCGATTACAATGTTCAGCAAAGTTGTATAGGTTGTCGTCTGGATTATTTCTGTGCCATATCAAATAGCTCTCTCTTACCGCTTTGGCGCTGGAGTCAATATAAACTTCTGACCTTTTTATGCAGAGGTCACATGCGATTACAATGTTCAGCAAAGTTGTAGAGGTTTTCGTGGGGATTATTTATGTACCAGACCAAATAGTTAGATATCTTACCGCTTTGGCGTTGGAGTCAATACAAAGTTTTCAACTCTCAATATAGATAGAGGTTACACGCGATAACAATGTTCAGCATAGTTGTAGTGGTTTTCGTCTGGATTATTTATGTGCCATATCAAATAGCTCTCTTTCTTATCGCTTTGGCGCTGGAGTAAATATAAATTTTTAAGTTTTTATACAGAGGTCACATGCGATTACAATGTTCAGCAAAGTTGTAGAGGTTTTCATGGGGATTATTTATGTACCACACCAAATAGTTAGATATCTTACCGCTTTGGCGTTGGAGTCAATACAAAGTTTTCAACTCTTAATATAGATAGAGGTTACACGCGATGACAATGTTCAGCATAGTTGTAGGGGGTTTCGTCTGGATTATTTCTGTGCCATATCAAATAGCTCGCACTTACCGGTTTGGCGATGGACTCCTTATAAAGTTCTGAAACTTTTATATCGCGGTCCCATGCGATTACATTGTCCAGAAGATTTGTGGAGGTTTTCATGGGAATTATTTCCGTCGAAGACCAAATATTTCTATATCTTACCGCTTTGTCGTTGGAGTCAATACAAAGTTTTCAACTCTTAATATAGTTAGAGGTTACACGCGATAACAGTGTTCAGCATAGTTGTAGAGGGTTTCGTCTGGATTATTTGTGTGCCAGACCAAGTAGTTCTCCCTCTGACCGCTTTGGCGCTGGAGTCAATATAAACTTCTGGCCTTTTTATACAGAGGTCACATGTGATTACTATGTTCAGCAAGGTTGTAGACGTTTTAATGGGGATTATTTCTGTCTCTGACAAAATAGTTCTCTCTCTTACCGCTTTGGCGCTGGAGTCTATAAAAACTGTTGAAGTTTTTATAAAGAGGTCACATGCGATTACAATGTTCAGCAAAGTTGTATAGGTTTTCGTCTGGATTATTTCTGTGCCATATCAAATAGCTCTCTCTTAGCGCTTTGGCGCTGGAGTCAATATAAACTTCTGACCTTTTTATGCAGAGGTCACATGCGATTACAATGTTCAGCAAAGTTGTAGAGGTTTTCGTGGGGATTATTTATGTACCAGACCAAATAGTTAGATATCTTACCGCTTTGGCGTTGGAGTCAATACAAAGTTTTCTACTCTCAATATAGATAGAGGTTACACGCGATAACAATGTTCAGCATAGTTGTAGTGGTTTTCGTCTGGATTGTTTATGTGCCATATCAAATAGCTCTCTTTCTTACCGCTTTGGCGCTGGAGTAAATATAAATTTTTAAGTTTTTATACAGAGGTCACATGCGATTACAATGTTCAGCAAAGTTGTAGAGGTTTTCATGGGGATTATTTATGTACCACACCAAATAGTTAGATATCTTACCGCTTTGGCGTTGGAGTCAATACAAAGTTTTCAACTCTTAATATAGATAGAGGTTACACGCGATGACAATGTTCAGCATAGTGGTAGAGGGTTTCGTCTGGATTATTTCTGTGCCATATCAAATAGCTCGCCCTTACCGGTTTGGCGATGGACTCCTTATAAAGTTCCGAAACTTTTATATCGCGGTCCCATGCGATTACATTGTCCAGAAGATTTGTGGAGGTTTTCATGGGAATTATTTCCGTCGAAGACCAAATATTTCTATATCTTACCGCTTTGGCGTTGGAGTCAATACAAAGTTTTCAACTCTTAATATAGTTAGAGGTTACACGCGATAACAATGTTCAGCATAGTTGTAGAGGGTTTCGTCTGGATTATTTGTGTGCCAGACCAAGTAGGTTTCTCTCTTACCGCTTTGAAGCTGGAGTCAATATAAACTTTTTAACTTTTTATACAGAGGTCACATGCGATTGCAATGTTCAGCAAAGTTGTAGAGGTTTTCATGGGGATTATTTCTGTACCAGACCAAAGAGTTCTATATCTTACCGCTTTGGCGCGGGAGTCAATATAAACTTTCAAGCATTTTATACAGAGGTCACATGCGATTACAATGTTCAGCAAAGTTGTAGACGTTTCCATGGGGATTATTTCTGTACCAGACCAAATAGTTCTATATCTTACCGCTTGAGTGCTGGAGTCAATATAAACTTTTGAACTTTTTATACAGAGGTCACATGGGGTTACAATGTTCAGCAAAGTTGTAGAGGTTTTCGTCTGGATTATTTCTGCGTCAGACCAAATACTACTCCCTCTTACCGCTTTGGCGCTGGAGTTAATATAAACCTCTGACCTTTTTATGCAGAGGTCATATGCGATTACAATGTTGACCAAAGTTGTAGAGATTTTTATGGGGATTATTTGTGTCACAGACCAAATAGTTATATATTTTACCGCTTTGGCGCTGGAGTCAATATAAACTTTTTAACTTTTTATACAAAGGTCTCATGCGATTACAATGTTCAGCAAAGTTGTAAAGGTTTTCATGGGGATTATATCTGTACCAGACCAAATAGTTAGATATCTTACCGCTTTGGCGATGGTCCAAATAAAAACTTTTGAACTTTATATAGAGAAGTCACACGGCATTACACTGTTCACCAAAGTTGTAGAGGTTTTCGTCTGGATTATTTCTGTACCATATCAAATAGCTCTCTCTCTTGCCGCTTTGGCGCTGGAGTCAATGTTCAGCAAAGCTGTATAGGCTTTCATGGGGATTATTTCTGTACCAGGCCAAATAGTTAGATATCTTACCGCTTGGGCGATGGACTCAATACAAACTTCTGAAATTTTTATATACACACCCGGTTCCCATGTTCAGCAAAGTTGTTGGGCTTTCCATGGCGATTATTTCTGTCACAGACCAAATAGTTGTATATTTTACAGCTTTGGCGATGGGCTCAATATAAACTTGTGAACTTTTTATACAGAGGTCACATGCAAATAGTTCTATAACTTACCGCTTTGGCGATGGAGTCAATATAAACTTCTGAAATTTTTATATAGAGGTCTCATGCGATTACAATGTTCAGCAAAGTTGTAAAGGTTTTCATGGGGATTATATCTGTACCAGACCAAATAGTTAGATATCTTACCGCTTTGGCGATGGTCCAAATAAAAACTTTTGAACTTTATATAGAGAAGTCACACGGCATTACACTGTTCACCAAAGTTGTAGAGGTTTTCGTCTGGATTATTTCTGTGCCATATCAAATAGCTCTCTCTCTTGCCGCTTTGGCGCTGGAGTCAATGTTCAGCAAAGTTGTAGAGGTTTTCATGGGGATTATTTCTGTACCAGACCAAATAGTTAGATATCTTAACGCTTGGGCGATGGACTCAATACAAACTTCTGAAATTTTTATATACACACGCGGTTCCAATGTTCAGCAAAGTTGTTGGGCTTTCCATGGCGATTATTTCTGTCACAGACCAAATAGTTGTATATTTTACAGCTTTGGCGATGGGCTCAATATAAACTTGTGAACTTTTTATACAGAGGTCACATGCAAATAGTTCTATAACTTACCGCTTTGGCGATGGAGTCAATATAAACTTCTGAAATTTTTATATAGAGGTCACACGCCATTACAATGTTCAGCAAAGTTGTAGAGGTTTTCATGGGGTTTATTTCTGTCCCATACCAAATAGTTAGATATCTTACCGCTTTGGCGATGGACTCAATATAAACTTCTGAAATTTTTATATACAGGTCACACGCGGTTACAATGTTCAGCAAAGTTGCTGAACTTTCCACGGGGATTATTTCTGTCAATATAAACTTCTGAAATTTTTATATAGAGGTCACACGATATTACACTGTTCAGCAAAGTTGTAGAGGTTTTCGTCTGGAATATTTCTGCGTCAGACCAAATACTACTCTCTTTTACCGCTTTGGCGCTGGAGTCAATATAAACTTCTGCCCTTTTTATGCAGAGGTCACATGCGGTTACAATGTTCACCAAAGTTTTAGAGGTTTTGATGGGCATTATTTGTGTCACAGACCAAATAGTTATATATTTTACCGCTTTGGCGCTGGAGTCAATATAAACTTTTTAACTTTTTATACAAACGTCTCATGCGATTACAATGTTCAGCAAAGTTGTAAAGGTTTTCATGGGGATTATATCTGTACCAGACCAAATAGTTAGATATCTTACCGCTTTGGCGATGGTCCAAATAAAAACTTTTGAACTTTATATAGAGAAGTCACACGGCATTACACTGTTCACCAAAGTTGTAGAGGCTCTAATGGGGATTATTTCTGTCACAGACAAAATAGTTCTCTCTCTTACCGCTTTGGCGCTGGAGTCAATATAAACTTTTTAACTTTTTATACAGAGCGCACTTGCGATTACAATGTTCAGCAAAGTTGTAGAGGTTTTCATGGGGATTATTTCTGTACCAGACTAAATAGTTCTATATCTTTCCGCTTGGGCGATGGACTCAATACAAACTTCTGAAATTTTTATATACACACGCGGTTACAATGTTCAGCAAAGTTGTTGGGCTTTCCATGGCGATTATTTCTGTCAGAGACCAAATAGTTGTATATTTTACAGCTTTGGCGATGGGCTCAATATAAACTTATGAACTTTTTATACAGAGGTCACATGCAAACAGTTCCATAACTTACCGCTTTGGCGATGGACTCAATATAAACTTCTGAAATTTTTATATAGAGGTCACACGCCATTATAATGTTCAGCGAAGTTGTAGAGGTTCTCATGGGGATTATTTCTGTACCAGACCAAATAGTTAGATATCTTACCGCTTTGGCGATGGACCCAATTCAAACTTTTGAACTTTATATACAGATGTAACACGGCATTACACTGTTCACCAAAGTTGTAGAGGTTCAAATGGGGACGATTTCTGTCACAGACAAAATAGTCCTATCCTTTACCGCTTTGGCGCTGGAGTCAATAAAATCTGTTGAACTTTTTATACAGAGGTCACATGCGATTACAATGTTCAGCCAAGTTGTAGAGGTTGTCATGGGGATTATTTCTGTACCAGACCAAATAGTTAGATATCTAACCGCTTTGGCGATGGACCCAATTCAAACTTTTGAACTTTATATACAGATGTCACACTGCATTACACTGTTCACCAAAGTTATAGATATTCTAATGGGGCCTATTTCTGTCACAGACAAAATAGCTCTCTCTGTTACGCTTTGGCGCTGGAGTCAATATAAACTTTTTACCTGTTTATACAGAGGTCACATGCGATTACAATGTTCAGCAAAGTTGTGGAGGTTTTCATGAGGATTATTTATGTACCAGACCAAATAGTTAGATATCTTACCGCTTTGGCGATGGACTCAATATAAACTTCTGAAATTTTTATATACAGGTCACACTCGGTTACAATGTTCAGCAAAGTTGCTAAACTTTCCACGGGGATTATTTCTGTCAATATTAACTTCTGAAATTTTTATATAGAGGTCACACGCGGATAGAATGTTCAGCAAAGTTATAAAGGCTTTTGTCTGGATTATTTGTGCCTCAGACAAAATTGTTCTCTTTCTTACTACTTTGGCGGTGGAGTCAATATAAACTTTTGACCTTTTTATACAGAGGTCACACGCGATTACAATTTTCAGTAAAGTTGTAGAGGTTTTCGTCTGGATTATTTCTGCGTCGGACCAAATAGTACTCTGTCTTACCGCTTTGGCGCTGGAGTCAATATAAACTTCGGGTACCTTTTTATGCAGAGGTCACATGGCATTACAATGTTCACCAAAGTTGTAGAGATTTTCATGGGTATTATTTCTGTCCCAGACCAAATAGCTTTATATCTTGCCGCTTTGGCGATGGACTCCTTATAAAGTTCTGAAATTTTTATATAGCGGTCCCATGCGATTACATTGTCCAGAAAATTTGTAGAGGTTTTCATGGGAATTATTTGCATCGAAAACCAAATATTTCTATATCTTAAAGCTTTGGCGTTGGAGTCAATACAAAGTTTTCAACTTTTAATATTGATAGAGGTTACACGCGATAACAATGCTCAGCATAATTGTAGAGGTTTTCGTCTGGATTATTTCTGTGCCAGAACAAGTAGGTTTCTCTCTTACCGCTTTGGCGCTGGGGTCTATAAAAACTTTGGAACTTTTTATAAAGAGGTCACATGCGATTACAATGTTCAGCAAAGTTGTATAGGTTTTCGTCTGGATTATTTCTGTGCCATATCAAATAGCTCTCTCTTACCACTTTGGCGCTGGAGTCAATAAAAACTGTTGAACTTTTTATACAGAGGTCACATGCGATTACAATGTTCAGCAAAGTTGTAGAGCTGTTCATGGGGATTATTTCCGTCGAAGACCAAATATTTCTATATCTTACAGCTTTGGAGTTGGAGTCAATACAAAGTTTTCAACTCTTAATATAGATAGAGGTTACACGCGATTACATTGTTCAGCCAAGTTGTATTTGTTTTCGTCTGGATTATTTCTGTGCCATATCAAATAGCTCTCTCTTACCGCTTTGGCGATGGACTCCTTATAAAGTTCTGAAATTTTTATATCGCGGTCCCATGCGATTACATTGTCCAGAAGATTTGTGGAGGTTTTCATGGGAATTATTTCCGTCGAAGACCAAATATTTCTATATCTTACCGCTTTGTCGTTGGAGTTAATACAAAGTTTTCAACTCTTAATATAGTTAGAGGTTACACGCGATAACAATGTTCAGCATAGTTGTAGAGGGTTTCGTCTGGATTATTTGTGTGCCAGACCAAGTAGTTCTCCCTCTGACCGCTTTGGCGCTGGAGTCAATATAAACTTCTGGCCTTTTTATACAGAGGTCACATGTGATTACTATGTTCAGCAAAGTTGTAGACGTTTTAATGGGGATTATTTCTGTCTCTGACAAAATAGTTCTCTCTCTTACCGCTTTGGCGCTGGAGTCTATAAAAACTGTTGAAGTTTTTATAAAGAGGTCACATGCGATTACAATGTTCAGCAAAGTTGTATAGGTTGTCGTCTGGATTATTTCTGTGCCATATCAAATAGCTCTCTCTTACCGCTTTGGCGCTGGAGTCAATATAAACTTCTGACCTTTTTATGCAGAGGTCACATGCGATTACAATGTTCAGCAAAGTTGTAGAGGTTTTCGTGGGGATTATTTATGTACCACACCAAATAGTTAGATATCTTACCGCTTTGGCGTTGGAGTCAATACAAAGTTTTCAACTCTCAATATAGATAGAGGTTACACGCGATAACAATGTTCAGCATAGTTGTAGTGGTTTTCGTCTGGATTATTTATGTGCCATATCAAATAGCTCTCTTTCTTACCGCTTTGGCGCTGGAGTAAATATAAATTTTTAAGTTTTTATACAGAGGTCACATGCGATTACAATGTTCAGCAAAGTTGTAGAGGTTTTCACGGGGATTATTTATGTACCACACCAAATAGTTAGATATCTTACCGTTTTGGCGTTGGAGTCAATACAAAGTTTTCAACTCTTAATATAGATAGAGGTTACACGCGATGACAATGTTCAGCATAGTTGTAGAGGGTTTCGTCTGGATTATTTCTGTGCCATATCAAATAGCTCGCCCTTACCGGTTTGGCGATGGACTCCTTATAAAGTTCTGAAACTTTTATATCGCGGTCCCACGCGATTACATTGTCCAGAAGATTTGTGGAGGTTTTCATGGGAATTATTTCCGTCGAAGACCAAATATTTCTATATCTTACCGCTTTGTCGTTGGAGTCAATACAAAGTTTTCAACTCTTAATATAGTTAGAGGTTACACGCGATAACAGTGTTCAGCATAGTTGTAGAGGGTTTCGTCTGGATTATTTGTGTGCCAGACCAAGTAGTTCTCCCTCTGACCGCTTTGGCGCTGGAGTCAATATAAACTTCTGACCTTTTTATGCAGAGGTCACATGCGATTACAATGTTCAGCAAAGTTGTAGAGGTTTTCGTGGGGATTATTTATGTACCAGACCAAATAGTTAGATATCTTACCGCTTTGGCGTTGGAGTCAATACAAAGTTTTCAACTCTTAATATAGATAGAGGTTACACGCGATGACAATGTTCAGCATAGTTGTAGAGGGTTTCGTCTGGATTATTTCTGTGCCATATCAAATAGCTCGCCCTTACCGGTTTGGCGATGGACTCCTTATAAAGTTCTGAAACTTTTATATCGCGGTCCCACGCGATTACATTGTCCAGAAGATTTGTGGAGGTTTTCATGGGAATTATTTCCGTCGAAGACCAAATATTTCTATATCTTACCGCTTTGTCGTTGGAGTCAATACAAAGTTTTCAACTCTTAATATAGTTAGAGGTTACACGCGATAACAGTGTTCAGCATAGTTGTAGAGGGTTTCGTCTGGATTATTTGTGTGCCAGACCAAGTAGTTCTCCCTCTGACCGCTTTGGCGCTGGAGTCAATATAAACTTCTGACCTTTTTATGCAGAGGTCACATGCGATTACAATGTTCAGCAAAGTTGTAGAGGTTTTCGTGGGGATTATTTATGTACCAGACCAAATAGTTAGATATCTTACCGCTTTGGCGTTGGAGTCAATACAAAGTTTTCAACTCTCAATATAGATAGAGGTTACACGCGATAACAATGTTCAGCATAGTTGTAGTGGTTTTCGTCTGGATTATTTATGTGCCATATCAAATAGCTCTCTTTCTTACCGCTTTGGCGCTGGAGTAAATATAAATTTTTAAGTTTTTATACAGAGGTCACATGCGATTACAATGTTCAGCAAAGTTGTAGAGGTTTTCATGGCGATTATTTCTGTACCAGACCAAATAGTTCTATATCTTACCGCTTGGGTGCTGGAGTCAATATAAACTTTTGAACTTTTTATACAGAGGTCACATGGGGTTACAATGTTCAGCAAAGTTGTAGAGGTTTTCGTCTGGATTATTTCTGCGTCAGACCAAATACTACTCTCTCTTACCGCTTTGGCGCTGGAGTTAATATAAACCTCTGACCTTTTTATGCAGAGGTCATATGCGATTACATTGTTCAGCCAAGTTGTATTTGTTTTCGTCTGAATTATTTCTGTGCCATATCAAATAGCTCTCTCTTACCGCTTTGGCGATGTACTCCTTATAAAGTTCTGAAATTTTTATATCGCGGTCCCATGCGATTACATTGTCCAGAAGATTTGTGGAGGTTTTCATGGGAATTATTTCCGTCGACGACCAAATATTTCTATATCTTACCGCTTTGTCGTTGGAGTCAATACAAAGTTTTCAACTCTTAATATAGTTAGAGGTTACACGCGATAACAATGTTCAGCATAGTTGTAGAGGGTTTCGTCTGGATTATTTGTGTGCCAGACCAAGTAGTTCTCCCTCTGACCGCTTTGGCGCTGGAGTCAATATAAACTTCTGGCCTTTTTATACAGAGGTCACATGTGATTACTATGTTCAGCAAAGTTGTAGACGTTTTAATGGGGATTATTTCTGTCTCTGACAAAATAGTTCTCTCTCTTACCGCTTTGGCGCTGGAGTCTATAAAAACTGTTGAACTTTTTATAAAGAGGTCACATGCGATTACAATGTTCAGCAAAGTTGTAGAGGTTCTCATGGGGATTATTTCTGTACCAGACCAAATAGTTAGATAACTTACCGCTTTGGCGATGGAGCCAATTCAAACTTTTGAACTTTCTATACAGATGTCACGCGCCATTACACTGTTCACCAAAGTTGTAGAGGTTCTAATGGGGACTATTTCTGTCGCAGATAAAATAGTTCTCTCTCTTACCGCTTTGGCGCTGGAGTCAATATAAACTTTTTACCTTTTCATACAGAGCTCACATGCGATTACAATGTTCATTAAAGTTGTAGAGGTTTTCATGGGGATTATTTCCGTACCAGACCAAATAGTTCTATATCTTACCGTTTTGGCGGTGGACACAATATAAAGTTCTGAAATTTTTATATAGAGGTCACACGGCATTACACTGCAGCAAAGTTGTGGAGGTTTTCGTCTGGATTATTTCTGCGTCAGACCAAACAGTACTCTCTCTTACAGCTCTGGCGCTGGAGTCAATATAAACTTCTGACCTTTTTATACAGAGGTCACATGCGATTACAATGTTCAGCAAAGTTGTAGAGGTTTTCGTGGGGATAATTTATGTACCAGACCAAATAGTTAGATATCTTACCGCTTTGGCGTTGGAGTCAATACAAAGTTTTCAACTCTCAATATAGATAGAGGTTACACGCGATAACAATGTTCAGCATAGTTGTAGAGATTTTCGTCTGGATTATTTATGTGCCATATCAAATAGCTCTCTTTCTTACCGCTTTGGCGCTGGAGTAAATATAAATTTTTAAGTTTTTATACAGAGGTCACATGCGATTACAATGTTCAACAAAGTTGTAGAGGTTTTCATGGGGATTATTTATGTACCACACCAAATAGTTAGATATCTTACCGCTTTGGCGTTGGAGTCAATACAAAGTTTTCAACTCTTAATATAGATAGAGGTTACACGCGATGACAATGTTCAGCATAGTTGTAGAGGGTTTCGTCTGGATTATTTCTGTGCCATATCAAATAGCTCGCCCTTACCGGTTTGGCGATGGACTCCTTATAAAGTTCTGAAACTTTTATATCGCGGTCCTATGCGATTGCATTGTCCAGAAGATTTGTGGAGGTTTTCATGGGAATTATTTCCGTCGAAGACCAAATATTTCTATATCTTACCGCTTTAGCGTTGGAGTCAATACAAAGTTTTCAACTCTTAATATAGTTAGAGGTTACACGCGATAACAATGTTCAGCATAGTTGTAGAGGGTTTCGTCTGGATTATTTGTCTGCCAGACCAAGTAGGTTTCTCTCTTACCGCTTTGACGCTGGTGTCAATATAAACTTTTTAACTTTTTATACAGAGGTCACATGCGATTGCAATGTTCAGCAAAGTTGTAGAGGTTTTCATGGGGATTATTTCTGTACCAGACCAAAGAGTTCTATATCTTACCGCTTTGGCGCGGGAGTCAATATAAACTTTCAAGTATTTTATACAGAGGTCACATGCGATTACAATGTTCAGCAAAGTTGTAGACGTTTCCATGGGGATTATTTCTGTACCAGACCAAAGAGTTCTATATCTTACCGCTTGGGTGCTGGAGTCAATATAAACTTTTGAACTTTTTATACAGAGGTCACATGGGGTTACAATGTTCAGCAAAGTTGTAGAGGTTTTCGTCTGGATTATTTCTGCGTCAGACCAAATACTACTCTCTCTTACCGCTTTGGCGCTGGAGTTAATATAAACTTTTGAACCATTTATACAGAGATCACATGTGATTACTATGTTCGGCAAAGTTGTAGACGTTTTAATGGGGATTATTTCTGTCTGAGACAAAATAGTTCTCTCTCTTACCGCTTTGGCGCTGGAGTCTATAAAAACTTTGGAACTTTTTATAAAGAGGTCACATGCGATTACAATGTTCAGCAAAGTTGTATAGGTTTTCGTCTGGATTATTTCTGTGCCATATCAAATAGCTCTCTCTTACCGCTTTGTCGCTGGAGTCAATAAAAACTGTTGAACTTTTTATACAGAGGTCACATGCGATTACAATGTTCAGCAAAGTTGTAGAGCTGTTCATGGGGATTATTTCCGTCGAAGACCAAATATTTCTATATCTTACAGCTTTGGGCGTTGGAGTCAATACAAAGTTTTCAACTCTTAATATAGATAGAGGTTACACGCGATTACATTGTTCAGCCAAGTTGTATTTGTTTTCGTCTGGATTATTTCTGTGCCATATCAAATAGCTCTCTCTTACCGCTTTGGCGATGGACTCCTTATAAAGTTCTGAAATTTTTATATCGCGGTCCCATGCGATTACATTGTCCAGAAGATTTGTGGAGGTTTTCATGGGAATTATTTCCGTCGACGACCAAATATTTCTATATCTTACCGCTTTGTCGTTGGAGTCAATACAAAGTTTTCAACTCTTAATATAGTTAGAGGTTACACGCGATAACAATGTTCAGCATAGTTGTAGAGGGTTTCGTCTGGATTATTTGTGTGCCAGACCAAGTAGTTCTCCCTCTGACCGCTTTGGCGCTGGAGTCAATATAAACTTCTGGCCTTTTTATACAGAGGTCACATGTGATTACTATGTTCAGCAAAGTTGTAGACGTTTTAATGGGGATTATTTCTGTCTCTGACAAAATAGTTCTCTCTCTTACCGCTTTGGCGCTGGAGTCTATAAAAACTGTTGAACTTTTTATAAAGAGGTCACATGCGATTACAATGTTCAGCAAAGTTGTAGAGGTTCTCATGGGGATTATTTCTGTACCAGACCAAATAGTTAGATAACTTACCGCTTTGGCGATGGAGCCAATTCAAACTTTTGAACTTTCTATACAGATGTCACGCGCCATTACACTGTTCACCAAAGTTGTAGAGGTTCTAATGGGGACTATTTCTGTCGCAGATAAAATAGTTCTCTCTCTTACCGCTTTGGCGCTGGAGTCAATATAAACTTTTTACCTTTTCATACAGAGCTCACATGCGATTACAATGTTCATTAAAGTTGTAGAGGTTTTTATGGGGATTATTTCCGTACCAGACCAAATAGTTCTATATCTTACCGTTTTGGCGGTGGACACAATATAAAGTTCTGAAATTTTTATATAGAGGTCACACGGCATTACACTGCAGCAAAGTTGTGGAGGTTTTCGTCTGTATTATTTCTGCGTCAGACCAAACAGTACTCTCTCTTACAGCTCTGGCGCTGGAGTCAATATAAACTTCTGACCTTTTTATACAGAGGTCACATGCGATTACAATGTTCAGCAAAGTTGTAGAGGTTTTCGTGGGGATAATTTATGTACCAGACCAAATAGTTAGATATCTTACCGCTTTGGCGTTGGAGTCAATACAAAGTTTTCAACTCTCAATATAGATAGAGGTTACACGCGATAACAATGTTCAGCATAGTTGTAGAGGTTTTCGTCTGGATTATTTATGTGCCATATCAAATAGCTCTCTTTCTTACCGCTTTGGCGCTGGAGTAAATATAAATTTTTAAGTTTTTATACAGAGGTCACATGCGATTACAATGTTCAGCAAAGTTGTAGAGGTTTTTATGGGGATTATTTATGTACCACACCAAATAGTTAGATATCTTACCGCTTTGGCGTTGGAGTCAATACAAAGTTTTCAACTCTTAATATAGATAGAGGTTACACGCGATGACAATGTTCAGCATAGTTGTAGAGGGTTTCGTCTGGATTATTTCTGTGCCATATCAAATAGCTCGCCCTTACCGGTTTGGCGATGGACTCCTTATAAAGTTCTGAAACTTTTATATCGCGGTCCCATGCGATTACATTGTCCAGAAGATTTGTGGAGGTTTTCATGGGAATTATTTCCGTCGAAGACCAAATATTTCTATATCTTACCGCTTTAGCGTTGGAGTCAATACAAAGTTTTCAACTCTTAATATAGATAGAGGTTACACGCGATAACAATGTTCAGCATAGTTGTAGAGGGTTTCGTCTGGATTATTTGTGTGCCAGACCAAGTAGTTCTCCCTCTGACCGCTTTGGCGCTGGAGTCAATATAAACTTCTGGCCTTTTTATACAGAGGTCACATGTGATTACTATGTTCAGCAAAGTGGTAGAAGTTTTAATGGGGATTATTTCGGTCTTAGACAAAATAGTCCTCTCTCTTACCGCTTTGGCGCTGGAGTCTATAAAAACTGTTGAACTTTTTATACAGAGGCATCATGGGATTCTAATGTTCAGCCAAGTTGTAGAGGTTCTCAGGGGGATTATTTCTGTACCAGACCAAATAGTTAGATAACTTACTGCTTTGGCGATGGAGCCAATTCAAACTTTTGAACTTTCTATACAGATGTCACGCGCCATTACACTGTTCACCAAAGTTGTAGAGGTTCTAATGGGGACTATTTCTGTCGCAGACAAAATAGTTCTCTCTCTTACCGCTTTGGCACTGGAGTCTATAAAAACTGTTGAACTTTTTATACAGAGGTCACATGCGATTACAATGTTCAGCCAAGTTGTAGAGGTTCCCATGGGGATTATTTCTGTACCAGACCAAATAGTTAGATATCTTACCGCTTTGGCGATGGACCCAATTCAAACTTTTGAACTTTATATACAGATGTCACACTGCATTACACTGTTCACCAAAGTTGTAGAGGTTCTAATGGGGACTATTTCTGTCGCAGACAAAATAGCTCTCTCTCTTACCGCTTTGGCGCTGGAGTCAATACAAACTTTTTACCTTTTTATACAGAGGTCACATGCGATTACAATATTCAGCCAAGTTGTATTTGTTTTCGTCTGGATTATTTCTGTGCCATATCAAATAGCTCTCTCTTACCGCTTTGGCGATGGACTCTTTATAAAGTTCTGAAATTTTTATATCGCGGTTCCATGCGATTACATTGTCCAGAAGATTTGTGGAGGTTTTCATGGGAATTATTTCCGTCGAAGACCAAATATTTCTATATCTTACCGCTTTGGCGTTGGAGTCAATACAAAGTTTTCAACTCTTAATATAGATAGAGGTTACACGCGATAACAATGTTCAGCATAGTTGTAGAGGGTTTCGTCTGGATTATTTGTGTGCCAGACCAAGTAGTTCTCTCTCTTACCACTTTTGCGCTGGAGTCTATAAAAACTGTTGAACTTTTTATAAAGAGGTCACATCCGATTACAATGTTCAGCAAATTTGTATAGGTTTTCGTCTGGATTATTTCTGTGCCATATCCAATAGGTCTCTCTTACCGCTTTGGCGCTGGAGTCAATAAAAACTGTTGAACTTTTTATAAAGAGGTCACATGCGATTACAATGTTCATTAAAGTTGTAGAGGTTTTCATGGGGATTATTTCCGTACAAGACCAAATAGTTCTATATCTTACCGTTTTGGCGGTGGACACAATATAAAGTTCTGAAATTTTTATATAGAGGTCACACGCCATTACACTGCAGCGAAGTTGTGGAGGTTTTCGTCTGGATTATTTCTGCGTCAGACCAAACAGTACTCTCTCTTACAGCTGTGGCGCTGGAGTCAATATAAACTGCTGACCTTTTTATACAGAGGTCACATGCGATTACAATGTTCAGCAAAGTTGTAGAGGTTTTCGTGGGGATTATTTATGTACCAGACCAAATAGTTGGATATCTTACCGCTTTGGCGTTGGAGTCAATACAAAGTTTTCAACTCTCAATATAGATAGAGGTTACACGCGATAACAATGTTCAGCATAGTTGTAGAGGTTTTCGTCTGGATTATTTATGTGCCATATCAAATAGCTCTCTTTCTTACCGCTTTGGCGCTGGAGTAAATATAAATTTTTAAGTTTTTATACAGAGGTCACATGCGATTACAATGTTCAGCAAAGTTGTAGAGGTTTTCATGGGGATTATTTATGTACCACACCAAATAGTTAGATATCTTACCGCTTTGGCGTTGGAGTCAGTACAAAGTTTTCAACTCTTAATATAGATAGAGGTTACACGCGATGACAATGTTCAGCATAGTTGTAGAGGGTTTCGTCTGGATTATTTCTGTGCCATATCAAATGGCTCGCCCTTACCGGTTTGGCGATGGACTCCTTATAAAGTTCTGAAACTTTTATATCGCGGTCCCATGCGATTACATTGTCCAGAAGATTTGTGGAGGTTTTCATGGGAATTATTTCCGTCGAAGACCAAATATTTCTATATCTTACCGCTTTAGCGTTGGAGTCAATACAAAGTTTTCAACTCTTAACATAGATAGAGGTTACACGCGATAACAATGTTCAGCATAGTTGTAGAGCGTTTCGTCTGGATTATTTGTGTGCCAGACCAAGTAGTTCTGCCTCTGACCGCTTTGGCGCTGGAGTCAATATAAACTTCTGGCCTTTTTATACAGAGGTCACATGTGATTACTATGTTCAGCAAAGTTGTAGAAGTTTTAATGGGGATTATTTCTGTCTCAGACAAAATAGTTCTCTCTCTTACCGCTTTGGCGCTGGAGTCTATAAAAACTGTTGAACTTTTTATACAGAGGCAACATGGGATTCTAATGTTCAGCCAAGTTGTAGAGGTTCTCATGGGGATTATTTCTGTACCAGACCAAATAGTTAGATAACTTACCGCTTTGGCGATGGAGCCAATTCAAACTTTTGAACTTTCTATACAGATGTCACGCGCCATTACACTGTTCACCAAAGTTGTAGAGGTTCTAATGGGTACTATTTCTGTCGCAGACAAAATAGTTCTCTCTCTTACCGCTTTGGCACTGGAGTCTATAAAAACTGTTGAACTTTTTATACAGAGGTCACATGCGATTACAATGTTCAGCCAAGTTGTAGAGGTTCCCATGGGGATTATTTCTGTACCAGACCAAATAGTTAGATATCTCACCGCTTTGGCGATGGACCCAATTCAAACTTTTGAACTTTATATACAGATGTCACACTGCATTACACTTTTCACCAAAGTTGTAGAGGTTCTAATGGGGACTATTTCTGTCGCAGACAAAATAGCTCTCTCTCTTACCGCTTTGGCGCTGGGGTCAATATAAACTTTTTACCTTTTTATACAGAGGTCACATGCGATTACAATATTCAGCCAAGTTGTATTTGTTTTCGTCTGGATTATTTCTGTGCCATATCAAATAGCTCTCTCTTACCGCTTTGGCGATGGACTCTTTATAAAGTTCTGAAATTTTTATATCGCGGTTCCATGCGATTACATTGTTCAGAAGATTTGTGGAGGTTTTCATGGGAATTATTTCCGTCGAAGACCAAATATTTCTATATCTTACCGCTTTGGCGTTGGAGTCCATACAAAGTTTTCAACTCTTAATATAGATAGAGGTTACACGCGATAACAATGTTCAGCATAGTTGTAGAGGGTTTCGTCTGGATTATTTGTATGCCAGACCAAGTAGTTCTCTCTCTTACCGCTTTTGCGCTGGAGTCTATAAAAACTGTTGAACTTTTTATAAAGAGGTCACATCCGATTACAATGTTCAGCAAAGTTGTATAGGTTTTCGTCTGGATTATTTCTGTGCCATATCAAATAGGTCTCTCTTACCGCTTTGGCGCTGGAGTCAATAAAAACTGTTGAACTTTTTATAAAGAGGTCACATGCGATTACAATGTTCAGCAAAGTTGTATAGGTTTACGTCTGGATTATTTCTGTGCCATATCAAAAAGCTCGGTCTTACCGCTTTGGCGATGGACTCCTTATAAAGTTCTGAAATTTTTATATCGCGGTTCCATGCGATTACATTGTCCAGAAGATTTGTGGAGGTTTTCATGGGAATTATTTCCGTCGAAGACCAAATATTTCTATATCTTACCGCTTTGGCGTTGGAGTCAATACAAAGTTTTCAACTCTTAATATAGATAGAGGTTACACGCGATAACAATGTTCAGCATAGTTGTAGAGGGTTTCGTCTGGATTATTTGTGTGCCAGACCAAGTAGTTCTCTCTCTTACCGCTTTTGCGCTGGAGTCTATAAAAACTGTTGAACTTTTTATAAAGAGGTCACATCCGATTACAATGTTCAGCAAAGTTGTATAGGTTTTCGTCTGGATTATTTCTGTGCCATATCAAATAGGTCTCTCTTACCGCTTTGGCGCTGGAGTCAATAAAAACTGTTGAACTTTTTATAAAGAGGTCACATGCGATTACAATGTTCAGCAAAGTTGTATAGGTTTACGTCTGGATTATTTCTGTGCCATATCAAAAAGCTCGGTCTTACCGCTTTGGCGATGGACTCCTTATAAAGTTCTGAAATTTTCATATCGCGGTCCCATGCGATTACATTTTCCAGAAGATTTGTGGAGGTTTTCATGGGAATTATTTCCGTCGAAGACCAAATATTTCTATATCTTACAGCTTTGGCGTTGGAGTCAATACAAAGTTTTCAACTCTTAATATAGATAGAGGTTACACGCGATAACAATGTTCAGCATAGTTGTAGAGGGTTTCGTCTGGATTATTTGTGTGCCAAACCAAGTAGTTCTCTCTATGACCGCTTTGGCGCTGGAGTCAATAAAAACTGTTGAACTTTTTATACAGAGGTCACATGCGATTACAATGTTCAGCCAAGTTGTATTTGTTTTCGTCTGGATTATTTCTGTGCCATATCAAATAGCTCGCCCTTAACGCTTTGGCGATGGACTCCTTTTAAAGTTCTGAAATTTTTATATCGCGATCTCATGCGATTACATTGTCCAGAAGATTTGTGGAGATTTTCATGGGAATTCTTTCCATCGAAGACCAAATATTTCTATATCTTACCGCTTTGGCGTTGGAGTCAATACAAAGTTTTCAACTCTTAATATAGATAGAGGTTACACGCGATAACAATGTTCAGCATAGTTGTAGAGGGTTTCGTCTGGATTATTTGTGTGCCAGACCAAGTAGTTCTCTCTCTTACTGCTTTGGCGCTGGAGTCTATAAAAACTGTTGAACTTTTTTAAAGGGGTCACATCGGATTACAATGTTCAGCAAAGTTGTATAGGTTTTCATCTGGATTATTTCTGTGCCATATCAAATAGGTCTCTCTTACCGCCTTGGCGCTGGAGTCAATAAAAACTGTTGAACTTTTTATACAGAGGTCACATGCGATAACAATGTTCAGCAAAGTGGTAGAGGTTTTCATGGGGATTATTTCTGTACCAGACCAAATAGTTTTATATCTTACCGCTTTGGCGATGGACTCAATATAAACTTCTGAAATTTTTATATACAGGTCACACGCGGTTACAATGTTCAGCAAAGTTGCTAAACTTTCCACGGGGATTATTTCTGTCCCAGACCAAATAGTTCTATATCTTACCGTTTTGGCGATGGACTCAATATAAACTTCTGGAATTTTTATATAGAGGTTACACGCGGATAGAATGTTCAGCAAAGTTATAAAGGTTTTTGTCTGGATTATTTGTTCCTCAGACAAAATTGTTCTCTTTCTTACTACTTTGGCGGTGGAGTCAATATAAACTTTTGACCTTTTTATACAGAGGTCACACGCGATTACAATTTTCAGTAAAGTTGTAGAGGTTTTCGTCTGGATTATTTCTTCATCGGACCAAATAGTACTCTGTCTTACCGCTTTGGCGCTGGAGTCAATATAAACTTCGGAACTTTTTATGCAGAGGTCACATGGGATTACAATGTTCACCAAAGTTGTAGAGATTTTCATGGGGATTATTTCTGTCCCAGACCAAATAGGTCTATATCTTACCGCTTTGGCGATGGAGTCCTTATAAATTTCTGAAATTTTTATATAGCGGTCCCATTCGATTACATTGTCCAGAAAATTTGTAGAGGTTTTCATGGGAATTATTTGCGTCGAAAACCAAATATTTCTATATCTTAAAGCTTTGGCGTTGGAGTCAAAATAAAGTTTTCAACTTTTAATATTGATAGAGGTTACACGCGATAACAATGCTCAGCATAATTGTAGAGGTTTTCGTCTGGATTATTTCTGTGCCAGACCAAGTAGGTTTCACTCTTACCGGTTTAGCGCTGGAGTCAATATAAACTTTTTAACTTTTTATACAGAGGTCACATGCGATTACAATGTTCAGCAAAGTTGTAGAGGTTTTCATGGGGATTATTTCTGTACCAGACCAAATAGTTCTATATCTTACGGCTTTGGCGGTGGAGTCAATATAAACTTTCAAGCATTTTATACAGAGGTCACATGCGATTACAATGTTCAGCAAAGTTGTACAGATTTCCATCGGGATTATTTCTGTACCAGACCAAATAGTTCTATATCTTACCGCTTGGGTTCTGGAGTCAATATAAACTTTTGAACTTTTTATACAGAGATCACATGTGGTTACAATGTTCAGCAAATTTGTGGAGGTTTTCATGGGGATTATTTCTGTACCAGACCAAATAGTTCTATATCTTACCCCTTGGGTGCTGGAGTCAATATAAACTTTAGAACTTTTTATACAGAGATCACATGTGGTTACAATGTACAGCAAAATTGTAGAGGTTTTCATGGGGATTATTTCTGTCCCAGACCAAATAGTTCTGTATGTTACCGCTTTGGCGATGGACCCAATACAAACTTTTGAACTTTGGATATAGAAGTCACACGGCACTACACTGTTCACCAAAGTTGTAGAGGTTTTCGTCTGGATTATTTCTGTGCCATATCAAAAAGCTCTCTCTCTTACCGCTTTGGCGCTGGAGTCAATATAAACTTTTTACCTTTTTATACAGAGGTCACATGCGATTACAATATTCAGCCAAGTTGTATTTGTTTTCGTCTGGATTATTTCTGTGCCATATCAAATAGCTCTCTCTTACCGCTTTGGCGATGGACTCTTTATAAAGTTCTGAAATTTTTATATCGCGGTTCCATGCGATTACATTGTCCAGAAGATTTGTGGAGGTTTTCATGGGAATTATTTCCGTCGAAGACCAAATATTTCTACATCTTACCGCTTTGGAGTTGGAGTCAATACAAAGTTTTCAACTCTTAATATAGATAGAGGTTACACGCGATAACAATGTTCAGCATAGTTGTAGAGGGTTTCGTCTGGATTATTTGTGTGCCAGACCAACTAGTTCTCTCTCTTACCGCTTTTGCGCTGGAGTCTATAAAAACTGTTGAACTTTTTATAAAGAGGTCACATCCGATTACAATGTTCAGCAAAGTTGTATAGGTTTTCGTCTGAATTATTTCTGTGCCATATCCAATAGGTCTCTCTTACCGCTTTGGCGCTGGAGTCAATAAAAACTGTTGAACTTTTAATAAAGAGGTCACATGCGATTACAATGTTCATTAAAGTTGTAGAGGTTTTCATGGGGATTATTTCCGTACAAGACCAAATAGTTCTATATCTTACCGTTTTGGCGGTGGACACAATATAAACTTCTGAAATTTTTATATAGAGGTCACACGCCATTATACTGCAGCGAAGTTGTGGAGGTTTTCGTCTGGATTATTTCTGCGTCAGACCAAACAGTACTCTCTCTTACAGCTGTGGCGCTGGAGTCAATATAAACTTCTGAACTTTTTATACAGAGGTCACATGCGATTACAATGTTCAGCAAAGTTGTAGAGGTTTTCGTGGGGATTATTTATGTACCAGACCAAATAGTTGGATATCTTACCGCTTTGGCGTTGGAGTCAATACAAAGTTTTCAACTCTCAATATAGATAGAGGTTACACGCGATAACAATGTTCAGCATAGTTGTAGAGGTTTTCGTCTGGATTATTTATGTGCCATATCAAATAGCTCTCTTTCTTACCGCTTTGGCGCTGGAGTAAATATAAATTTTTAAGTTTTTATACAGAGGTCACATGCGATTACAATGTTCAGCAAAGTTGTAGAGGTTTTCATGGGGATTATTTATGTACCACACCAAATAGTTAGATATCTTACCGCTTTGGCGTTGGAGTCAGTACAAAGTTTTCAACTCTTAATATAGATAGAGGTTACACGCGATGACAATGTTCAGCATAGTTGTAGAGGGTTTCGTCTGGATTATTTCTGTGCCATATCAAATAGCTCGCCCTTACCGGTTTGGCGATGGACTCCTTATAAAGTTCTGAAACTTTTATATCGCGGTCCCATGCGATTACATTGTCCAGAAGATTTGTGGAGGTTTTCATGGGAATTATTTCCGTCGAAGACCAAATATTTCTATATCTTACCGCTTTAGCGTTGGAGTCAATACAAAGTTTTCAACTCTTAATATAGATAGAGGTTACACGCGATAACAATGTTCAGCATAGTTGTAGAGGGTTTCGTCTGGATTATTTGTGTGCCAGACCAAGTAGTTCTCCCTCTGACCGCTTTGGCGCTGGAGTCAATATAAACTTCTGGCCTTTTTATACAGAGGTCACATGTGATTACTATGTTCAGCAAAGTTGTAGAAGTTTTAATGGGGATTATTTCTGTCTCAGACAAAATAGTTCTCTCTCTTACCGCTTTGGCGCTGGAGTCTATAAAAACTGTTGAACTTTTTATACAGAGGCAACATGGGATTCTAATGTTCAGCCAAGTTGTAGAGGTTCTCATGGGGATTATTTCTGTACCAGACCAAATAGTTAGATAACTTACCGCTTTGGCGATGGAGCCAATTCAAACTTTTGAACTTTCTATACAGATGTCACGCGCCATTACACTGTTCACCAAAGTTATAGAGGTTCTAATGGGTACTATTTCTGTCGCAGACAAAATAGTTCTCTCTCTTACCGCTTTGGCACTGGAGTCTATAAAAACTGTTGAACTTTTCATACAGAGGTCACATGCGATTACAATGTTCAGCCAAGTTGTAGAGGTTCCCATGGGGATTATTTCTGTACCAGACCAAATAGTTAGATATCTTACCGCTTTGGCGATGGACCCAATTCAAACTTTTGAACTTTATATACAGATGTCACACTGCATTACACTGTTCACCAAAGTTGTAGAGGTTCTAATGGGGACTATTTCTGTCGCAGACAAAATAGCTCTCTCTCTTACCGCTTTGGCGCTGGAGTCAATATAAACTTTTTACCTTTTTATACAGAGGTCACATGCGATTACAATATTCAGCCAAGTTGTATTTGTTTTCGTCTGGATTATTTCTGTGCCATATCAAATAGCTCTCTCTTACCGCTTTGGCGATGGACTCTTTATAAAGTTCTGAAATTTTTATATCGCGGTTCCATGCGATTACATTGTCCAGAAGATTTGTGGAGGTTTTCATGGGAATTATTTCCGTCGAAGACCAAATATTTCTATATCTTACCGCTTTGGCGTTGGAGTCAATACAAAGTTTTCAACTCTTAATATAGATAGAGGTTACACGCGATAACAATGTTCAGCATAGTTGTAGAGGGTTTCGTCTGGATTATTTGTGTGCCAGACCAAGTAGTTCTCTCTCTTACCGCTTTTGCGCTGGAGTCTATAAAAACTGTTGAACTTTTTATAAAGAGGTCACATCCGATTACAATGTTCAGCAAAGTTGTATAGGTTTTCGTCTGGATTATTTCTGTGCCATATCAAATAGGTCTCTCTTACCGCTTTGGCGCTGGAGTCAATAAAAACTGTTGAACTTTTTATAAAGAGGTCACATGCGATTACAATGTTCAGCAAAGTTGTATAGGTTTACGTCTGGATTATTTCTGTGCCATATCAAAAAGCTCGGTCTTACCGCTTTGGCGATGGACTCCTTATAAAGTTCTGAAATTTTCATATCGCGGTCCCATGCGATTACATTGTCCAGAAGATTTGTGGAGGTTTTCATGGGAATTATTTCCGTCGAAGACCAAATATTTCTATATCTTACAGCTTTGGCGTTGGAGTCAATACAAAGTTTTCAACTCTTAATATAGATAGAGGTTACACGCGATTACAATGTTCAGCCAAGTTGTATTTGTTTTCGTCTGGATTATTTCTGTGCCATATCAAATAGCTCTCTCTTACCGCTTTGGCGATGGACTCCTTATAAAGTTCTGAAATTTTTATATCGCGGTCCCATGCGATTACATTGTCCAGAAGATTTGTGGAGGTTTTCATGGGAATTATTTCCGTCGAAGACCAAATATTTCTATATCTTACCGTTTTGGCGTTGGAGTCAATAAAAAGTTTTCAACTCTTAATATAGATAGAGGTTACACGCGATAACAATGTTCAGCATAGTTGTAGAGGGTTTCGTCTGGATTATTTGTGTGCCAAACCAAGTAGTTCTCTCTATGACCGCTTTGGCGCTGGAGTCAATAAAAACTGTTGAACTTTTTATACAGAGGTCACATGCGATTACAATGTTCAGCCAAGTTGTATTTGTTTTCGTCTGGATTATTTCTGTGCCATATCAAATAGCTCGCCCTTAACGCTTTGGCGATGGACTCCTTTTAAAGTTCTGAAATTTTTATATCGCGATCTCATGCGATTACATTGTCCAGAAGATTTGTGGAGATTTTCATGGGAATTCTTTCCATCGAAGACCAAATATTTCTATATCTTACCGCTTTGGCGTTGGAGTCAATACAAAGTTTTCAACTCTTAATATAGATAGAGGTTACACGCGATAACAATGTTCAGCATAGTTGTAGAGGGTTTCGTCTGGATTATTTGTGTGCCAGACCAAGCAGTTCTCTCTCTTACTGCTTTGGCGCTGGAGTCTATAAAAACTGTTGAACTTTTTTAAAGGGGTCACATCGGATTACAATGTTCAGCAAAGTTGTATAGGTTTTCGTCTGGATTATTTCTGTGCCATATCAAATAGGTCTCTCTTACCGCCTTGGCGCTGGAGTCAATAAAAACTGTTGAACTTTTTATACAGAGGTCACATGCGATAACAATGTTCAGCAAAGTGGTAGAGTTTTTCATGTGGATTATTTCTGTACCAGACCAAATAGTTTTATATCTTACCGCTTTGGCGATGGACTCAATATAAACTTCTGAAATTTTTATATACAGGTCACACGCGGTTACAATGTTCAGCAAAGTTGCTAAACTTTCCACGGGGATTATTTCTGTCCCAGACCAAATAGTTTTATATCTTACCGTTTTGGCGATGGACTCAATATAAACTTCTGGAATTTTTATATAGAGGTCACACGCGGATAGAATGTTCAGCAAAGTTATAAAGGTTTTTGTCTGGATTATTTGTGCCTCAGACAAAATTGTTCTCTTTCTTACTAATTTGGCGCTGGAGTCAATATAAACTTTTGACCTTTTTATACAGAGGTCACACGCGATTACAATTTTCAGTAAAGCTGTAGAGGTTTTCGTCTCGATTATTTCTTCATCGGACCAAATAGTACTCTGTCTTACCGCTTTGGCGCTGGAGTCAATATAAACTTTTGAACTTTTTATACAGAGATCACATGTGGTTACAATGTTCAGCAAAGTTGTAGAGGTTTTCATGGGGCTTATTTCTGTACCAGACCAAATAGTTCTATATGTTACCGCTTTGGCGATGGACCCAATACAAACTTTTGAACTTTATATACAGAAGTCACACGGCATTACACTGTTCACCAAAGTTGTAGAGGCTCTAATGGGGATTATTTCTGTCGCAGACAAAATAGTTCTCCCTCTTACCGCTGTGGCGTTGGAGTCAATAAAAACTGTTGAACTTTTTATACAGAGGTCACATGCGAATACAATGTTCAGCAAAGTTGTAGAGGTTTTCGTCTGGATTGTTTCTGTGCCATATCAAATAGCTCTCTCTTACCGCTTTGGCGCTGGAGTCAATATAAACTTTTTAACTTTTTATACAGAGGTCACATGCGATTACAATGTTCAACAAATTTGTAGAGGTTTTCATGGGGATTATTTCTGTACCAGACGAAGTAGTTCTATATCTTTCCGCTTTGGCGATGGACTCAATAAAAACTTCTGAAATTTTTTTATAGAGGTCACACGATATTACACTGTTAAACAAAGTTGTAGAGGTTTTCGTCTGGAATATTTCTGCGTCAGACCAAATACTACCCTCTCTTACCGCTTTGGTGCTGGAGTCAATATAAACTTCTGACCTTTTTATGCAGAGGTCAAATGCGATTACAATATTGACCAAAGTTGTAGAGATTTTTATGGGGATTATTTCTGTCCCAGACCAAATAGCTCTCTCTCTTACCGCTTTGGCGCTGGAGTCAATATAAACTTTTGAACTTTTTATACAGAGATCACATGTGGTTACAATGTTCAGCAAAGTTGTAGAGGTTTTCATGGGGATTATTTCTGTACCAGACCAAATAGTTCAATATATTACCGCTTGGGTGCTGGAGGAAATTTAAACTTTTGAACTTCTTATACAGAGATCACATGTGGTTACAATGTTCAGCAAAGTTGTAGAGGTTTTCATGGGGCTTATTTCTGCCCCAGACCAAATAGTTTTATATGTCACCGCTTTGGCGATGGACCCAATACAAACTTTTGAACTTTAGATACAGAAGTCACACGGCATTACACTGTTCACCAAAGTTGTAGAGGTTTTCGTCTGGATTATTTCTGTACTATATCAAATAGTTCTCTCTCTAACCACTTTGGCGCTGGAGTAAATATAAACTTTTTAACTTTTTATACAGAGGTCACATGCGATTACTATATTCAGTAAAGTTGTAGAGGTTTTCATGGGGATTATTTCCGTACCAGACCAAATAGTTCTATATCTTACCGCTTTGGCGGTTTACTCAATATAAACTTCTGAAATTTTTGTGTAGAGGTCACACGCCATTACACTGCAGCAAAGTTGTAGAGGTTTTCGTCTGGATTATTTCTGTTCCAGAACAAATAGTTCTGTCTCTTACCGCTTGGGCGCTGGAGTCAATATAAACTTCTGACCTTTTTATGCAAAAGTCACATGCGATTACAATATTCACCAAAGTTGTAGAGATTTTCATGGGGATTATTTCTGTACCAGACCAAATTGTTCTATATCTTACCGCTTTGTCGATAGACTCAATATAAACTTCTGAAATTTTTATATAGGGATCACACGCGGTTACAATTTTCACCAAAGTTGTAGAGGTTTTCATGGGAACTATTACTGTCCCAGACCAAATAGTTCTATATCTTACCGCTTTGGCGTTGGAGTCAATACAAAGTTTTCAACTTTTAATAGAGATAGAGGTTACACGCGATAACAATGTTCAGCATAATTGTAGAGGTTTTCGCCTGGATTATTTCTGTGCCAGACCAAGTAGGTCTCTCTCTTACCGCTTTGGCGCTGGAGTAAATATAAACTTCTGACCTTTTTATGCAGAGGTCATATGCGATGACAATGTTGACCAAAGTTGTAGAGATTTTTATGAGGATTATTTCTGTCCCAGACCCAATAGCTCTCTCTCTTACCGCTTTGGTGCTGGAGTCAATATAAACTTTTGAACTTTTTTTACAAAGGTCACATGCGATTACAATGGTCAGCAAAGTTATAGAGGTTTTCATGGGGATTATTTCTGTCCAGGACCAAATAGTTCTGTATCTTACCGCTTTGTCGATGGACTCAATATAAACTTCTGAAATTTTTATATAGAGGTCACACGCGGAGAGAATGTTCAGAAAATTTGTAGAGGTTTTCATTTGGATTAGTTGTGTCTCAGACAAAATTGTTCCCCTTCTTATCACTTTGGCGCTGGAGTCAATATAAAATTTTGACCTTTTTATACAGAGGTCACATGTGATTACAATTTTCAGCAAAGTTGTAGCGGTTTTCGTCTGGAATATTTCTGTGCCAGACCAAATAGCACTCTCTCTTACCACTTTGGCGATGGACTCAATACAAACCTTTGAAGTTTTTATATAGAAGTCACACGCCTGGACACTGTTCACCAAATTTGTAGAGGTTTTAATGGGGATTATTTCTGTCCCAGACCAAATAGTTCTGTATCTTACCGCTTTGTCGATAGACTCAATATAAACTTCTGAAATTTTTATATAGGGATCACACGCGGTTACAATTTTCACCAAAGTTGTAGAGGTTTTCATGGGAACTATTACTGTCCCAGACCAAATAGTTCTATATGTTACCGCTTTGGCGATGGACCCAATAGAAACTTTTGAACTTTATATACAGAAGTCACCCGGCATTAGACTGTTCACCAAATTTGTAGGGGTTCTAATGGGGATTATGTGTGCCTCAGACAAAATTGTTCTCTTTCTTACCGCTTTGGCGCTGGAGTCAATAAAAACTGTTGAACTTTTTATACAGAGGTCACATGCGATTACAATGTGCAGCAAAATTGTGGAGGCTTTCGTCTGGCTTATTTCTGTGACATATCAAATAACCCTCTCTCTTTCCGCTTTGGCGCTGGAGTCAATAAAAGCTTCTGAAATTTTTATATAGAGGTCACACGCGGTTACAGTACTCAGTAAAGTTGTTGAGGTTTTCGTCTGGATTATTTGTGCCTCAGACAAAAGTTTTCTCTTTCTTACCACTTTGGCGCTGGAGTCAATATAAACTTTTGACCTTTTTATACAGAGGTCAGATGGGATTACAATGTTCACCAAAGTTGTAGAGGTTTTCATGGGGATTATTTCCAAATAGCTCTGTATCTTACCGCTTTGGTGATGGACTCAATATAAACTTTTGAAATTTTTATATAGAAGTCACAAGCCTTTAGACTGTTCACTAAATTTGTAGAGGTTTTAATGGGGATTATTTCTGTCTCAGGCAAAATTGTTCTCTCTCTTACCGCTTTGGCGCTGGAGTCAATAAAAGCTTCTGAAATTTTTATATAGAGGTCACACGCGGTTACAGTACTCAGTAAAGTTGTTGAGGTTTTCGTCTTTATTATTTGTGCCTCAGACACAAGTTTTCTCTTTCTTACCACTTTGGCGCTGGAGTCAATATAAACTTTTGACCTTTTTATACAGAGGTCAAACAGTATTACTATGTTCAGCAAAGTTGTAGATGTTTTCATGTTGGTTAATTCTGTCCCAGACCAAATAGTTCTATATCTTACCGCTTTTTATACAGAGGTCACCTGCTATTACAATGGTCACCAAAGTTCTAGAGGTTTTCATCGGGATTATTTTTGTCTCAGACCAAATAGCTCTATATCTTACCGCTTTGTCGATGGACTCAATACAAACCTTTGAAGTTTTTATATAGAAGTCACACGCCTTTACACTGTTCACCAAATTTGTAGAGGTTTTAATGGGGATTATTTCTGTCTCAGACAAAATTGTTCTCTCTCTTACCGCTTTGGCGCTGGAGTCAATAAAACTTCTGAAATTTTTATATAGAGGTCACACGCGGTTACAGTACTCAGTAAAGTTGTTGAGGTTTTCGTCTGGATTGTTTGTGCCTCAGACAAAAGTTTTCTCTTCCTTACCACTTTGGCGCTGGAGTCAATCTAAACTTTTGACCTTTTTATACAGAGGTCTCATGTGATTACTATGCTCAGCAAAGTTCTAGAGGATTTGATTGGGATTATTTCCGTACCAGACCATATAGCTCTATGTCTTACCGCTTTGGTGATGGACTCAATATAAACTATTCAAATTTTTATATAGAGGTCACTCGCGATTACAATGTGCAGCAAAGTTGTAGAGCTTTTCATACAGCTTATTTCTGTAGAAGAGTAAATAGTTCTATCTCTTTCCGCTTTGGCGTTGGAGTCAATATAAATTTTTAACTTTTTATACAGACGTCCTACGCGGTTATAATTTTCAGCAAAGTGGTAGAGGTTTTCGCTTGGGTTATTGCTTAGCCAGACCAAATGGCTTTCTTTCTTACCGTTTCGGCGCTGGAGTCAATATAAACTTTTGAACTTTTTATATAGAGGTCACATGCGATTACTATGCTCAGCAAAGTTCTAGAGAATTTCATGGGGACTATTTTCGTCCCAGACCATATAGCTCTATGTCTTACCGCTTTGGCGATGGACGCAATAAAAACTTCTGAAATTTTTATATAGACGTCACACGCGATTACAATGTGCAGCAAAGTTGTAGAGCTTTTCATACAGCTTATTTCTGTCGAAGAATAAATATTTCTATCTCTTTCCGCTTTGGCCTTGGGGTCAATATAAACATTTGAACTTTTTATCCAGAGGTCACATGAGGTTACAATTTTCAGCAAACTAGTGGAGGTTTTTGTCTGGGTTATTTCTGTCTAAGAATAAATAGTTCTATCCCTTTCCACTTTGGCCTTCGAGTCAATATAAACTTTTGAACTTTTTATACAGAGGTCACATGCGATTACTATGCTCAGCAAAGTTCTAGAGGATTTCATGGGGATTATTTCCGTCCCAGACCATATAGCTCTATGTCTTACCGCTTTGGCGATGGACGCAATAAAAAGTTCTGACATTTTTATATAGAGGTCACCCGCGATTACAATGCGCAGCAAAGTTGTAGAGCTTTTCATACAGCTTATTTCTGTCGATGAATAAATATTTCTATCTCTTTCCGCTTTGGCCTTGGGGTCAATATAAAAATTTGAACTTTTTATACAGAGGTCACATGCGGTTACAATTTTCAGCAAACTAGTGGAGGTTTTTGTCTGGGTTATTTCTGTCGAAGAATAAATAGTTCTCCTCCTTACCACTTTGGCGTTGGAGTCAATATAAACCTTTGAAATTTTTATATAGAAGTCAAACGCCTTTACACTGTTCACCAAATTTGTAGAGGTTTTAATGGGAATTATTTCTGTCTCAGACAAAATTGTTCTCTCTCTTACCGCTTTGGCGCTGGAGTCAATATAAACTTTTGACCTTTTTATAAAGAGGTCACATGTGATTACTATGTTCAGCAAAGTTGTAGACGTTTCCATGGGGATTATTTCTGTCCCAGACCAAATAGTTCTATATCTTACCACTTTGGTGATGGAATCAATATAAACTTCTGAAATTATTATATAGGGATCACACGCGGTTACAATGTTCAGGAAATTTGTAGAGGCTTTCATGGGGATTATTTCTGTCCAAGCTTAAATAGTTCTATATCTTACCGCTTTGGCGATGGACTCAATATAAACTTCTGAAATTTTAATATAGAGGTCACACGCGGAGAGAATGTTCAGCAAATTTGTAGAATTTTTCGTCTGGATTAGTTGCCTCTCAGACAAAATTGTTCCCTTTCTTACCACTGTGGCGCTGGAGTCAATATAAAATTTTGGCCTTTTTATACAGAGGTCACCTGCGATGACAATGGTCACCAAAGTTGTAGAGGTTTTCATCGGGATTATTTCTGTCCCACACCAAATAGCTCTATATCTTACCGCTTTGGCGATGGACTCAATACAAACCTTTGAAGTTTTTATATAGAAGTCAAACGCCTTTACACTGTTCACCAAATTTGTAGAGGTTTTAATGGGGATTATTTCTGTCTCAGACAAAATTGTTCTCTCTCTTACCGCTTTGGCGCTGGAGTCAATATAAACTTTTGACCTTTTTATACAGAGGTCACATGTGATTGCTATGTTCAGCAAAGTTGTAGATGTTTCCATGGGGATTATTTCTGTCCCAGACCAAATAGTTCTATATCTTACCGCTTTGGTGATGGACTCAATATAAACTTCTAAACTTTTTATACAGACGTCCTACGCGGTTATAATTTTCAGCAAAGTGGTAGAGGTTTTCGCTTGGGTTATTGCTTAGCCAGACCAAATGGTTTTCTTTCTAACCGCCTCGGCGCTGGAGTCAATATAAACTTTTGAACTTTTTATATAGAGGTCACATGCGATTACTATGCTCAGCAAAGTTCTAGAGGATTTCATGGGGATTATTTCCGTCCCAGACCATATAGCTCTATGTCTTACCGCTTTGGCGATGGACGCAATAAAAACTTCTGAAATTTTTATATAGAGGTCACACGCGGTTACAATGTGCAGCAAAGTTGTAGAGCTTTTCATACAGCTTATTTCTGTCGAAGAATAAATATTTCTATCTCTTTCCGCTTTGGCCTTGGGGTCAATATAAACATCTGAACTTTTTATACAGAGGTCACATGCGGTTACAATTTTCAGCAAACTAGTGGAGGTTTTTGTCTGGGTTATTTCTGTCGAAGAATAAATAGTTATATCCTTTTCCACTTTGGCCTTGGTGTCAATATAAACTTTTGAACTTTTTATACAGAGGTCACATGCGATTACAATGTTCAACAAAGTTGTAGAGGCTTTCATGGGGATTATTTTTGTCCCAGATCATATGGTTCTATGTCTCACCGCTTTGGCGATGGACTCAATATAAACTTCTAAACTTTTTTTACAGACGTCCTACGCGGTTATAATTTTCAGCAAAGTGGTAGCGGTTTTCGTCTGGGTTATTGCTTAGCCAGACCAAAAGGTTTTCTTTCTTACCGCCTCGGCGCTGGAGTCAATATAAACTTTTGAACTTTTTATATAGAGGTCACATGCGATTTCTATGCTCAGCAAAGTTCTAGAGGATTTCATGGGGATTATTTCCGTCCCAGACCATATAGCTCTATGTCTTACCGCTTTGGCGATGGACGCAATAAAAACTTCTGAAATTTTTATATAAAGGTCACACGCGATTACCATGTGCAGCAAAGTTGTAGAGCTTTTCATACAACTTATTTCTGTCGAAGAATAAATATTTCTATCTCTTTCCGCTTTGGCCTTGGGGTCAATATAAACATTTGAACTTTTTATACAGAGGTCACATGCGGTTACAATTTTCAGCAAACTAGTGGAGGTTTTTGTCTGGGTTATTTCTGTCGAAGAATAAATAGTTCTATCCCTTTCCACTTTGGCCTTCGAGTCAATATAAACTTTTGAACTTTTTATACAGAGGTCACATGCGATTACTATGCTCAGCAAAGTTCTAGAGGATTTCATGGGGATTATTTCCGTCCCAGACCATATAGCTCTATGTCTTACCGCTTTGGCGATGGACGCAATAAAAAGTTCTGAAATTTTTATATAGAGGTCACACGCGATTACAATGCGCAGCAAAGTTGTAGAGCTTTTCATACAGCTTATTTCTGTCGAAGAGTAAATAGTTCTATCTCTTTCCGCTTTGGCGTTGGAGGCAATATAAATTTTTAACTTTTTATATAGAAGTCACACGCCATTAAACTGTTCACCAAAGTTGTAGAGGTTTTCATGGGAATTATTTCTGTCTCAGACAAAATTGTTCTCTCTCTTACCGCTTTGGCGCTGGAGTCAATATAAACTTTTGACCTTTTTATAAAGAGGTCACATGTCATTACTATGTTCAGCAAAGTTGTAGACGTTTCCATGGGGATTATTTCTGTCCCAGACCAAATAGTTCTATATCTTACCGCTTTGGCGATGGACTCAATATAAACTTCTGAAATTTTTATATAGAGGTCACACGCGGAGAGAATGTTCAGCAAATTTGTAGAGGTTTTCGTCTTGATTGGTTGCGTCTCAGACAAAATTTTTCCCTTTCTTACCACTGTGGCGCTGGAGTCAATATAAAATTTTGACCTTTTTATACAGAGGTCACATGTGATCACAATTTTCAGCAAAGTTGTAGCGGTTTCCGTCTGGAATATTTCTGTGCCAGACGAAATAGTACTATCTCTTACCGCTTTGGCGCTGGAGTCAATATAAACTTTTGAACTTTTTATACAGAGGTCAGGTGCGATTACAATGTTCACCAAAGTTGTAGAGGTTTTCGTGGGGATTATTTCTGTTCCAGACCAAATAGCTCTATATATTACCGCTCTGGCGATGGACCTAATAGAAACTTTTGAACTTTATATACAGAGGTCAGGTGCGATTACAATGTTCACCAAATTTGTAGAGGTTTTCATGGGGATTATTTCTGTCTCAGAGCAAATTGTTTTCTTTCTTACCACTTTGGCGCTGGAGTCAATATAAACTTTTGACCTTTTTATACAGAGGTCACATACGATTACAATTTTCAGCAAAGTTGTAGAGGTTTCCGTCTGGATTATTTCTGGCTCAGACAAAATTGTTCTCTTCCTTACCACTTCGGCGTTGGAGTCAATATAAACTTTTGACCTTTTTATATAGAGGTAACATGTGATTACTATGTTCAGCAAAGTTGTAGATGTTTTCATGGGAATTATTTCTGTCCCAGACCAAATAGTTCCATATCTTACCGCTTTGGCGATGGACTGAATTTAAACTTCTGAAATTTTTATATAGAGTTCACACGCGGTTACAATGTTCAGCAAAGTTGTAGAGGTATTCGTCTGGGTTATTGCTGTGCCAGAGCAAATGGTTTTCTTTGTTACCGCTTTGGCGCTGGAGTCAATATAAACTTTTGAACTTTTTATACAGAGGTCACATGTGGTCACAATATTCAGCAAAGTTATAGATGTTTTCATGGGGATTATTTCTGTCCCAGACTAAATAGCTCTATATCTTACCGCTTTGGCCATGGAATCAATATAATCTTCTGAAATTTTTATATGGCGGTCACACGCGGATAGAATATTCAGCAAATTTTTAGAGGTTTTCCTGTGGATTATTTCTGGCTCAGACAAAATTGTTTTCTTTCTTACCACTTTGGCGCTGGAGTCAATATAAACTTTTGACCTTTTTATACAGAGGTCACATACGATTACAATTTTCAGCAAAGTTGTAGAGGTTTCCGTCTGGATTATTTCTGACTCAGACAAAATTGTTCTCTTCCTTACCACTTTGGCGTTGGAGTCAATATAAACTTTTGACCTTTTTATATAGAGGTAACATGTGATTACTATGTTCAGCAAAGTTGTAGATGTTTTCATGGGGATTATTTCTGTCCCAGACCAAATAGTTCCATATCTTACCGTTTTGGCGATGGACTGAATTTAAACTTCTGAAATTTTTATACAGAGTTCACACGCGGTTACAATGTTCAGCAAGGTTGTAGAGGTATTCGTCTGGGTTATTGCTGTGCCAGAGCAAATGGTTTTCTTTGTTACCGCTTTGGCGCTAGAGTCAATATAAACTTTTGACCTTTTTATATAGAGGTAACATGTGATTACTATGTTCAGCAAAGTTGTAGATGTTTTCATGGGGATTAATTCTGTCCCAGACCAAATAGTACCCTCTCTTACCGCTTTGGCGCTGGAGTCAACATAAACTTTTGAACTTTTATATAGGAGTCACGTGTGATTACAATGTTCAGCAAGATTGTAGAGGTTTTTAATAGAATTATTTCTGTCCCACACCAAATAGCTCTATATCTTACCGCTTTGGCGTTGGAGTCAATATAAACTTTTTACCTTTTTATATAGAGGTGACATGTGATTACTATGTTCAGCAAAGTTGTAGAGGTTTTCATGGGGATTATGTCTGTCCCAGACCAAATAGCTCTATATCTTACCGCTTTGGTGATGGACTCAATATAAACTTGTGAAATTTTTATATAGAGGATACACGCGGTTAGAGTGTTCAGCAAAGTTGTAGGGGTTTTCGTCTGGATTATCTCTGTCTCAGACAAAATTGTTCTCTTCCTTACCACTTTGGCGTTGGGGTCAATATAAACTTTTGACCTTTTTATACAGGGGTCACATGCGATTAAATTTTTCAGCAAAGTTGTAGATGTTTTCATGGGGATTATTTCTGTCCCAGACCAAATAGTACCCTCTCTTACCGCTTTGGCGCTGGAGTCAACATAAACTTTTGAACTTTTATATAGGAGTCACATGTGATTACAATGTTCAGCAAGATTGTAGAGGTTTTTAATAGAATTATTTCTGTCCCACACCAAATAGCTCTATATCTTACCGCTTTGGCGTTGGAGTCAATATAAACTTTTGACCTTTTTATATAGAGGTGACATGTGATTACTATGTTCAGCAAAGTTGTAGAGGTTTTCATGGGGATTATTTCTGTCTCAGACCAAATAGCTCTATATCTTACCGCTTTGGCGATGGACTCAATACAAACCTTTGAAGTTTTTATATAGAAGTCACACGCCTGGACACTGTTCACCAAATTTGTAGAGGTTTTAATGGGGATTATTCCTGTCTCAGACAAAATTGTTCTCTCTCTTACCGCTTTGGCGCTGGAGTCAATATAAACTTCTGAAATTTTTATATAGAGGTCCACCCGGTTATAATTTTCAGCAAACTGGTAAAGGTTTTCGACTGGGTTATATCTGTCGATGAATAAATAGTTCTATCCCTCTCCGCTTTGGCTATGGAGTCGATATAAACTTTTGAACTTTTTTTTTGGAGGTAACATGTGATTACTATGTTCTGCAAAGTTGCAGATGTTTTCAAGGGATTATTTCTGTCCCAGGCCAAATAGTTCTATATCTTACCGCTTTGGCGATGGACTTAATAAAAATTCTGAAATTTTTATATAGAGGTCAGACGCGGTTACAATGTTCAACAAATTTGTAGAAGTTTTCACGGGGATTATTTCTGTCCCAGACAAAATAGTTGTATATCTTACCGCTTTGGCGATGGACTCAATATAAACTTCTGAAATTTTTATATGGCGGTCACACGCAGATAGAATATTCAGCAAATTTTTAGAGGTTTTCTTGTGGATTAATTCTGTCTTAGACAAAATTGTTCTCTTTCTTACCACTTTGGCGCTGGAGTCAATATAAACTTTTGAACTTTTTATACAGAGGTCACGTGCGATTACAATATTCGCCAAAGTTGTAGAGGTTTTCATGGGGATTATTTTTGTCCCAGACCAAATAGCTCTATATCTTACCGCTTTGGCGATGGACTCAATATAATATTTCTAGAAGTTTTAATTAGAGGTGGCACGAGTTTTATTAATTCACTTCTTGCACAATAAAAATAAAAAAACAAAACTATTGATTATTATTATTATATTTATTGGCACTAATAATTGTTTTTACAATTATTCAAGAAAAATGAAATATTTAGACAAATAATTTGTTTTACGACGATCTCTTAAGGGTCGTTCCGGTTTATTTGAGCTTGGTCTTTAAACTAAACTTTTACTTTTACAACTTCTTGATTTGTATTCTTAATTCTATTATTTTAATAACGAAGTTTATGACAGTTTGATATTCCCACGGTTTGGAATTTTATGTTCCCATGATTAGAACAGTAGTCTGGAATATCAAATGTCAGCATAAAATATTAAACAATAATTATTTTATAAAATACAATATTCGATTTCCTTTGTCTTTAGTGAAATATTGTATTTGATATTAATTGTCTAGGTAATCGTTTTTTATGTTTTAATTTTCAATTTATTCATTAAGTATGAATTTTGTTTGTTATCAACATGAGTCGCATTGTTATTATATACATCTTTTATACTTTCAGTGTGACTTGTGTTGGGTAACATAACTCCTCCCCCGTTAGAGTTTGGATTCTATTAGATATTTTTATTTTAAAATTTTTCTTTTCCAAAAAGTAAGAGATTACAAAAAGTATAAAAATTATTATTATCGTTATTGAAAATGATCCAAATCCTAAATTTACATATTTTTGATATTTTAGTTCTTGTATTTTTTTTAAGAATAACATATATCATGTTTCAAAACTATATCCTCAAAAGTTAAATTTGTAAGATGTATTTTATTACTTTCATCCATTGGGATGATAAATTTACTTTTGTATTTAGTGACTTTATTGCTAAATTTCATTTTATCAATTTGTATGCTACAGTTTTGAAAATTTATAAAATAATTTCCGTTAAGTATAATTTTTCTTTCATCACAAGAACTATTAAATGCTCTTTCTTTTACATTATTTAATACTAAAATATCATCTTCGATTTCAACATAATCTTCTTCATTATTAACTACAAATTTGCTATTTTTTTTGAAAATACAATTCCTGCTAATTTTAAGTTCTTTTAATGTTTTATCTTTTTCATATGAATATGGTTTGTTTTTATGTTCAATTATATATTCTAGTTCTTGCTCGATTTGTTTATTTTCTAAATTTGAAATTGGTATTAAAAGTTTCTTATAATATGTTTTTTGTTCTATTGGAATTTTTATGGCAAATATGATGGATTCATTATAATATCTAGCTACACCTAGTCTGATCTGTGTTAATTTTCTTGCGTCAATGTCATATGTTCTGATTTCTTCGTCCGTCAAAATACTTGGATGTAAAATACCTGATCTTGCTGATACCACATTGTCCTGTATATTTTCTACTGGTTTTTTTATGAAGTCTATTTTTATCATTTGTTCTATTAGTAAATTATTAGTATATAAGTTTCTTTCGATTTCATTCAGTTTGTTTATTATTTTTTCTCGATCTGATTGTATAGCTTCTTTGATAAGTGTAAACGATTTATTGAAATTGTCATTTATTTTAATTTGTTGATTAATGTTGTCTATTAATTGGTAATTGTTCGTGTCAACCGTATTTAAATGTCCTTCTATATCCTGTCTATCATTGTCGTCCATCGTTCCGAATACCCATTTCAGAACAGTACCACCTAAATTAACCAATCCTCGTCTGTTTCTATGTATATTGATAGTTTTTATTTGGTTTCTAATACTACCTATTTGGTGTAGTGCGAATTGTCTTATATGTAACGATTGTGTTGTTTCTAATGGTTTTATTATGTCTTCTAGTTGGTCGATTACCGTTAATATTTCGTTTGGATAGATTATGTGTAGGATTATGTCGAATTTATTAGCGATTTCTATTTCGTCCGTTTGAATTTTTGCGTAATCTAGTTCTGAATTAATTTTTTCAATTACTAGGGTTTGTTGGCTCGGTACAGTCATTATTATTAGAATTCCCATCGTTAGTAGTAGCTGAAAATTTAAAAGGTTTTTTAATATTATTTTCATGGATTTTGTCTAAAGTGTGTTTTCTAAATTTGGGTTCTTCCTTATGCCTAACTGATTTATAGTTTTTAATAAATCCCTCTTTTCTTTCTTCCCTGTAATCTTCTCTTGTTTAATTTCTTTTATTTATGAATTTTGTCTTTGCATTTTCTAACCTTTCTTTAATTATTTTATGGTCTATTTTATGTTCCTGGACATCTATAGGTGTTGCTTTAATAGTTGAATGAAATGAAGAATTGTAAAACTTAACTGCTTTTAACATTTGGATTTTGATTGGGAGTTTTTCTTCAGCATTAAGTGTTCTAATTCTTTCGGATATGGTGTTATTAAAACGTTCTATGTCCGAGTTGCCAGTGTGACTATTTGGTTTTGTGACATGGTATTCGATATTTTCCACTGAACAAAATTCATTAATATTTTTTGAATTAAACTCGTTGTCAAAAAGAAATTTCTTTATTTTTCCTTTCATAGCTAAGTATTGTCTTAATTTTTCAATTATTGTTTGATTATTACGGTCTTCCAAATAAAAACTAACTACATGTTTTGAAAATTTATCAATAAAATTTATGAAAGAGTGTTTAGTATTAACATAGGTATCAATTTGAATTATTTCGTTAATTGTTGATGGGGTTTCAGTTAAATAGAATTTTTTCTTGATTGGTCTCCTATCATATTTACCTGCGGCACATATATCGCAATTATTTATTATTTTATGTACTGTTATCTTCAGTTTTGGATTATATATTTTGTTTTTTATTCCCTCATATGTTGCTATTATACCAGAATGTCCTAACTCATTTTTATGATATAATGAAATTTCTTTATTTAGTTTTCTCTCGTCTTGAATATCTGTTACAAAATAACTAGACTTAATAAATTTTACACTATTATTCCCTGTATAAGTACTAATAATAATATTTTGTAGGTCATTATATTCATGATCATTTAGTTCTGAATAAATTCCTATTTTTCCCTTCGTTATGTATCTCCTTAAAATATCACTAACGTTTTTATTTTCTAAATCTTTTTTATCGATATATATTCTTCTATTTTTGAAAATATTTTCAAATTCTTTTTCTTTAGTATCTTGTAATATAACCTGTGTTTTGAACCGATTAACTACTGTTTCTAATATTGATATATGATCATTAAAATTTTCTTCTTGCGAATGAGCAGTTTCATTTGCAAAAGATTCATCTAAAATATTTATCTCTTTATAACTATCATTTACGACACTCAGACTTTCAGTTTCTAAATATTTTTTTCCTCTCGGTTCTTTATCTCTATTTTCGTCAAACATCTTATTTAGATCGAAACTCAAATTATCAGTTTCTAAAATGTTTTTGTTTTTTATACTTTGTAACATATTAATTTTATTTTCGGGGTTTATTCTACTTAAAAAGTCTGCAATTTTATTATCTTTGCCCTTTATGTAATCAATTTTCATATTATATTCTCCTAGCGATATCAACCACCTCTGTAATCTTGGATTTATGTCTTTTCCTGAATATTTGGCATGAAGCCATTTTATTGGTTGATGGTCAGTTTGTAAGTCAAACTCTTTACCAAATAGATAAGGTCTGAAATATTTTGTTCCCCAAACGATGGCTAAGAGCTCTTTCTCAATCGTGGAATAATTTTTTTCTTGGTCATTAAGTGTTCTAGATGCATAAAAAATTGGATGATTATCTTGTGTCAAGACTGCTCCAATTGCGAAATTGCTTGCATCGGTTACTAATTTAAATTTTTATTAAAGTCTGGGTATTTCAAAATTGGATGATTGGTTATTATTTCTTTTCATTTTTCGAACGCACAAATATAATTAGGATCGTTTTTATTTATATTCATACCTTTTTTTAAATATTTTGTTATTGGAAAAGCCACTTTGGTCTTTGATGAATTTTAATTTGTTTTGGTGAAGTTGGTAATTTTAATTGTTGAATTCCTCTTATTTTATTTGGGTTTGGTTTAACACCTTGTGGTGTCAGAATATGACCCAAAAACTCTGTTTCTCTTTTCAAAAAATTACATTTATTCATTTGTATTTTCAATCCTGCTTCTCTTAGTCTTTTAAATACCTTCCTTATATTACAAATATGTTCTTCCAATGATGTACTAAAAATTAATATATCGTCGAGATAAACTACACATATTTTATTAATCAGATCTCTAAGAACGGAATTCATTAATCTTTGAAAGGTTGATGGGGCATTTTTCAGTCCGAATGGCATTCTTAGATATTCATAATGTCCGAATGGAGTTGAGAAAGCGGTTTTTTTTCGATCTTCTGGGTTTACCAAAATTTGGTGGAACCCTTTTGCCAAATGTTGTGAAATATTGTGCTTTGCCCAATTTATCGAGAATACTTTCAATGTTAGGAATTGGAAATTTGTCGTTAATTGTAACTTCGTTAAGCTTTCTATAGTCAATTACTATGCGATATTTTTGTTTTCCTGAATTATCGATTTTTTTGGCTACGATCCATAGGGGACTGTTATAAGTAGAATTGCTATGTGTTATAATATTTTGGTCTAGCATTTCTCTGATTTGTTTTTCTATTTCCTGTTCGTGCATCTGGGGATAGCGATAAATTTTTGAATATATTGAGTTATTTGTTGTTGTTATTATTTCATGTTTTACTTCATGAGCGGATGTTAATTTGTCTTCCTCTTTATAAAATAACTCTTCATACTGATTAATGAGTTTTATTGTTCTAGTTTTTTCTTCGGGATTTAAATGACTAAAATCTAAATTGTCAATATGGCTCTCTTCAAAATTACAAACTTCGTTTATAATATAGTAATGATCATTGTTTTTGAAGTAAATTTTAATACCGTTGATTTCGACAAATCTATCTTCTAAATCTATTTTGGCTTTTAAAGGAGTCAAAAAGTTTTGGCCCATTATGGCATCGTATTTTTTGCTTGGCAAGGTCATTACTTTCCATGCTATAGTACCTGGTTTGTTGAATTCTGTTGGGATTGGGGAAATTAGTTTTTTGGTTACTCTAGAGATTCCATTTATAGTGGAGAAATTTATTGGTTTATCGAGATCTTTCTCTGGATAACTTGTTAGAATATTGGGATTGATTACATTTGATTCGGCTCCGGTATCAATTAAACAGTCGATTTTAATATTATCGATTGTAAGTGTTACTATGGGCAATTTCGATTTTGAGGCTCTTTGGGAAAATTTGATTCGGTATTTTCCATACTATCTATTTCCATTGGAACTTCGTTATGATTTGTAGGTTGCCTACACTGACTTGATCTATTACATTGATTATTAAAGGCTCTGAATTGTCCTGTTCTATTATTATTAAAGGTTCTGTCCTGTCTGAAATTATCGTTTCGTCTAAACTGTCACGAAAATTGTCCAACATTATTATTTTTTTGTTGATGAAAGTTTCTGTTTTGTGAATAATTATTATTACTATAGTCATGTTTATTATCTTTGAAAGTCTGCCTATTACCATTATGATTATCGCGTTTAATTTCTTTACGAGGTGAATTAAAATATTTATCGCTATTAAAATTTCTTTTGTAGCTATAATGAATCACATCACTTTCATCTAATAAATCCAAATCATCAAATATATTAAAAACTTCATTTAGTGTCATATTTACTTTAATATTTATACGATAGCTACCCGTTAGCATATCTTTAACTATATCTACTAAATTCTTATCGTTATTTTCCGGACTATAATTTGTTGGTTTATTATCGTCATATTCATATAACTCATTTAATTGAAAATTAATTGATCTAATTACATTAAATAGTTCTCTTAGATTACTCACTTTGATATTACGGCTTTCATCCATTAATTTTTTGTAGCTTGTTCTCGGCCTGAATTGTGTCTTCAACTCGGATTTTACTTCATCCCAGGTCATATCACCTAGTCGTTGTATACATATTTTCGCCTTTCCTTGTATTTTTTCCTTCACTACCATCTGCAGTCCATGTTTCAAGAGGGGTACATTGTTTCCGCACAAAGCTGCTACATTTCCAACTGCACCGATAAATTCTTGAAGAGAGTAGTCTTCTTTACCGTAGAAAGTTTTCAGATGTTGAAATTTGTTTAATACTTGGTCTGGTGTTAACTGAAAGACTCGATCCGGTTGTACGATCTGTTGTCTCAATGATTCTATTTCTCTGGTATGTTGTTCTTGCATTTGTTGTAAAATTTGTTGGAAATTTCGAACGTCTTGACCGTTTTGACCCTCCATATTTCTATTTAAGTCGTACAATACTTTTCTGTTGTTCTTATTGTTTGACACGAAATTTTGTTTCTCCGTGATGACTGATTTTTAGTTATCACTGCGTTAACGATTTTGTTTTCAAAAAAAAGTTCCTCGAATCACTATTAGCTATATTTAATATAACTTCTAATTTGTTCGATCACTGGACCTTTATTCTTTAGAAAAAGATCCTACCGACTGCGCCAGTTTTATTAATTCACTTCTTGCACAATAAAAATAAAAAAACAAAACTATTGATTATTATTATTATATTTATTGGCACTAATAATTGTTTTTACAATTATTCAAGAAAAATGAAATATTTAGACAAATAATTTGTTTTACGACGATCTCTTAAGAGTCGTTCCGGTTTATTTGAGCTTGGTCTTTAAACTAAACTTTTACTTTTACAACTTCTTGATTTGTATTCTTAATCCTATTATTTTAATAACGAAGTTTATGACAGTTTGATATTCCCACGATTTGGAATTTTATGTTTCCATGATTAGAACAGTAGTCTGGAATATCAAATGTCAGCATAAAATATTAAACAATAATTATTTTATGAAATACAATATTTGATTTCCGTTGTCTTCAGTGAAATATTGTATTTGATATTAATTGTCTAGGTAATCGTTTTTTATGTTTTAATTTTCAATTTATTCATTAAGTATGAATTTTGTTTGTTATCAACATGAGTCGCATTGTTATTGTATACATCTTTTATAATTTCAGTGTGACTTGTGTTGGGTAACATAACTCACGCGGTTACAATATTCAGCAAAGTTGTAGAGGTTTTCATGGGGACTATTTCTGTCCCAGACCAAATAGTTCTATATCTTACCACTTTGGCGATGGACTCAATATTAACTTCTGAAATTTTTATATGGCGGTCACACGCGGATAGAATATTCAGCAAACTTTTAGAGGTTTTCATGTGGATTATTTCTGTCTCAGACAAAATTGTTCCCTTTCTTACCGCTTTGGCGCTGGGGTCAATACAAACTTTTGACCTTTTTATACAGAGGTCACATGCGATTACAATTTTCAGCAAAGTTGTAGAGGTTTTCGTGTGGATTATTTCTGTCTCAGACAAAATTGTTTTCTTTCTTACCACTTTGGCGCTGGAGTTAATACAAACTTTTGACCTTTTTATACAGAGGTCACATGCGATTACAATTTTCAGCAAAGTTGTAGAGGTTTTCGTGTGGATTATTTCTGTCTCAGACAAAATTGTTTTCTTTCTTACCACTTTGGCGCTGGAGTCAATATAAACTTTTGAACTTTTTATACAGAGGTCACGAGCGAAAACAATGTTCACCAAAGTTGTAGAGGTTTTAATGGGGATTATTTCTGCCTCAGACAAAATTGTTCCCTCTCTTACCGCTTTGGCGATGGAGTCAATATAAACTTCTAAAATTTTTATATAGAGGTCCACCCGGTTATAATTTTCAGCAAAGTGGTAGAGGTTTTCGTCTGCGTTATTGGTGTGCCAGACCAAATGGTTTTCTTTCTTACCACTTTGGCGCTGGAGTCAATACAAACTTTTGAACTTTTTATATAGAAGTCGCAGGCGATTACAATGTACGGCAAAGTTCTGGAGGTTTTCATACGGGTTATTTCCGATGAAGACCAAATATTTCTCTCTCCTACCATTTGTGCGTTGGAGTTAATCCAAAACTTCGAAATTTTTATGTAGAAATCACACGCGATTTCACTGTTCAGCAAAGTTGTAGAGGCTTTCATCAGGATTATTCCTGTCCCAGACCATATACTTCTATCTCTTACCGATTTAGCTTTGGAGTCAATACAAACTTTTCAACTGTTTATATAGAAGCCGCATTCGATTCAAATGTGCAGCAAAGTTGTAGAGGTTTTCATACGGGTTATTTCTGACGATGACCAAATAGGTCTCTCTCTTACCGCTTGGGTGCTGGAGTCAATAAAATCTTTTGAAGTTTTTATACAGAGGTCGCACGCGATTACGATGTGCAGCAAAGTTGTAGAGGTTTTCATACGGGTTCTTTCTGTCGAGGACCAAATATTTCGCTCTCTTACCGCTTTGGCCTTGCAGGCAATAAAAACTTTTGAAATTTTTATATAGAAGTCGCAGGCGATTCAAATGTGTAGCAAAGTTGTAGAGCTTTTCATACGGGTTATTTCTGTCAAAGACCAAATAGTTCTCTGTTCTACCGCTTTGGCCTTGGTGTCTATACAAACTTTTGAACATTTTATATAGACGTCACAAGTGATTAGTATATACACCAAAGTTGTAGAGGTTTTCATGCTGGTTAGTTTTGTCGAAAACAAAATAGTTATATTTCTTACCGGTTTGGAGCTGGAGTCAATACAAACTTTAAAACTTTTTATATAGAAGTCACACGCGATATCAATCTTCAGAAAATTGTAGAGGTTTTCATGGGGATTATCTCTGCCCAAGACCAAATACTTTTATTTCTTACTGCTTTGGAGTTGGTGTCAATACAAATTTTGAACTTTTTATATTGAGGTCACAAGCGATAATAATGTGCAGGAAAGTTGAAGAGGCTTTCATGGCGATTATTTCTGTCCGAGACTAAATTGCTCTATCTCTTACCACATTGGCATTGGAGTCAATACAAACTTTTGAACTTTTTATATAGAAGTCACAAGTGATTAATGTATGCAGCAAAGTTGTAGAAGTTTTAGTGTTGGTTGCTTTTGTCCAGGACCAAATTTTTCTATCCCTTACTGCTTTAGCGCTGGAGTCAATACAAACTTTAAACATTTTATTTGGAAGCTACATGCGATTGCAATGTTCACAAAATTTGTAGAGGTTTCCTTGGGGATTATTTGAATCGAACACCTAGTAGATCTAGCTCTTACCGCTTTGGCTTTGGAGTCAATAAAAACATTTCAACTTTTTATATAGAGATCACAAGCGATTATAACGTGCAGCAAAGTTATACAAGTCTGCATATGGGTTATTTCTGTTGAAGAACAAATTGTTCAATCCCTTACTGGTTTGGCGTTCGAGTCAAGGAAACTTTTGAACTGTTTATATACAGTTCAAATGCGATTACAATGTTCCGCAAAGTTGTAGAGGTTTTCATATGTGTTATTTCTGTCCCAGACCAAATAGTTCGCTCTCTTACCGCTTTGGCGTTGAAGTCAATATAAACTTTTGGACTTTTTATATAGAGGTCACATGCGATTATAACCTTCAGAAAATTTGTAGATGATTTCATGGGGATTATTTCTTACTGCTTTGGAGTCGAAGACAATACAAACTTTTGTGCTTTTATATAGAGGTCCCAAGGGTTAGAATGTGCAGCAAGTTGTAGAGGTTTTCATCGGATTAACTTCCGTCCTAGACCATATACTTCTATCTCTTACCGATTTAGCTTTGGAGGCAATACAAACTTTTGAACTTTTTATATAGAATTCGCAGGCGATTACAATGTGCAGAAAAGTTGTAGAGGTTTTCATACGGGTTATTTCCGATGAAGACCAAATATTTCTCTCTCCTACCGCTTGTGCGTTGGAGGTAATCCAAAACTTCGAAATTTTTATGTAGAGATCACACGCGATTTCACAGTTCAGCAAAGTTTTAGAGACTTTCATCAGCATTATGTCTGTTCCAGACCATGTACTTCAATCTCTTACCGATTTAGCTTTGGAGTCAATTCAAACTTTTGAACTCTTTATATAGAAGTTGCATTAGATTCAAATGTGCAGCAAAGTTGTAGAGGTTTTCATACGGGTTATTTCTGACACTGACCAAATAGGTCTGTCTCTTACCGCTTGGGTGCTGGAGTCAATTAAATCTTTTGAAGTTTTTATATAAAGGTCGCACGCGAATACAATCAGCAGCAAAGTTGTAGAGGTTTTCATACGGGTTATTTCTGTCGAAGACCAAATAGTTCTCTCTCTTACCGCTTTGGCCTTGGAGTCAATACAAACTTTTAAAGATTTTATATACATGTCACAAGTGATTAATATATACATCAAAGTTGTAGAGGCTTTCATACGGGTTACTTCGGCCGAAAACCAAATAGTTCTATATCTTAGCACTTAGGCGTTGGAATCAATACAATCTTTAGAAATATTTATATAGAAGTCACACGCGATTACAATGTCCAGCAAAGTTGTACAGGTTTTCATCGGGATTATTTCTGTCCAAGAGGTAATATTTCTCTCTCCTACCGCTTGGGCGTTGGGATCAATCTATACTTTCGAAATTTTTATGTAGAGGTCGCACGCGATTACAATGTGCAGCAAAGTTGTAGAGGTTTTCATACGGGTTATTTCTCTCGAAGACCAAATAGTTCTCTCTCTTACCGCTTTGTCCTTGGAGTCAATACAAACTTTTGAACATTTTATATAGATGTCACAAATGATTAATATATACATCAAATTTGTAGAGGTTTTCATACTGGTTACTTGGGCCGAACACCAAATAGTTCTATCTCTTAGTGCTTTGGCGTTGGAATCAATACAAACTTTAGAAATATTTATATATATATTATATCTCTTACCGATTTAGCGTTGGAGTCAATACAAACTTTTGAACTTTTTATATAGAAGTCACAAGTGATTAATATATACACCAAAGTTGTAGAGGTTTACATACTGGTTACTTCTGTCTAAGACCAAATAGTTCTATCTCTTAGTATTTTGGTGTTGGAATCAATACAATCTTTAGAAAAATTTATATCGAAGTCACACGCGATTACAACGTCCGGCAAATCTGTAAAGGTTTTCATCCAGATTATTACTGTCCGAGAGCAAATATTTCTTTCTCCTACCGCTTTGGGCGTTGGAGTCAATACAAACTTTCGAAATTTTTATGTAGAAATCACACGCGATTACAATGTTCAGCAAAGTTGTAGAGGTTTTCATCGGGATTATTTCTGTCCAAGAGGAAATATTTCTCTCTCCTACGGCTTGGGCGTTGGAGTCAATACAAACTTTCGAAATTTTTATGTAGAAATCACACGCGATTACAATGTTCAGCAAAGTTCTAGAGGCTTTCGTCGGGATTATTTCTGTCCAAGACCATATACTAATATCCCTTACCGATTTAGCCTTGGAGTCAATACACACTTTCGAACTTTCTATATAGAATTCGCAGGCGATGCAAATGTGCAGCAAAGTTTTAGAGGTTTTCATACGGGTTATTTCTGTCGAAGACCAAATTGTCCTCTCTCTTACCGCTTTGGCGTTGGAGTGAATACAAACTTTTGAACATTTTATATAGACGTCGCAAGTGATTAATATATACACCAAAGTTTAGACATAGTTCTACCTCTTACCGCTTTGCCGTTGGAGTCAATACAAACTTTTGAACTTTTTATATAGAAGCCGCAGGCGATTACAATGTGCAGAAAAGTTGTAGAGGTTTTCATACGGGTTATTTCCGATGAAGACCAAATATTTCTCTCTCCTACCGCTTGGGCGTTGGAGTTAATCCAAAACTTTGAAACCTTTATGTAGAGATCACACGCGATTTCACTGTTCGGCAAAGTTGTAGAGGCTTTCATCAGGATTATTTCTGTCCCAGACCATATACTTCTATCTCTTACCGATTTAGCTTTGCAGTCAATGCAAACTTTTGAACTGTTTATATAGAAGTCGCATTAGATTCAAATGTGCAGCAAAGTTGTAGAGGTTTTCATACGGGTTATTTCTGACGATGACCAAATAGGTCTGTCTCTTACCGCTTGGGTGCTGGAGTCAATAAAATCTTTTGAAGTTTTTATATAAAGGTCGCACGCGATTACAATGTGCAGCAAGGTTGTAGAGGTTTTCATACGGGTTATTTCTGTCGAAGACCAAATAGTTCTCTCTCTTACCGATTTGGCCTTGGAGTCAATACAAAGTTTTGAACATTTTATATAGACGTCACAAGTGATTAATATATACATCAAAGTTGTAGAGGTTATCATACGGGTCATTTCTGTCGAAGACCAAATAGTCCTCTCTCTTACCACTTTGGCCTTGGAGTCAATACAAACTTTTGAACATTTTATATAGACGTCACAAGTGATTAATATATACACCAAAGTTGTAGAGGTTTTCATGCTGGTTACTTCTGTCGAAGATCAAATAGTTCTATCTCTTAGCACTTTTGCGTTGGAATCAATACCATCTTTAGAAATATTTATATAGAAGTCACACGCGATTACAATTACCAGCAAATCTGTAAAGGTTTTCATCGGGATTATTTCTGTCCAAGAGGAAATTTTTCTTTCTCCTACGGCTTGGGCGTTGGAGTCAATACGAACTTTCGAAATTTCTATGTAGAGATCACCCCCGATTACAATGTTCAGCAAAGTTGTAGAGGCTTTCATCGGGATTATTTCTGTAGCAGACCATATACTAATATCCCTTACCGATTTAGCCTTGGAGTCAATACAAACTTTCGAAGTTTTTATAAAGAGGTCGCACGCGATTACAATGTGCAGGAAAGTTGTAGAGGTTTCATGCTGTTTACTTCTGTCGAAGTACAAATAGTTCTGTCTCTTAGCACTTTGGCGTTGGATTCAATACAATCTCCAGAAATATTTATATAGAAGACACACGCGATTACAATGTTCAGCAAAGCTGTAGAGGTTTTCATCGGGATTATTTCTGTCCCAGAGGAAATATTTCTCCCTCCTACCGCTTGGGCGTTGGAGTCAATCCAAACTTTTGAAGTTTTTATATAGAGGTCGCACGCGATTACAATGTGCAGCAAAGTTATAAAGGTTTTCTTCGGGAGTATATCCGTGCAAGACCAAATATTTCTATCTCTTACCACTTTAGCGTTGGAGTCAATAAAATCTTTTGACCTTTTTATATAGACGTCACATGTGATTAATATATACACCAAAATTGTAGAGGTTTTCATGCTGGTTACTTCTATCGAAAACCAAATAGCTCTATCTCTTAGCACTTTCGCGTTGGAATCAATAAAATCTTTAGAAAAATTTATATAGAAGTCACGCGATTACAATGTCCAGCAAATATGTAAAGGTTTTTATCGGGATTATTTCTGTCCCAGACCATATACTTCTACCTCTTACCGATTTAGCTTTGGAGTCAATACAAGCTTTTGAAGTTTTTATATAAAAGTCGCATGCAATTGCAATTTGCAGCAAAGTTGTAGACGTTTTCATACGGGTTATTTCTGTGGAAGACCAAATAGTTCTCTCTCTTACCACTTTCGCGTTATACTCAATACCAATTTTCAACTTTTTATATAGAAGTCGCTGGCGACTCAAATGTGTAGCAAAGTTGTAGAGGTTTTCATCGGGATTATTTCTGTCCAACAGGAAATATTTCTCGCTCCTACCGCTTGGGCGTTGGAGTCAACACAAACTTTAAAACTTTTTATATAGAAGTCACACGCGATTACAATCTTCAGAAAATTTGTAGAGGTTTTCATGGGGATTATCGCTGTCCAAGACCAAATACTTTTATTTCTTACTGCTTTGGAGTTGGGGTCAATACAAATTTTGAACTATTTATTTACAGGTCACACGCGATTACAATGTTCCACAAAGTTGTAGAGGTTTTCATACGTGTTATTTCTGACGAAGAGCAAATAGTACTCTCTTACCGCTTTCGCCTTGGAGTCAATACAAACTTTTGAAAATTTTATATAGACGTCACAAGTGATTAATATATACACCAAAGTTGTAGAGGTTCTATGCTGGTTACTTCTGTCGAAGTACAAATAGTTCTGTCCCTTAGCACTTTGGCGTTGGATTCAATACAATCTCTAGAAATATTTATATAGAGGTCGCATGCTATTACAATGTGCAGCAAAGTTGTAAAGGTTTTCTTCGGGAGTATATCCGTGCAAGACCAAATATTTCTATCTCTTACCGGTTTGGCCTTGGAATCAATACGATCTTTTGAACTTTTTATATAGGCGTCACAACTGATTAATATGTACACCAAAGTTGTAGAGGTTTTCATGCTGGTTACTTCTATCGAAGACCAAATAGTTCTATCTCTTACAGCTTTGGAGTTGGACTCAATACAAACTTTTGAACTTTTTATATAGGCGTCACAAGTGGTTAATATATACACTAAAGTTGTAGAGGTTTTCATGCTGGTTACTTTGGTCGCGGACCAAATAGTTCTATCTCTTAGCACTTTGGCATTGGAATCAATACAATCTTTAGAAATATTTATACAGAAGTCACACGCGATTACAATGTCCAGCAATGTTGTAGAGGTTTTCTTGGGGATTATTTCTGTCCCAGACTATATACTTCTGTCTCTTACCGATTTAGCTTTGGAGTCAATACAAACTTTTGAAGTTTATATATAGAGGTCGCACGAGATTACAATGTGCAGCAAAGTTGTAAAGGTTTTCTTCGAGAGTAAATCCGTGCAAGAGGAAATATTTCTCTCTCTTACCGCTTGGTCGCTGGAGTCAACCCAAACTTTCGAAATTTGTATGTAGAGATCACACACGATTAGAATATTCAGCAAAGTTGTAGAGGCTTTCATCGGGATTATTTCTGTCCAAGAGCAAATATTTCTCTCTCCTACCGCTTGGTCGTTGGAGTCAATCCAAACTTTCGAAATTTGTATGTAGAGATCACACACGTGCTATATTTGCTAAACGGCTTGCTAGTAGGTCTATATTGTAATTAATTTGGTTGAAATATTGTATTTTAAAAAGGATGTCTTCATCAACCCGAATTATATTTGAAATATTTTCTTGACATCGATTCAAGAAAACTTCGATTACCTTTTGCTCATTATTAATATGATTAGTTATGTTTTCAAATCTGGCAACCATTTCTGTTTTAATTCTAATCTGACTATTAAGTTCATTATGGAATTCTGTTTGTTTTGCCGTTAGTACCTCGATTTGTTTATTTAAACTCTGTGCATCATTCGCATCCATATTCCCAGTGTAAGGAATAGGTTTACTGAAGTTCTTTTGAAAATATTATTGAAATAGAAGGCCTTGCTTTTGAAAAAAAAAAAGAACGAGGCCGAGAGAAATAAGTTTTCATTCTAGAAAATATTGTGAATCAAATAGTACTTAATAAAGGAATATAAAAAAAAATTAAATAAAAAAATAATTCTTTATACAAAGCTCCTACAACATCAGATGCGGGGTTACACGTGCCATAAATACATATAAAATATAAAATTCAAAAATTAGGCTCGGAATAATTATAATGTCGAGAAAAGAATTGATGACCGAATTGGATGCAGCTGCAATTCCATATTCATCGTCAGCCACTATTCCGCAATTACAGAAATTGCTGAAACAAAGAAATGTTGTAATTGCTTCGGGAAGCGGTGACAATGGAACTGCTCATATGGACTCTTAGCAAACAAATAAAGATGAACAATCCGACGATGTTTTAATTGAAAAATAGGAGAAAAAGAAAAAAATCTTGTTGCTCCAAAAAGAATTGCTAGAATTAGAAGGCAATAATTTCAACAAGGTTTAGAATGTGAGTGTCAGTGACATTGAGTGTCTTGTTCCGAAATTTTCAGGGGACAATGCGTATTCTGTGGAGAAATTTTTGGTTGATTTTGAAAGTGCTGTCAAATTTATTGTATGTTCCGAGCATTTTAAATACATTTGTATGCTCCGATTGCTCACAGGAACCGCTGCAATTTTCCTTCGTACTTCAGAAGCTGATAATTATGAACAGTTGAAATGTGACTTATTGCGACAAGTTAAACAATCAATCTCCATCAGTTATGTCCATCAACAAATGAAAAAGCGTTTTAAGGAGAAAAATGAAAGTATCATGGGATATATGCTTTTCATGCAGGAAATTGCCGCACAGGGAAAATTGAGCGAACCAGAATTCATTGATGCTGTAATTGAAGGATTACGTGATCGTTCTGCTTACGCTTCAATATTATATACTGCCAAAACTTTGGAAGAACTGAAAACTTTACTGATTAAATATGACAAAAATCGAGTGAATGGTTTGACGGCGGTTCAAGGTACGAACCTAAATAGGAAAATTACCTCCAGTTTCAAACCAAGTGCTCCGGTAAGTGACATCAGATGCTACAATTGTTCCGAATTTGGTCATCTGGCCAACCAGTGTCTTAAGAAGAAACGACCAATTGGATCTTGTTTCCGTTGTGGAAGTAAGGATTATGTTATTAAGGATTGCAAGGAGAATCGGGTATATGCCATCGAAGAAAAAGACGAGACAGAAAAGGATAACAGTCAGGATTTCGAGCCTTTTGTGCATGTGAGTGTTGCTTTTTGTAATGGTAACTTGAGTGATGTTTATTTTGACTCTTTGATTGACAGTGGTAGTCCAGTGAGTTTCATATCCAAGGAGATTATTCCGTTCGATATAGACAATGACGTACCAATATTTTCGAATTATTGTGGAGTTACTGGTGTTAATTTAAACACTTATGGTCAAGTTGATTGTCATCTAACCTTTTTTTAAAAACTTGTGAATTATCTTTATTTGTTGTTCATGACCAATTACTACCAAAGCCATTGCTCCTTGGACGGGATTTCATGAGACTATTTAACATAAAATTAACTATTGAAAAAAACAGTTGTTCAAATTTAGTTAACGTTTATAATAAAAATAGAATTCTTGAAAGCGAATCAGAAAGTCATTCAATATTATTTATGAACAATATCACTCAGGTTTCTAATTGTAATACTAGTCAGGTTGTGGATAGTTGCTAGGATACAAGTTTAAAATTAGAACTTAATAAAGAAATTCAAATTAATGAATTGGACAGAAAACATGTTGAACCAATTAAAGATTTATTTAATGGCCGATTAAATAATATGACGACTGGAAATATGGCTTTTGAGTGTAGCCAGGATAACGTTGCTACTGTGAAATATGACTATCCATTAGTTTCCACTTCCGAAGACTTCTGTCAACTTCCCATCAGAGTTACTTCTGAATTTAATATTGAGCAGAATTCCAAAATTGTTGACTGTGGGAAAAGTAATTTCTTAAATATTGGACCTAATTTGAGTGATGCATCCTCAGCTTTTATTGGACATAAAAATGAAATTTTACCCCCTGACTGTTTAAACAGTGTTAATATTGGTTATAGCGATAAAACTTTTTTTGTAAATACTGTTTCTACTGATTGCAGCGAATGTAATATCAACTATTTGTTACCCAAGGATATTCAAGTTCAAATTAATAATACTATTTCTTGTTGTTACATTAATTGCCCACAAGAACCGTTAGAAAACAAGCATCTAGAAATGACTATTAAGCTAACAAGTGATGTGCCTATATATTGTCATCCTAAAAGATTGTCATACAAAGACAAAGAAAAAGTCAATAAAATAACTAGTGACTTACTCGAAAAGGGAATAATTAGATATAGTGATTCGCCTTACGCCTCACCAATTGTGCTAGTAAAGAAAAAAATGGTGAAACTCGTATGTGTATTGACTATAGGGACTTGAACAAAGTTACAATTATAGATAACTATCCCTTACCCTTAATTGACGATTGTTTAGAGTATTTAGGTGGGAAGAAATATTTTACATTGTTAGATTTGAAGAGTGAGTCTCATCAAGTGAAAATGGACAATGATGGTAATTGGTATACTTCTTTTGTTACCCCAGGAGGGCAATTCGAATATGTGATGATGCCTTTTGGCCTCAAAAACGCTCCAGCAGTTCTTCAGCGTTTTATAGCATATATTCTAAGGGACTTTATTAGGAAAGGCTTGATTGTTGTATATATTGACGAGATATTGATCGCAACTTCCAATCTAGAAGAACATTTGAATATATTAAGAAAAGTATTGCTACATTTAGCGAGACATGGATTAGAGTTGAAAATGGGTAAGTGCAAATTCGCATATACTAACATAGACTATTTAGGTTATAACGTTAGTGAAGATGGTATAAAACCCAACAAAGCTCATATAGAATCTATTCTGAAGTATCCTATTCCCCGCACACTAAAAGAATTACATTCTTTTGTTGGACTATGCTCTTAATTTCGGAAATTTGTTCCCCAGTTTTCGCATATAGCCAAACCTCTATATGATCTTCTGAAGAAAAATGTCCAGTTCGAGTTCGATTGCAGATGCTTAGAGTCCTATAATAATTTAAAGGAATTATTGAGCAAATCACCTGTACTTGTTATCTATAACACATCTAAAGAGACAGAACTACATTGCGATGCTACTGCTACTGGTTATAGTGCAGTTCTACTGCAACGACAAGCGGATAAAAAACTCAATCCTGTTTTTTATTTATCAAAACGGATGACGGAGGTCGAAAGCAAATACCATAGTTTTAAATTAGAGACACTTACTATTATATACGCTCTTCGTCGATTTCGAGTCTACTTGGAGGGTATACCTTTCAAAATTGTTACTGATTGTAATTCTCTTATTCTCACTTTAAATAAAAAAATTTTAAACCCACGTATTGCAAGGTGGGCTCTTGAATTGCAAAATTATAATTATTCAGTGCAACATAGGGGCGGTACTAATATGGGCCATGTGGACGCTCTCAGTCGGCATCACATTGTCTGTGTTATCAGTGAAGACGATATTGAGTTTCTTTTTGCAGGTTACCCAAAGTAGAGATCCAAACATACTAAGTCTTCGAAATAAATTAGAGAATCAAACCAGTAAACTTTTTGATCTCAAGAATGGTATCGTATATAAGAAGGACATGAGAGGTGACCTCTATTTTTACGTTCCCAAAGAGATGGAGGAAAATGTTATTAGACAAATTCATGAAAAGATTGGTCAACGGGGGTGAACAAGTGTTACTATCAAATAAAAATTAATTATTGGTTGCCTGACATGAAGTCAAAAATTGAGAAAAACATTCGAAATTGTCTGAAATGCATAATCTACTCCGCACCATTTGTCCCCGTAGCATAACAAAGAAGCCAATACCATTTGATACTATCCATATTGATCATTTGGGTCCATTGCCGTCTGTCAAGTCTAAACGTAAGAATTTGTTCGTTCTAGTTGACGCCTTCACTAAATATATTAAAGTTTTCCCTGTAATTTCGACTAGCACAAAAGAAGTTATTCTGTCTCTCAACAGATATTTCGAATATTATAGTCGGCCATCCAGAATAGTTCCAGATAGGGGTAGCTGTTTTACGTCCCGGGACTTTAGTGACTTCTTAGAAAAAAATTACGTGAAAGTGGCTGTCGGATCCCCCCAGGCCAATGGACAGGTCGAGCGGGTGATCGGTTTACTTACCCCTATGCTTAGCAAATTGAGTGAATCTATGCAGCATTCCGATTGGTCTTTAAAATTGGTAGAAATTGAAATTGCTATTAATAATTCGATCCATAGTACAACTCGAAATTCTCCATCTTTGCTATTGTTTGGTGTTAGTCAGAAAGGTCCCACTGTTGATTGGCTCACGGAATATTTAGATAAGCAAGCAGTGCGAGATTGGGATTTGGAGGTGAGTCGATTGAGGGCTTCGGAAGCGATACAGTCGTCTCAGCAGTACAATCAGCGTTATTTTGAAAACAATCATAAGCCCGCTAAAGTTTATAAGATAGGTGACTACGTAGTCATAAACAATGTTGGTGCTTCAGTTGGCGCAAACAAAAACTGATAACCAAATACAAGGGACCTTATGAGGTCTATAAAGAGCTATCTAACGATCGGTATGTAATTCGAGATGTTGTGAATTGTCAAATAACCCAACTACCTTATGATGGGATTGTTAAAGCATTCCACATGAGGAAATGGAGAAATTCATCCTAAATATATTTGTATCGTGCAACTGTTTAACATAATCATTAAAGCAACACTCTCTTCAGGTATGTGTTAAAATAAATTCTAAGTTTTCTAAATTAACATGTAATTATATAATATTCAAGTAGTAGTCTTATATCTTTGATCAGAGTCGATCAAAATGTCACATCGGCCGAGTTGTAAGGAATAGGTTTACTGAAGTTCTTTTGAAAATATTATTGAAATAGAAGGCTTTGTTTTTGAAAAAAAAAGAACGAGGCCGAGAGAAATAAGTTTTCATTCTAGAAAATATTGTGAATCAAATAGTACTTAATAAAGGAAAATAAAGAAAAATTAAATAAAAAAAACAATTCTTTATACAAAGGTCCTACACCAGTGATAATTTTTATGGCTGTACCTAGTCCGTTTAATAGTCCTCTTTTAGCTCTTAATTTTGGAGTCAATGATTTTAATTTGTGTGTCGATTCTGCAATCTTAAGTTTCGTTATTGTAATAGATTGTTTCGGTTCGTCAATGTTGTCGAACGTCTTCAGAGAGTTTGCAATTTTTTTTATGTTGTTTTGTAGGTTTCTAGTTTAACAATATGTACGAGATTATTATAACTTTTAATAGTTCGAGCTGTTCCCAGTTACAAAGAAAGAATTCCTGGGCTATTTGTCATATCATGTACTTCCATAATTTGACCAGACGTTAGGGTTAATCTATAATAATTAATTGGCAATGTTAAGAAGCACCTTATGCTAATGTTTTCTTTTAATTCTAGATTTATGTAATTTTTTATTTTCTGAAGTTATAATTGTTACCTTTTCATTTTTCTTTGCCTTTGGCTTTGTGAATCTAGGCGTTAACTTGTTTCGTTTACATTCTTTCCTAAAAATTCTTTCGTTTTCTTTTATTTCTTCGGGATCTTTCCTAGTTTTATTTATTTTATCTATATTATTACTAACTATATTTTCAATTTTTTCTTTTATTGAAGGATATAATTGCGATTTGAATTCGTTTAATTTTCCTAAATATTCGTGTTCATTACTGAAATTAATATTTTTCTTGAATTCAAAAGTTCTACCGTAAAATAGCTCATATGGCGTAAATTTAGTTGCCGAATGTATTGCATTATTTGAAGTAATTAAAGTTTCTGAAAAAATTTCATCATGGTTTAAATCTAGATTATTTTCCTTTCATTTATTAGATATAATTCTATAAATTTCTGTCAGTGTGGAATGTAATCATTCTACAGGAGAATTACTGCTGGTTTGTTGAAAACAAGTGAAATGTAATTTAATATTATATTGTTTGCAGTATTCTTTAAATATATTAACCGTGAATTCTGATCCTTGGTCACAGACTAATTTCAGAAGGATGCCGTCTAGGCTCATGAAATATTTGAGGCATTTTAGTATCGAAATACTATTTCTTGCAGGTACAGTACACCTTAAGCGAATTTAGAAAATTTGTCTATTATCGTTAGAATTTGTTGATTATTAATACTATAGATGTCTCTATGAAGAATATCTAATGGTTTTGTTGGAGTTTCTGGATTCTTATATTTGATTTTTGGAGGGTGCCTATCATATTACAAAGTTTGACACTTTTCGATGTTGTTAATAATTTTTGCTATCTTATTTTTCATGAGAGGGAAAAAGTATTCTGTTTTTAAATGGAAAAGGGTTTCATTCATGCCTCTATGGTTATTTTTCTTGTGATATTCATTTATTAATTTATCTTGATCATCATTTTGAGTTAGATCCGTTAATATCTCTTTGCATCTAATTAAACGGAAAATTTTATTATTTGCAAAATATTTTGAATATGTAGATTGTACGACACGCGATTACAATGTCCAGCAAAGTTGTAGAGGCTTTCATCGGGATTATTTCTGTCCCAGAGCAAATATTTCTCTCTCCTACTGCTTGGGCGTTGGAATCAATCAAAACTTTCGAAATTTTTATGTATAGATCGCACGCGATTACAATGTTCAGCAAAGTTCTAGAGGCTTTCAACGGGATTATTTCCGTCCCAGAGCAAATACTTCTATCTCTTACCGATTTAGCGTTGGAGTCAAAACAAACTTTTGACCTTTTTTTATAGAATTCGCAGGCGATTAAAATGTGCAACAAAGTAGTAGAGATTTTCATACGGCTTATTTCTGTCGAAGACCAAATAGCTCTCTCTTTTACCGCGTGGGTGCTGGAGTCAATAAAACTTTTGAGGTTTTTATATAGAGCTTGCACGCGATTACAATGTGCAGCAAAGTTGCAGACGTTTTCATTAGGATTAAGTCCGTCGAAAACCAAATAGTTCGATGTCTTACCGCTTTGCCATTGGAGTCAATACACACTTTTGAACTTCTTATATAGAAGTCGCAGGCAATTACAATGTGCAGCAAAGTTGTAGAGGTTTTCATACGGGTTATTTCTGACGAAGACCAAATAGCTCTCTCTCTTACCGCGTGGGTTCTGGAGTCAATACAAACTTTTGAAGTTTTTATATAGAGGGCGCACGCGATTACAATGTGCAGCAAAATTGTAGAGATTTTCATGGGGGCTATATCCGTCGAAAACCAAATAGTTGTATCTCTTACCGCTTTGGCGCTGGAGTCAATAGAGGCTTTAAAACTTTTTATATAGAAGTCACATGCGATTACAATGTGCAGCAAAGTTGTAGAGACTTTCATCGGGATTATTTCCGTCCCAGAGCAAATACTTCTATCTCTTACCGATTTAGCGTTGGAGTCAATAAAAACTTTTCAACTTTTTATATAGAAGTGGTACGCGATTACAATGTTCAGCAAAGTTGTAGACGTTTTCATTGGGATTAAGTGCGTCGAAAACCAAATAGTTCGATGTCTTACCGCTTTGCAGTTGGAGTCAATACACACTTTTGAACTTCTTATATAGAAGTCGCAGGCAATTACAATGTGCAGCAAAGTTGTAGAGGTTTTCATATGGGTTATTTCTGACGAAGACCAGATAGCTCTCTCTCTTACCGCTTTGGCATTGGAATCAATAAAATCTTTAGAAATATTTACATAGAGGTCACTCGCGATTACAATGTGCAACAAAGTTGCAGAGATTTTCATGGGGATTATATCGGTCGAAAACCAAATAGTTCTATATCTTACCGCTTTGCTGTTACAGTCAATAAAACATTTTGAAATATTTATATAGAAGTCACACGCGATTACAAAGTTCAGCAAGTTGTAGAGGCTTTCATCGGGATTATTTCTGTCCTAGCCCATATACTTCTATCTCTTACCGCTTTAGCGTTGGAGTCATTAGAAACTTTTGAACTTTTTATATAGACCTCACAAGTGATTAATATATACACCAAAGTTCTAGCCGTTTTCATGCTGGCTACTTCTGTCGAAGACCAAATAGTTCTATCTCTTACCGCTTTGGCGTTGGAATCAATACAATCTTTAGAAACTTTTTATATAGAAGTCACTCGCGATTACAATGTGCAGCAAAGTTGTAAAGGTTTTCCTACGGGTTATTTCTGTCGAAGACCAAATAGTTCTCTCCCTTACCGATTTAGCTTTGGAGTCAATACAAACTTTTGAAGTTTTTATATAGAAGCCACACGCGATTACAATGTGCAGCAAAGTTATAGAGGCTTTCATCGGGATTATTTCTGTCCCAGACCAAATACTTCTATCACTTACCGATTTATGTTTGGAGTCAATAAAAACTTTTCAACTTTTTATATAGAAGTGGCACGCGATTACAATGTTCAGCAAAGTTGTAGACGTTTTCATACGGGTTATTTCTGTCGAAGACAAAAGCATTCTCGCTCTTACCGCTTGGGCGTTGGAGTCAATACAAATTTTAAAACTTTTTATATTGAAGTCACACAAAATAAGTTTAGGACAAGGATTTAAAATAAAAAAAAGATTTATTTATCAAAACTTGTTCTAACTTTATTAAATTGATTATAAAAATGGAATATTCTTAATTCTATTTGCTTCTTATTTATATACTTTTAATTTTACAAAATTGGCAAAAAATTAATTTACAATTGGATATTGGAAATTATAAAAAAGAATAAATGCTTATCTAGCGTCTAGCACATTTTGAAATATTTCTTGTGAAAAATGTATTTAATATTTTAATGTTGCAATTGAATATTTTAATAAATGCTGACCTAATGTCTAGCTTTCGTGAAATACTTTAATTTAAAGTAAGCTAGGTCACTAGCTTTTTAGAAGGTTTTTACGATGTACTTGATGTACGTTCAGGGTTCGTAACTCCTCCCCCCTTAGTATGAAGCGATGGCCAAAGGAACTGTGAAGTTGTTGAGGCTGGAGCGAAGATGTGGTTGCCACGTTGTGTAATCTGAAGCGTAGCCATTGATCTTTTGTATGCTAGTATTATTCCAACGATGATTGAGATACTAATGATACCTAAGAAGCCATAGGTGCAGTAGTGTCTTGTTAGTGCTTCTGTCCATAGCACCTCTATTGATTCCTTGTTTTTGATGTGGTATTTTTGTACTTTCCGCATATTTATAGTTTCTATGATGGAATTTGAGTGTGTACTATTGAAAAGCGATGGGAAGATATGAACTTCATCCCAGAATACATCTTGGTTGTCACGATACATGATTCCGTTGATTTCGATTTCACAGGTTGTATAATGAATCAGGATTGTCCCTTGTAGTTTCTGATGGTCATTTCCACAATTAGATTTTATTAATGTAGCTGGAACATTTATGAGATGTATGTGGTTGGGCTCTGGCTGCAACACAGTTTCAGTTTCTCCGACGTCATTTAGTGTACAGTGGCAGGTTTGTTGTTCATCAAATTTCCGATGCATGTTGATTGATTGGTCTGATCCTGGTGTGTTGATTCTTTGTAGTAAAAGATACCTTCTATTTTGGCACAAATTTCGTCCAAATATTGAATATTTTGGGTATTGAGGATGATATAAAGATTCGTGACGATTTCTTTGGTTTTATTTATAGGAAGTGGTATAATATGAAACAAGGAGTATTGCTCATTTGATAGGATTGGGATACGGACATTAAAAATTATGTTTGAGCCGTTGTAATAAGCCTGTTATCCTAATAGTTCATATATGTGCTCATCGGATTTTATATCTACAGATTTATTACTGAATATGTTAGAAATTAATTCCAGTTCATTTGAATTTAATATTAATTTTGGTATAACATTCAATTTAGGTAATACAATTGCTTTTACTATATTTGCTAAACGGCTTGTTAGTAGGTCTATATTGTAATTAATTTTGTTGAAATATTGTATTTTAAAAAGGATGTCTTCATCAACCCGAATTCTATTTGAAATATTTTCTTGATATCGATTCAAGAAAACTTCGATTACCTCTTGCTCATTATTAATATGATTAGTTATGGTTTCAAATCTGGTAATCATTTCTGTCTTAATTCTAATCTGACTATTTAGTTCATTATGGAATTCTGTTTGTTTTGCCGTTAGTACCTCGATTTGTTAATTTGAACTCTGTGCATCATTCGCATCCATATTCCCAGTGTAAGGAATAGGTTTACTGAAGTTCTTTTGAAAATATTATTGAAATAGAAGGCTTTGTTTTTGAAAAAAAAGAACGAGGCCGAGAGAAATAAGTTTTCATTCTAGAAAATATTGTGAATCAAATAGTACTTAATAAAGGAAAATAAAGAAAAATTAAATAAAAAAAATAATTCTTTATACAAAGCTCCTACACCAGTGATAATTTTTATGGCTGTACCTAGTCCGTTTAATAGTCCTCCTTTAGTTCTTAATTTTGGAATCAATGATTTTAATTTGTGTGTCGATTCTGCAATCTTAAGTTTCGTTATTGTAATAGATTGTTTCGGTTCGTCAATGTTGTCGAATGTCTTCAGAGAGTTTGCAATTTTTTTTATGTTGTTTTTGTAGGTTTCTAGTTTAACAATATGTACGAGATTATTATAACTTTTAATAGTTCGAGCTGTTCCCAGTTACAAAGAAAGAATTCCTGGGCTATTTGTCATATCATGTACTTCCATAATTTGACCAGACGTTAGGGTTAATCTGTAATAATTAATTGACAATGTTAAGAAGCACCTTAAGCTAATGTTTTCTTTTAATTCTAGATTTATGTAATTTTTTATTTTCTGAAGTTATAATTGTTACCTTTTCATTTTTCTTTGCCTTTGGCTTTGTGAATCTAGGCGTTAACTTGTTTCGTTTACATTCTTTCCTAAAAATTCTTTCGTTTTCTCTTATTTCTTCGGGATCTTCCCTAGTTTTGTTCATTTTATCTATATTACTAACTATATTTTCAATTTTTTCTTTTATTGAAGGATATAATTGCGATTTGAATTCGTTTAATTTTCCTAAATATTCGTGTTCATTACTGAAATTAATATTTTTCTTGAATTCAAAAGTTCTACCGTAAAATAGCTCATATGGCGTATGCATTATTGTAAGTAAATAAAGTTTCTGAAAAAATTTCATCATGGTTTAAATCTAGATTATTTTCCTTTCATTTACTAGATATAATTCTATAAATTTCTGTCAGTGTGGAATGTAATCTTTCTACAGGAGAATTACTGCTGGTTTGTTGAAAAGAAGTGAAATGTAATTTAATATTATATTGTTTGCAGTATTCTTTAAATATATTAACCGTGAATTCTGATCCTTGGCCACAGACTAATTTCAGAAGGATGCCGTCTAGGCTCATGAAATATTTCAGGCATTTTAGTATCGAAATACTATTTCTTGAAGGTACAGTATACCCTAAGCGAATTTAGAAAATTTGCCTATTATCGTTAGAATTTGTTGATTATTAATACTATAGATGTCTCTATGAAGAATATCTAATGGTTTTGTTGGAGTTTCTGGATTCATATATTTGATTTTTGGAGGGTGCCTATCATATTACAAAGTTTGACACTTTTCGCTGTTGTTAATAATTTCTGCTATCTTATTTTTCATGAAAGGGAAAAAGTATTCTCTTTTTAAATGGAAAAGGGTTTCATTCATTCCTCTATGGTTATTTTTCTTGTGATATTCATTTATTAATTTATCTTGATCATCATTTTGAGTTAGATCCGTTAATATCTCTTTTCATCTAATTAAACGGAAAATCTTATTACTTGAAAAATATTTTGAATGTGTAGATTGTACACCACGCGATTACAATGTCCAGCAAAGTTGTAGAGGTTTTCATCGGGATTATTTCTGTCCCAGAGCAAATATTTCTCTCTCCTACCGCTTGGGCGTTGGAATCAATCAAAACTTTCGAAATTTGTATGTATAGATCACACGCGATTACAATGTTCAGCAAAGTAGTAGACGCTTTCAACGGGATTATTTCTGTAACAGACCATATACTTGTATCTCTTACCGATTCAGCTTTCGAGTCAATACTAACTTTTGCAATTTTTATATAGAAGTCGCAGACGATTAAAATGTGCAGCAAAGTTGTAGAGATTTTCATGGGGATTATATCCATGGGGGACCAAATATTTCTATCTCTTACCGCTTTGGCGTTGGATTCAATAAAATCTTTAGGAAAATTTATATAGAAGTCACACGCGATTACAATGTGCAGCAAAGTTGTAGAGGTTTTCATACGGGTTATTTCTGTCGCAGACCAAATAGCTCTATCTCTTACAGCGTCGGCGTTGCAATGAATACAATCTTTAGAAATATTTATATAGAAGTCACACGCGATTACAATGGCCAGCAAAGTTGTAGAGGTTTTTTTGGGGATTATTTCTGTCCGAGACCAAATAGTTCTATCTTTTAGCGCTTTGCCGTTGGAGTCAATAAAATGTTTTGAAATATTTATATAGAAGTACAATGCGCAGCAAAGTTGTAGAGGTTTTCATAGGGATTATATCCGTCCAAGACCGTATACTTCTATCTCTTACCGATTTAGCTTTGGACTTAAAACAAACTTTTGACCTTTTTATATAGAAGTCGCAGGCGATTAAAATGTGCAGCAAAGTACTAGAGATTTTCATACGGGTTATTTCTGTCCACGACCAAATAGCTCTCTCTCTTACCTCTTCGGTGCTGGAGTCAATACAAGCTTTTGAAGTTTTTATATAGAGCTCGCACGCGATTACAATGTGCAGCAAAGTTGTAGAGGTTTTCATTGGGCTTAAGTCCGTCGAAAACCGAATAGTTCGATCTCTTACCGCTTTGCCGTTGGAGTCTATACAAATTTTGAACTTCTTATATAGAAGTCGCAGGCAATTACAATGTGCAGCGAAGTTGTACAGGTTTTCATGCTGGTTATTTCTGACGAAGACCAGATAGCTCTCTCTCTTACCGCTTTGGCATTGGAATCAATAAAATCTTTAGAAATATTTACATAGAGGTCACTCGCGATTACAATGTGCAACAAAGTTGCAGAGATTTTCATGGGGATTATATCGGTCGAAAACCAAATAGTTCTATATCTTACCGCTTTGCTGTTACAGTCAATAAAACATTTTGAAATATTTATATAGAAGTCACACGCGATTACAATGTCCAGCAAAGTTGTAGAGCTTTTCATCGGGATTATTTCTGTCCAAGAGCAAATATTTCTCTCTCCTACCGATTGGGCTTTCGAGTCAATCCAAACTATCGTAATTTTTATGTAGACATCACACGCGATTACAATGTTCAGCAAGTTGTATAGGCTTTCTTCGGGATTATTTCTGTCCCAGCCCATATACTTGTATATCTTACCGCTTTGGCATTGGAGTCAATACAAACTTTTGAACTTTTTATATAGAAGTCATAAGTGATTAATATATACACCAAAGTTTTAGACGTTTTCATGCTGGCTACTTCTTTCGAAGACCATATAGTTCTATCTCTTAGCGTTTTGGCGTTGGAATCAATACAATCTTTAGAAATATTTATATAGAACTCACATGCGATTACAATGTGCAGCAAAATTGTAGAGACTTTCATACGGGTTATTTCTGTCGAAGACCAAATATTTTTCTCTCCTACTGCTTGGGCGTTGGAGTCAATCCAAATTTTCGAAATTTTTACGTAGAGATCACACGTGAATACAATGTTCAGTAAAGTTGTAGAGGCTTTCATCGGGATTATATCCATGGGAGACCAAACATTTCTATCTCTCACCGCTTTAGCGTTGGAGTCAATACAAACTTTTGAACTTTTTATATAGAAGTCATAAGTGATTAATATATACACCAAAGTTCTAAACGTTTTCATGCTGGCTACTTCTGTCGAAGACCATATAGTTCTGTCTCTTAGCGCTTTGGCGTTGGAATCAATACAATCTTTAGAAATATTTATATATAATTCACATGCGATTCCAATGTTCAGCAATGTTGTAAAGGTTTCATACAGGTTATTTCTGTCACAGACCAAATGGTTCTATATCTTACCGCTTTGGCGTTGGAGTCAATACAAACTTTTGAACTTTTTATATAGAGGTCAGAAGCGATTACAATGCGCAGCAAAGTTGTAGAGGTTTTCATAGGGATTATATCCGTCCAAGACCAAATACTTCGATCTCTTACCGATTTAGCTTTGGAGTCAATACAAACTTTTCAAGCTTTTATATAGAAGTGACACGCGATTACAATGTTCAGCAAAGTTGTAGACGTTTTCATACGGGTTATTTCTGTCGAGGACTAAAGAATTCTCGCTCTTACCGCTTGGGCGTTGGAGTCAATACAAACTTTTACTATATTTTAATAGTTATTTTTATTTTAAAGTTTGAATACAATATTTTTATTATAATAATTTTATCCCAATATTAAGGTTGGGTAAGTTTTATTTTTTGAATAAAACCTTTTTCCAACTAATTTGATTTTAAATAAGTGCACTTTTATTATATTCTAATAATTATTTTTATTTTAAAATTTGAAAACAATATTTTTATTTTAATAATTTTAATTTTAAATATGATATTTTTAATTCAAAGTTGAACTTCTGCTTCGAAGCTTGGGGAAAAAAGTAAAAATTATTTTTGTTTTAATTTAATATTTTAGAAATTCTGCTGGAGTGCACTGTAAGTTCTCTTTAATGGTGGTTCGTAATCCGAAAAGAATGATTGGAATTTGGTTTGTCCAGTGTAAGGTGTTTCCTGAAGCTCTTAATGCAGTTTTTAAAGTGCGATGAAATCTTTCAACCAGTCCGTTTGATTGAGGATGGTACGCAGTAGTATGAATTTTGTAAATGCCTAAAAATGTAGTTAATTCGTTAAATAATTTTGATTCGAATTGTGGTCCTTGGTCGGTTGTAAGTCTTAATGGAAATCCAAAGCGGGGAATGTACTCGTTGAAGAAAGTTTTTGCGATTGTTGCTGCCGTGGTATCTTTTATAGGATATGCCTCCGGCCAACGAGCAAAACGACCCATCATAGGGAGAACGTGTGTATAACCGTTTGAAAAAGGAAATGGACCGATAATATCAATATGTATATGGTCAAATCTGCCTTCTGGAATTTTGAATTTACCAACTGGAGATTTAGTGTGTTTGTGAATTTTGTTTTGTTGACAACTAATACAAGTTTTCGTCCATGAATTAATGTCAGTGTTCATTTTCGGCCAAAAGTATTTGCTTGATATTAATTGCTTTGTAGCTCGTATACCAGGGTGTGCCAAATTATGTAGCCTCTCGAAAATAGCTTTTCTTAAGGTCTTGGGTACATGGGGTCTATTTTTGTTTGTTGCAATTTCGCACCAAATTAATAATTTTGAATTTGGTGTTTGAATGTTGGAAAGTATGAATTTGGAATATATTTGTCGATCGTTATTTGCAATTAAATTTGTAATTTCTTCGTCGCGCATTTGATACGTTTGAATTGTTTGTAAGTCTATCTTAAGGGGGTCATTTGAACAACATTCGTCTTGTGAAATGCACGATAATGTATCTGCTACTACATTAAGTTTTCCCTTTAGGTGTCTGATGTCTGTTGTGCATTGTGTGTTAAAGTCTAATTGTCGTTCTTGTCTTGGACTACGCTCAGTCTTTGTGAAAAGGGCTGTGGTAAGAGGTTTATGGTCCGTGAATATACAAAAACCTCTACCGTCAAGAAAATGCCGAGAATGTTTTATTGATAGAAAAATTGCTAGCAGTTCTCTATCAAAAGCGGAATAATTAATTTCTGCAGTTTTTATTTTTTTTGAGTGAAAAGCAATTGGTTGCCAAATGTCATTTACTGACTGTTGAAGAACTGCTCCAATAGCCGTATTAGAAGCGTCCACTGGTAGAGAAAGAGGAGCATCTTCAACGTGGTGAATTAGTAGAGTAGTAGAAAATAAATTATTTTCAATTTTTATAAAGGCGTCAATGCAATAATTGGGCCAGGAAAAAATTTGTATTGATTTAACTTTAGAACGCAGTGATGTTAAATGTGTGTAAATTGGGCAAAGAATGTCTGCCAAATTCGGAATGAAACGATGGTAGTAGTTAACCATTCCGATAAACCTCTCAATGTGCTTTATAGAGGTAGGTTTTGGAAAATGTGTTATTGCTGTGATCCGATCATAGGAAGGTAAGATGCCGTTTTTTGTTACTTTGTGACTCAAGAAGTCAATAGAGCCAACGCCAATACCGAATGCACTTAGTCTAGCAAAAAGTTCTTCTAAATGATGTTTATGCTCGTTTTCGTTTTTACTGAAAACAAGAATATCGTCAATATAAACAAATACATAATTTAACCCATAAACAATTTCGTCCACAAAACGTTGAAATGTTTGTGCTGCATTTCTAAGACCAAAAGGCATTCAATTAAATTCGAATAATCCGAATGGAGTGGTGATAGCTGTTTTGAAGATATCATCAACAGCAACTGGGATGTGATGATAGCCGTGAACGAGATCAATTTTTGAGAAGATGTTGCATCGAGCTAATTGTGTTGAAAAATTTTGGATATGTGGTATTGGATGCCGATCTGGGATAGTGATGGCATTTAAACGCCGATAATCACCACATGGTCGCCAGTCAGAACAGTTCTTTTTTGGGACCATGTGGAGTGGAGAAGAAGCTGGAGAATCCGATGGCTTGCACAGTCGTAATTTGTACATTTCATCGAATTCAAGTTTGGCGATTTATAATTTTTTAAAGTCTAGTCTTCTCCGTCTAGAGAAAGGTAGTTGTCCTTTAGTTGTAACATGGTGTACTATGTTGTGTTTCATCGGACTGTTGTAATCTGGAGGTGCAGTTGATTTGGGAAACTTATTTAAAATTTTTCCATATGCATTTTCTATTACAAAGTTTTTTGGGGTTGGGGTACTAGTAACGGTAGATAGTCCATTAACAGATAATGCTGTTCTATTGTCGATTAGACGTTGTTTTTTTAGATCTACCATTAAATCAAATATTGTGAGAAAATCTGTTCCGATAATTTGTCTATTTAATGATGCTATTATAAAAGGAAAAATGAAACTACGCCCTAGACCTAAATCGATATTTGAAATTTTAGAGCCGAAAGTGTTAATTGTTGCCCCATTTGTGGCAGATAGTAATACATTTGGATTCAGTTTGTTTGTTCTAAACACTGTGCTTGGGATTACAGACAGATCAGCCCCAGTACCAATTAAAAATTTAAGATTATTTTCATGGTCGGTTATGAATAGTCTTTGTGATGCGTTCATAACCATTGATACTGAGGGTTTTTTTAGTTTTTTGTTTGTGAAGGGAGGAAATCGCATGGTTGAATACATTTTGTGGCTTTGGTGCCAAATTTAAAGTGATACCCGCAGAATTTTCCAGCATTTTGCGTTCTATTTCTACTGTTTTCTCTGGAGGAAAGAGTCGAGTTTCTAAAAGCATCTCTGCTTCCGTTTGGTATTGTTGGCTTTAACAATAGTTGTTTAATTTCGCTAACTTGATCTTCCAAATCTGATACTTTGTTTAATAAAAATGCAAAATTTTGTTGATCTGCATTACTGGTAGAAAACGAATTTGGATTTGGATTTTGTATGTTATTGTGGATTGCAGAAATGTAACTGCATTTTGATAATTCCCAAATTTTGTCCGCAATCTCGAGTAATTGTGTAATTTCCTGTTTTCCCGAACTAACAAGCGCTATCTTTATATTGGCTGGTAACTTTCCAAAATTTTTTTTAAAGTGCTTTGTTTATAGTTGAAGAAGTTCCAGCCAGAATTTCCATATACCTAAAGAACTCTGAAGGTTTTCGGTCCCCGATTTCCGAGTTGGACAATAACGTTTCGATACTTTTTTCTTCGCTTTCACTGAATCTATTAATTAATACCTCTTTTAAAGCTATATATTTATTGGTTGTAGCAGGTGAGTGGAAAAAATCCAGTACCGTCATTACCACCTCTTGCGGGAGCGCGGCCACAACATACTCAAATTTGTTTGTTTCTGTTGTGCTTGCTTTGCAACTTAACTGTGCTTCGATTTGATAAAACCACGCTTCTGGACAGTTTGTCCAGAATTGTGGGATCTTAATAGAGGTAGCTCCAATGATGTTATGGATATTTTGATTATTATCCCCAGTGGTAACGGATTCAGTCATTTTTTAATATTTTTTTTAAAAAAATTTATTTCCCGAAATATAAATTTTATACACTTTCACTTGTGAAGGGAAAATATTGTGGTTTACAATTTTTATAAATATTCATATTTCGACAAAAAAACAAAACTTAATACTAATTGAAACAAATATATTTTTACGTTTTTTTTATTATTTCTTAAAAGAAATATATGTGTGAAAATCTTTTGATATTTGAAATTTTGTATAGTTTAATGAGAAAAAACGGAAAAAAGTCTCACTTTTATTGTATATACTTTTAATATATTTACTTTCTTGGATCATATGGGATCAACAGCCACGAGAATTTCAATTTTTCTTAGATGAATTAAAGATGAATTTGAGATGATTTTGGATCAATACGCAAACGGATTTTGATTTTTTTTATTTTCTTTTCTTTTATCTTTTTCTGGAAATGATAAAATAGAGATGAAATGGGGTCAGCACCCAAGCGAAATTTCAATTTCTCCTTCTTCTTTTCTCTTGTGTTGAATTTTTATGCTAGATTGAACACAGGGAGTGCCTGGCGTGGCCTCACGCCAGAATATTGGCCTCGTCTGCACTTCTGTATTCACACGCACTTCACTAAAACTTAAATTGCAATTAAAATCTTCGTGCACTAATATCGTGCAGTCGGGGTCACCAATATTAAAGTTGGGTATGTTTTATTTTTGGAATAAAACCTTTTTCCAACTAATTTAATTTTAAATAAGTGCACTTTTATTATATTTCAATAATAATTTTTATTTTAAAGTTTGAAAACAATATATTTGTTTTAATAATTTTAATTTTAAATATGATATTTTTAATTTAAAATTGAACTTCTGCTTCGAACCTTGGAGAAAGAACTAAAAATTATTTTTGTTTAAATTTAATATTTTAGAAATAAAAAACAACTAGATTATTAATAAAAATAATTAAATCTAGATTGAAAAAATACAAAAACATAAGCTGAGTTTTATTTCACAAACTGAGTAAAAAATTCCAAATTAAAACCAAATGTAAATTTTAATGGTTTTTGAGCAAATAGGAACACCACAGTTCTCTCTCTTACTGCTTTGCCGGGAAGCAAGGTGAAAGTAGGTTATCACCGGGGAAGTGTTTTATTTATTTTTATTTTATTTATTTCAGCTTAATACAAGCGAGAGTCAAGTTAATATATATAAATAAATAAGTTATATATATAGAATCTTTTTAAGATTAGTTTTGCTCGGGCAAAAGTCGAAGTCCTTCGACTTCTAATTTATTTCGAAGACTTAGTATTTAAGTCTTCGAAATAAATTAGAGAATCAAACCAGTAAACTTTTTGATCTCAAGAATGGTATCGTATATAAGAAGGACATGAGAGGTGACCTCTATTTTTACGTTCCCAAAGAGATGGAGGAAAATGTTATTAGACAAATTCATGAAAAGATTGGTCAACGGGGGTGAACAAGTGTTACTATCAAATAAAAATTAATTATTGGTTGCCTGACATGAAGTCAAAAATTGAGAAAAACATTCGAAATTGTCTGAAATGCATAATCTACTCCGCACCATTTGTCCCCGTAGCATAACAAAGAAGCCAATACCATTTGATACTATCCATATTGATCATTTGGGTCCATTGCCGTCTGTCAAGTCTAAACGTAAGAATTTGTTCGTTCTAGTTGACGCCTTCACTAAATATATTAAAGTTTTCCCTGTAATTTCGACTAGCACAAAAGAAGTTATTCTGTCTCTCAACAGATATTTCGAATATTATAGTCGGCCATCCAGAATAGTTCCAGATAGGGGTAGCTGTTTTACGTCCCGGGACTTTAGTGACTTCTTAGAAAAAAATTACGTGAAAGTGGCTGTCGGATCCCCCCAGGCCAATGGACAGGTCGAGCGGGTGATCGGTTTACTTACCCCTATGCTTAGCAAATTGAGTGAATCTATGCAGCATTCCGATTGGTCTTTAAAATTGGTAGAAATTGAAATTGCTATTAATAATTCGATCCATAGTACAACTCGAAATTCTCCATCTTTGCTATTGTTTGGTGTTAGTCAGAAAGGTCCCACTGTTGATTGGCTCACGGAATATTTAGATAAGCAAGCAGTGCGAGATTGGGATTTGGAGGTGAGTCGATTGAGGGCTTCGGAAGCGATACAGTCGTCTCAGCAGTACAATCAGCGTTATTTTGAAAACAATCATAAGCCCGCTAAAGTTTATAAGATAGGTGACTACGTAGTCATAAACAATGTTGGTGCTTCAGTTGGCGCAAACAAAAACTGATAACCAAATACAAGGGACCTTATGAGGTCTATAAAGAGCTATCTAACGATCGGTATGTAATTCGAGATGTTGCGAATTGTCAAATAACCCAACTACCTTATGATGGGATTGTTAAAGCATTCCACATGAGGAAATGGAGAAATTCATCCTAAATATATTTGTATCGTGCAACTGTTTAACATAATCATTAAAGCAACACTCTCTTCAGGTATGTGTTAAAATAAATTCTAAGTTTTCTAAATTAACATGTAATTATATAATATTCAAGTAGTAGTCTTATATCTTTGATCAGAGTCGATCAAAATGTCACATCGGCCGAGTTGTAAGGAATAGGTTTACTGAAGTTCTTTTGAAAATATTATTGAAATAGAAGGCTTTGTTTTTGAAAAAAAAAGAACGAGGCCGAGAGAAATAAGTTTTCATTCTAGAAAATATTGTGAATCAAATAGTACTTAATAAAGGAAAATAAAGAAAAATTAAATAAAAAAAACAATTCTTTATACAAAGGTCCTACACCAGTGATAATTTTTATGGCTGTACCTAGTCCGTTTAATAGTCCTCTTTTAGCTCTTAATTTTGGAGTCAATGATTTTAATTTGTGTGTCGATTCTGCAATCTTAAGTTTCGTTATTGTAATAGATTGTTTCGGTTCGTCAATGTTGTCGAACGTCTTCAGAGAGTTTGCAATTTTTTTTATGTTGTTTTGTAGGTTTCTAGTTTAACAATATGTACGAGATTATTATAACTTTTAATAGTTCGAGCTGTTCCCAGTTACAAAGAAAGAATTCCTGGGCTATTTGTCATATCATGTACTTCCATAATTTGACCAGACGTTAGGGTTAATCTATAATAATTAATTGGCAATGTTAAGAAGCACCTTATGCTAATGTTTTCTTTTAATTCTAGATTTATGTAATTTTTTATTTTCTGAAGTTATAATTGTTACCTTTTCATTTTTCTTTGCCTTTGGCTTTGTGAATCTAGGCGTTAACTTGTTTCGTTTACATTCTTTCCTAAAAATTCTTTCGTTTTCTTTTATTTCTTCGGGATCTTTCCTAGTTTTATTTATTTTATCTATATTATTACTAACTATATTTTCAATTTTTTCTTTTATTGAAGGATATAATTGCGATTGGAATTCGTTTAATTTTCCTAAATATTCGTGTTCATTACTGAAATTAATATTTTTCTTGAATTCAAAAGTTCTACCGTAAAATAGCTCATATGGCGTAAATTTAGTTGCCGAATGTATTGCATTATTTGAAGTAATTAAAGTTTCTGAAAAAATTTCATCATGGTTTAAATCTAGATTATTTTCCTTTCATTTATTAGATATAATTCTATAAATTTCTGTCAGTGTGGAATGTAATCTTTCTACAGGAGAATTACTGCTGGTTTGTTGAAAACAAGTGAAATGTAATTTAATATTATATTGTTTGCAGTATTCTTTAAATATATTAACCGTGAATTCTGATCCTTGGTCACAGACTAATTTCAGAAGGATGCCGTCTAGGCTCATGAAATATTTGAGGCATTTTAGTATCGAAATACTATTTCTTGCAGGTACAGTACACCTTAAGCGAATTTAGAAAATTTGTCTATTATCGTTAGAATTTGTTGATTATTAATACTATAGATGTCTCTATGAAGAATATCTAATGGTTTTGTTGGAGTTTCTGGATTCTTATATTTGATTTTTGGAGGGTGCCTATCATATTACAAAGTTTGACACTTTTCGATGTTGTTAATAATTTTTGCTATCTTATTTTTCATGAGAGGGAAAAAGTATTCTGTTTTTAAATGGAAAAGGGTTTCATTCATGCCTCTATGGTTATTTTTCTTGTGATATTCATTTATTAATTTATCTTGATCATCATTTTGAGTTAGATCCGTTAATATCTCTTTGCATCTAATTAAACGGAAAATTTTATTATTTGCAAAATATTTTGAATATGTAGATTGTACGACACGCGATTACAATGTCCAGCAAAGTTGTAGAGGCTTTCATCGGGATTATTTCTGTCCCAGAGCAAATATTTCTCTCTCCTACTGCTTGGGCGTTGGAATCAATCAAAACTTTCGAAATTTTTATGTATAGATCGCACGCGATTACAATGTTCAGCAAAGTTCTAGAGGCTTTCAACAGGATTATTTCCGTCCCAGAGCAAATACTTCTATCTCTTACCGATTTAGCGTTGGAGTCAAAACAAACTTTTGACCTTTTTTTATAGAATTCGCAGGCGATTAAAATGTGCAACAAAGTAGTAGAGATTTTCATACGGCTTATTTCTGTCGAAGACCAAATAGCTCTCTCTTTTACCGCGTGGGTGCTGGAGTCAATAAAACTTTTGAGGTTTTTATATAGAGCTTGCACGCGATTACAATGTGCAGCAAAGTTGCAGACGTTTTCATTAGGATTAAGTCCGTCGAAAACCAAATAGTTCGATGTCTTACCGCTTTGCCATTGGAGTCAATACACACTTTTGAACTTCTTATATAGAAGTCGCAGGCAATTACAATGTGCAGCAAAGTTGTAGAGGTTTTCATACGGGTTATTTCTGACGAAGACCAAATAGCTCTCTCTCTTACCGCGTGGGTTCTGGAGTCAATACAAACTTTTGAAGTTTTTATATAGAGGGCGCACGCGATTACAATGTGCAGCAAAATTGTAGAGATTTTCATGGGGGCTATATCCGTCGAAAACCAAATAGTTGTATCTCTTACCGCTTTGGCGCTGGAGTCAATAGAGGCTTTAAAACTTTTTATATAGAAGTCACATGCGATTACAATGTGCAGCAAAGTTGTAGAGACTTTCATCGGGATTATTTCCGTCCCAGAGCAAATACTTCTATCTCTTACCGATTTAGCGTTGGAGTCAATAAAAACTTTTCAACTTTTTATATAGAAGTGGTACGCGATTACAATGTTCAGCAAAGTTGTAGACGTTTTCATTGGGATTAAGTGCGTCGAAAACCAAATAGTTCGATGTCTTACCGCTTTGCAGTTGGAGTCAATACACACTTTTGAACTTCTTATATAGAAGTCGCAGGCAATTACAATGTGCAGCAAAGTTGTAGAGGTTTTCATATGGGTTATTTCTGACGAAGACCAGATAGCTCTCTCTCTTACCGCTTTGGCATTGGAATCAATAAAATCTTTAGAAATATTTACATAGAGGTCACTCGCGATTACAATGTGCAACAAAGTTGCAGAGATTTTCATGGGGATTATATCGGTCGAAAACCAAATAGTTCTATATCTTACCGCTTTGCTGTTACAGTCAATAAAACATTTTGAAATATTTATATAGAAGTCACACGCGATTACAAAGTTCAGCAAGTTGTAGAGGCTTTCATCGGGATTATTTCTGTCCTAGCCCATATACTTCTATCTCTTACCGCTTTAGCGTTGGAGTCATTAGAAACTTTTGAACTTTTTATATAGACCTCACAAGTGATTAATATATACACCAAAGTTCTAGCCGTTTTCATGCTGGCTACTTCTGTCGAAGACCAAATAGTTCTATCTCTTACCGCTTTGGCGTTGGAATCAATACAATCTTTAGAAACTTTTTATATAGAAGTCACTCGCGATTACAATGTGCAGCAAAGTTGTAAAGGTTTTCCTACGGGTTATTTCTGTCGAAGACCAAATAGTTCTCTCCCTTACCGATTTAGCTTTGGAGTCAATACAAACTTTTGAAGTTTTTATATAGAAGCCACACGCGATTACAATGTGCAGCAAAGTTATAGAGGCTTTCATCGGGATTATTTCTGTCCCAGACCAAATACTTCTATCACTTACCGATTTATGTTTGGAGTCAATAAAAACTTTTCAACTTTTTATATAGAAGTGGCACGCGATTACAATGTTCAGCAAAGTTGTAGACGTTTTCATACGGGTTATTTCTGTCGAAGACAAAAGCATTCTCGCTCTTACCGCTTGGGCGTTGGAGTCAATACAAATTTTAAAACTTTTTATATTGAAGTCACACAAAATAAGTTTAGGACAAGGATTTAAAATAAAAAAAAGATTTATTTATCAAAACTTGTTCTAACTTTATTAAATTGTTATAAAAATGGAATATTCTTAATTCTATTTGCTTCTTATTTATATACTTTTAATTTTACAAAATTGGCAAAAAATTAATTTACAATTGGATATTGGAAATTATAAAAAAGAATAAATGCTTATCTAGCGTCTAGCACATTTTGAAATATTTCTTGTGAAAAATGTATTTAATATTTTAATGTTGCAATTGAATATTTTAATAAATGCTGACCTAATGTCTAGCTTTCGTGAAATACTTTAATTTAAAGTAAGCTAGGTCACTAGCTTTTTAGAAGGTTTTTACGATGTACTTGATGTACGTTCAGGGTTCGTAACTCCTCCCCCCTTAGTATGAAGCGATGGCCAAAGGAACTGTGAAGTTGTTGAGGCTGGAGCGAAGATGTGGTTGCCACGTTGTGTAATCTGAAGCGTAGCCATTGATCTTTTGTATGCTAGTATTATTCCAACGATGATTGAGATACTAATGATACCTAAGAAGCCATAGGTGCAGTAGTGTCTTGTTAGTGCTTCTGTCCATAGCACCTCTATTGATTCCTTGTTTTTGATGTGGTATTTTTGTACTTTCCGCATATTTATAGTTTCTATGATGGAATTTGAGTGTGTACTATTGAAAAGCGATGGGAAGATATGAACTTCATCCCAGAATACATCTTGGTTGTCACGATACATGATTCCGTTGATTTCGATTTCACAGGTTGTATAATGAATCAGGATTGTCCCTTGTAGTTTCTGATGGTCATTTCCACAATTAGATTTTATTAATGTAGCTGGAACATTTATGAGATGTATGTGGTTGGGCTCTGGCTGCAACACAGTTTCAGTTTCTCCGACGTCATTTAGTGTACAGTGGCAGGTTTGTTGTTCATCAAATTTCCGATGCATGTTGATTGATTGGTCTGATCCTGGTGTGTTGATTCTTTGTAGTAAAAGATACCTTCTATTTTGGCACAAATTTCGTCCAAATATTGAATATTTTGGGTATTGAGGATGATATAAAGATTCGTGACGATTTCTTTGGTTTTATTTATAGGAAGTGGTATAATATGAAACAAGGAGTATTGCTCATTTGATAGGATTGGGATACGGACATTAAAAATTATGTTTGAGCCGTTGTAATAAGCCTGTTATCCTAATAGTTCATATATGTGCTCATCGGATTTTATATCTACAGATTTATTACTGAATATGTTAGAAATTAATTCCAGTTCATTTGAATTTAATATTAATTTTGGTATAACATTCAATTTAGGTAATACAATTGCTTTTGCTATATTTGCTAAACGGCTTGTTAGTAGGTCTATATTGTAATTAATTTTGTTGAAATATTGTATTTTAAAAAGGATGTCTTCATCAACCCGAATTCTATTTGAAATATTTTCTTGATATCGATTCAAGAAAACTTCGATTACCTCTTGCTCATTATTAATATGATTAGTTATGGTTTCAAATCTGGTAATCATTTCTGTCTTAATTCTAATCTGACTATTTAGTTCATTATGGAATTCTGTTTGTTTTGCCGTTAGTACCTCGATTTGTTAATTTGAACTCTGTGCATCATTCGCATCCATATTCCCAGTGTAAGGAATAGGTTTACTGAAGTTCTTTTGAAAATATTATTGAAATAGAAGGCTTTGTTTTTGAAAAAAAAGAACGAGGCCGAGAGAAATAAGTTTTCATTCTAGAAAATATTGTGAATCAAATAGTACTTAATAAAGGAAAATAAAGAAAAATTAAATAAAAAAAATAATTCTTTATACAAAGCTCCTACACCAGTGATAATTTTTATGGCTGTACCTAGTCCGTTTAATAGTCCTCCTTTAGTTCTTAATTTTGGAATCAATGATTTTAATTTGTGTGTCGATTCTGCAATCTTAAGTTTCGTTATTGTAATAGATTGTTTCGGTTCGTCAATGTTGTCGAATGTCTTCAGAGAGTTTGCAATTTTTTTTATGTTGTTTTTGTAGGTTTCTAGTTTAACAATATGTACGAGATTATTATAACTTTTAATAGTTCGAGCTGTTCCCAGTTACAAAGAAAGAATTCCTGGGCTATTTGTCATATCATGTACTTCCATAATTTGACCAGACGTTAGGGTTAATCTGTAATAATTAATTGACAATGTTAAGAAGCACCTTAAGCTAATGTTTTCTTTTAATTCTAGATTTATGTAATTTTTTATTTTCTGAAGTTATAATTGTTACCTTTTCATTTTTCTTTGCCTTTGGCTTTGTGAATCTAGGCGTTAACTTGTTTCGTTTACATTCTTTCCTAAAAATTCTTTCGTTTTCTCTTATTTCTTCGGGATCTTCCCTAGTTTTGTTCATTTTATCTATATTACTAACTATATTTTCAATTTTTTCTTTTATTGAAGGATATAATTGCGATTTGAATTCGTTTAATTTTCCTAAATATTCGTGTTCATTACTGAAATTAATATTTTTCTTGAATTCAAAAGTTCTACCGTAAAATAGCTCATATGGCGTATGCATTATTGTAAGTAAATAAAGTTTCTGAAAAAATTTCATCATGGTTTAAATCTAGATTATTTTCCTTTCATTTACTAGATATAATTCTATAAATTTCTGTCAGTGTGGAATGTAATCTTTCTACAGGAGAATTACTGCTGGTTTGTTGAAAAGAAGTGAAATGTAATTTAATATTATATTGTTTGCAGTATTCTTTAAATATATTAACCGTGAATTCTGATCCTTGGCCACAGACTAATTTCAGAAGGATGCCGTCTAGGCTCATGAAATATTTCAGGCATTTTAGTATCGAAATACTATTTCTTGAAGGTACAGTATACCCTAAGCGAATTTAGAAAATTTGCCTATTATCGTTAGAATTTGTTGATTATTAATACTATAGATGTCTCTATGAAGAATATCTAATGGTTTTGTTGGAGTTTCTGGATTCATATATTTGATTTTTGGAGGGTGCCTATCATATTACAAAGTTTGACACTTTTCGCTGTTGTTAATAATTTCTGCTATCTTATTTTTCATGAAAGGGAAAAAGTATTCTCTTTTTAAATGGAAAAGGGTTTCATTCATTCCTCTATGGTTATTTTTCTTGTGATATTCATTTATTAATTTATCTTGATCATCATTTTGAGTTAGATCCGTTAATATCTCTTTTCATCTAATTAAACGGAAAATCTTATTACTTGAAAAATATTTTGAATGTGTAGATTGTACACCACGCGATTACAATGTCCAGCAAAGTTGTAGAGGTTTTCATCGGGATTATTTCTGTCCCAGAGCAAATATTTCTCTCTCCTACCGCTTGGGCGTTGGAATCAATCAAAACTTTCGAAATTTGTATGTATAGATCACACGCGATTACAATGTTCAGCAAAGTAGTAGACGCTTTCAACGGGATTATTTCTGTAACAGACCATATACTTGTATCTCTTACCGATTCAGCTTTCGAGTCAATACTAACTTTTGCAATTTTTATATAGAAGTCGCAGACGATTAAAATGTGCAGCAAAGTTGTAGAGATTTTCATGGGGATTATATCCATGGGGGACCAAATATTTCTATCTCTTACCGCTTTGGCGTTGGATTCAATAAAATCTTTAGGAAAATTTATATAGAAGTCACACGCGATAACAATGTGCAGCAAAGTTGTAGAGGTTTTCATACGGGTTATTTCTGTCGCAGACCAAATAGCTCTATCTCTTACAGCGTCGGCGTTGCAATGAATACAATCTTTAGAAATATTTATATAGAAGTCACACGCGATTACAATGGCCAGCAAAGTTGTAGAGGTTTTTTTGGGGATTATTTCTGTCCGAGACCAAATAGTTCTATCTCTTAGCGCTTTGCCGTTGGAGTCAATAAAATGTTTTGAAATATTTATATAGAAGTACAATGCGCAGCAAAGTTGTAGAGGTTTTCATAGGGATTATATCCGTCCAAGACCGTATACTTCTATCTCTTACCGATTTAGCTTTGGACTTAAAACAAACTTTTGACCTTTTTATATAGAAGTCGCAGGCGATTAAAATGTGCAGCAAAGTACTAGAGATTTTCATACGGGTTATTTCTGTCCACGACCAAATAGCTCTCTCTCTTACCTCTTCGGTGCTGGAGTCAATACAAGCTTTTGAAGTTTTTATATAGAGCTCGCACGCGATTACAATGTGCAGCAAAGTTGTAGAGGTTTTCATTGGGCTTAAGTCCGTCGAAAACCAAATAGTTCGATCTCTTACCGCTTTGCCGTTGGAGTCTATACAAATTTTGAACTTCTTATATAGAAGTCGCAGGCAATTACAATGTGCAGCGAAGTTGTACAGGTTTTCATGCTGGTTATTTCTGACGAAGACCAGATAGCTCTCTCTCTTACCGCTTTGGCATTGGAATCAATAAAATCTTTAGAAATATTTACATAGAGGTCACTCGCGATTACAATGTGCAACAAAGTTGCAGAGATTTTCATGGGGATTATATCGGTCGAAAACCAAATAGTTCTATATCTTACCGCTTTGCTGTTACAGTCAATAAAACATTTTGAAATATTTATATAGAAGTCACACGCGATTACAATGTCCAGCAAAGTTGTAGAGCTTTTCATCGGGATTATTTCTGTCCAAGAGCAAATATTTCTCTCTCCTACCGATTGGGCTTTCGAGTCAATCCAAACTATCGTAATTTTTATGTAGACATCACACGCGATTACAATGTTCAGCAAGTTGTATAGGCTTTCTTCGGGATTATTTCTGTCCCAGCCCATATACTTGTATATCTTACCGCTTTGGCATTGGAGTCAATACAAACTTTTGAACTTTTTATATAGAAGTCATAAGTGATTAATATATACACCAAAGTTTTAGACGTTTTCATGCTGGCTACTTCTTTCGAAGACCATATAGTTCTATCTCTTAGCGTTTTGGCGTTGGAATCAATACAATCTTTAGAAATATTTATATAGAACTCACATGCGATTACAATGTGCAGCAAAATTGTAGAGACTTTCATACGGGTTATTTCTGTCGAAGACCAAATATTTTTCTCTCCTACTGCTTGGGCGTTGGAGTCAATCCAAATTTTCGAAATTTTTACGTAGAGATCACACGTGAATACAATGTTCAGTAAAGTTGTAGAGGCTTTCATCGGGATTATATCCATGGGAGACCAAACATTTCTATCTCTCACCGCTTTAGCGTTGGAGTCAATACAAACTTTTGAACTTTTTATATAGAAGTCATAAGTGATTAATATATACACCAAAGTTCTAAACGTTTTCATGCTGGCTACTTCTGTCGAAGACCATATAGTTCTGTCTCTTAGCGCTTTGGCGTTGGAATCAATACAATCTTTAGAAATATTTATATATAATTCACATGCGATTCCAATGTTCAGCAATGTTGTAAAGGTTTCATACAGGTTATTTCTGTCACAGACCAAATGGTTCTATATCTTACCGCTTTGGCGTTGGAGTCAATACAAACTTTTGAACTTTTTATATAGAGGTCAGAAGCGATTACAATGCGCAGCAAAGTTGTAGAGGTTTTCATAGGGATTATATCCGTCCAAGACCAAATACTTCGATCTCTTACCGATTTAGCTTTGGAGTCAATACAAACTTTTCAAGCTTTTATATAGAAGTGACACGCGATTACAATGTTCAGCAAAGTTGTAGACGTTTTCATACGGGTTATTTCTGTCGAGGACTAAAGAATTCTCGCTCTTACCGCTTGGGCGTTGGAGTCAATACAAACTTTTACTATATTTTAATAGTTATTTTTATTTTAAAGTTTGAATACAATATTTTTATTATAATAATTTTATCCCAATATTAAGGTTGGGTAAGTTTTATTTTTTGAATAAAACCTTTTTCCAACTAATTTGATTTTAAATAAGTGCACTTTTATTATATTCTAATAATTATTTTTATTTTAAAATTTGAAAACAATATTTTTATTTTAATAATTTTAATTTTAAATATGATATTTTTAATTCAAAGTTGAACTTCTGCTTCGAAGCTTGGGGAAAAAAGTAAAAATTATTTTTGTTTTAATTTAATATTTTAGAAATTCTGCTGGAGTGCACTGTAAGTTCTCTTTAATGGTGGTTCGTAATCCGAAAAGAATGATTGGAATTTGGTTTGTCCAGTGTAAGGTGTTTCCTGAAGCTCTTAATGCAGTTTTTAAAGTGCGATGAAATCTTTCAACCAGTCCGTTTGATTGAGGATGGTACGCAGTAGTATGAATTTTGTAAATGCCTAAAAATGTAGTTAATTCGTTAAATAATTTTGATTCGAATTGTGGTCCTTGGTCGGTTGTAAGTCTTAATGGAAATCCAAAGCGGGGAATGTACTCGTTGAAGAAAGTTTTTGCGATTGTTGCTGCCGTGGTATCTTTTATAGGATATGCCTCCGGCCAACGAGCAAAACGACCCATCATAGGGAGAACGTGTGTATAACCGTTTGAAAAAGGAAATGGACCGATAATATCAATATGTATATGGTCAAATCTGCCTTCTGGAATTTTGAATTTACCAACTGGAGATTTAGTGTGTTTGTGAATTTTGTTTTGTTGACAACTAATACAAGTTTTCGTCCATGAATTAATGTCAGTGTTCATTTTCGGCCAAAAGTATTTGCTTGATATTAATTGCTTTGTAGCTCGTATACCAGGGTGTGCCAAATTATGTAGCCTCTCGAAAATAGCTTTTCTTAAGGTCTTGGGTACATGGGGTCTATTTTTGTTTGTTGCAATTTCGCACCAAATTAATAATTTTGAATTTGGTGTTTGAATGTTGGAAAGTATGAATTTGGAATATATTTGTCGATCGTTATTTGCAATTAAATTTGTAATTTCTTCGTCGCGCATTTGATACGTTTGAATTGTTTGTAAGTCTATCTTAAGGGGGTCATTTGAACAACATTCGTCTTGTGAAATGCACGATAATGTATCTGCTACTACATTAAGTTTTCCCTTTAGGTGTCTGATGTCTGTTGTGCATTGTGTGTTAAAGTCTAATTGTCGTTCTTGTCTTGGACTACGCTCAGTCTTTGTGAAAAGGGCTGTGGTAAGAGGTTTATGGTCCGTGAATATACAAAAACCTCTACCGTCAAGAAAATGCCGAGAATGTTTTATTGATAGAAAAATTGCTAGCAGTTCTCTATCAAAAGCGGAATAATTAATTTCTGCAGTTTTTATTTTTTTTGAGTGAAAAGCAATTGGTTGCCAAATGTCATTTACTGACTGTTGAAGAACTGCTCCAATAGCCGTATTAGAAGCGTCCACTGGTAGAGAAAGAGGAGCATCTTCAACGTGGTGAATTAGTAGAGTAGTAGAAAATAAATTATTTTCAATTTTTATAAAGGCGTCAATGCAATAATTGGGCCAGGAAAAAATTTGTATTGATTTAACTTTAGAACGCAGTGATGTTAAATGTGTGTAAATTGGGCAAAGAATGTCTGCCAAATTCGGAATGAAACGATGGTAGTAGTTAACCATTCCGATAAACCTCTCAATGTGCTTTATAGAGGTAGGTTTTGGAAAATGTGTTATTGCTGTGATCCGATCATAGGAAGGTAAGATGCCGTTTTTTGTTACTTTGTGACTCAAGAAGTCAATAGAGCCAACGCCAATACCGAATGCACTTAGTCTAGCAAAAAGTTCTTCTAAATGATGTTTATGCTCGTTTTCGTTTTTACTGAAAACAAGAATATCGTCAATATAAACAAATACATAATTTAACCCATAAACAATTTCGTCCACAAAACGTTGAAATGTTTGTGCTGCATTTCTAAGACCAAAAGGCATTCAATTAAATTCGAATAATCCGAATGGAGTGGTGATAGCTGTTTTGAAGATATCATCAACAGCAACTGGGATGTGATGATAGCCGTGAACGAGATCAATTTTTGAGAAGATGTTGCATCGAGCTAATTGTGTTGAAAAATTTTGGATATGTGGTATTGGATGCCGATCTGGGATAGTGATGGCATTTAAACGCCGATAATCACCACATGGTCGCCAGTCAGAACAGTTCTTTTTTGGGACCATGTGGAGTGGAGAAGAAGCTGGAGAATCCGATGGCTTGCACAGTCGTAATTTGTACATTTCATCGAATTCAAGTTTGGCGATTTATAATTTTTTAAAGTCTAGTCTTCTCCGTCTAGAGAAAGGTAGTTGTCCTTTAGTTGTAACATGGTGTACTATGTTGTGTTTCATCGGACTGTTGTAATCTGGAGGTGCAGTTGATTTGGGAAACTTATTTAAAATTTTTCCATATGCATTTTCTATTACAAAGTTTTTTGGGGTTGGGGTACTAGTAACGGTAGATAGTCCATTAACAGATAATGCTGTTCTATTGTCGATTAGACGTTGTTTTTTTAGATCTACCATTAAATCAAATATTGTGAGAAAATCTGTTCCGATAATTTGTCTATTTAATGATGCTATTATAAAAGGAAAAATGAAACTACGCCCTAGACCTAAATCGATATTTGAAATTTTAGAGCCGAAAGTGTTAATTGTTGCCCCATTTGTGGCAGATAGTAATACATTTGGATTCAGTTTGTTTGTTCTAAACACTGTGCTTGGGATTACAGACAGATCAGCCCCAGTACCAATTAAAAATTTAAGATTATTTTCATGGTCGGTTATGAATAGTCTTTGTGATGCGTTCATAACCATTGATACTGAGGGTTTTTTTAGTTTTTTGTTTGTGAAGGGAGGAAATCGCATGGTTGAATACATTTTGTGGCTTTGGTGCCAAATTTAAAGTGATACCCGCAGAATTTTCCAGCATTTTGCGTTCTATTTCTACTGTTTTCTCTGGAGGAAAGAGTCGAGTTTCTAAAAGCATCTCTGCTTCCGTTTGGTATTGTTGGCTTTAACAATAGTTGTTTAATTTCGCTAACTTGATCTTCCAAATCTGATACTTTGTTTAATAAAAATGCAAAATTTTGTTGATCTGCATTACTGGTAGAAAACGAATTTGGATTTGGATTTTGTATGTTATTGTGGATTGCAGAAATGTAACTGCATTTTGAGAATTCCCAAATTTTGTCCGCAATCTCGAGTAATTGTGTAATTTCCTGTTTTCCCGAACTAACAAGCGCTATCTTTATATTGGCTGGTAACTTTCCACAATTTTTTTTAAAGTGCTTTGTTTATAGTTGAAGAAGTTCCAGCCAGAATTTCCATATACCTAAAGAACTCTGAAGGTTTTCGGTCCCCGATTTCCGAGTTGGACAATAACGTTTCGATACTTTTTTCTTCGCTTTCACTGAATCTATTAATTAATACCTCTTTTAAAGCTATATATTTATTGGTTGTAGCAGGTGAGTGGAAAAAATCCAGTACCGTCATTACCACCTCTTGCGGGAGCGCGGCCACAACATACTCAAATTTGTTTGTTTCTGTTGTGCTTGCTTTGCAACTTAACTGTGCTTCGATTTGATAAAACCACGCTTCTGGACAGTTTGTCCAGAATTGTGGGATCTTAATAGAGGTAGCTCCAATGATGTTATGGATATTTTGATTATTATCCCCAGTGGTAACGGATTCAGTCATTTTTTAATATTTTTTTTAAAAAAATTTATTTCCCGAAATATAAATTTTATACACTTTCACTTGTGAAGGGAAAATATTGTGGTTTACAATTTTTATAAATATTCATATTTCGACAAAAAAACAAAACTTAATACTAATTGAAACAAATATATTTTTACGTTTTTTTTATTATTTCTTAAAAGAAATATATGTGTGAAAATCTTTTGATATTTGAAATTTTGTATAGTTTAATGAGAAAAAACGGAAAAAAGTCTCACTTTTATTGTATATACTTTTAATATATTTACTTTCTTGGATCATATGGGATCAACAGCCACGAGAATTTCAATTTTTCTTAGATGAATTAAAGATGAATTTGAGATGATTTTGGATCAATACGCAAACGGATTTTGATTTTTTTTATTTTCTTTTCTTTTATCTTTTTCTGGAAATGATAAAATAGAGATGAAATGGGGTCAGCACCCAAGCGAAATTTCAATTTCTCCTTCTTCTTTTCTCTTGTGTTGAATTTTTATGCTAGATTGAACACAGGGAGTGCCTGGCGTGGCCTCACGCCAGAATATTGGCCTCGTCTGCACTTCTGTATTCACACGCACTTCACTAAAACTTAAATTGCAATTAAAATCTTCGTGCACTAATATCGTGCAGTCGGGGTCACCAACATTAAAGTTGGGTATGTTTTATTTTTGGAATAAAACCTTTTTCCAACTAATTTAATTTTAAATAAGTGCACTTTTATTATATTTCAATAATAATTTTTATTTTAAAGTTTGAAAACAATATATTTGTTTTAATAATTTTAATTTTAAATATGATATTTTTAATTTAAAATTGAACTTCTGCTTCGAACCTTGGAGAAAGAACTAAAAATTATTTTTGTTTAAATTTAATATTTTAGAAATAAAAAACAACTAGATTATTAATAAAAATAATTAAATCTAGATTGAAAAAATACAAAAACATAAGCTGAGTTTTATTTCACAAACTGAGTAAAAAATTCCAAATTAAAACCAAATGTAAATTTTAATGGTTTTTGAGCAAATAGGAACACCACAGTTCTCTCTCTTACTGCTTTGCCGGGAAGCAAGGTGAAAGTAGGTTATCACCGGGGAAGTGTTTTATTTATTTTTATTTTATTTATTTCAGCTTAATACAAGCGAGAGTCAAGTTAATATATATAAATAAATAAGTTATATATATAGAATCTTTTTAAGATTAGTTTTGCTCGGGCAAAAGTCGAAGTCCTTCGCGTTAGCATTAGCAGCACGTAACGTTCGGGGGATCGGTTCATATTTACCGTAGTCCGTCCTATGGTACTTTATTTTAAAGAGTTCAACGGACCTCAAAGAGTGAGTATTGATGTTTAAATTCATCTGGTTTTAAAGGAGAGGAGCGTCAATTTTGCTGTTAATAATTTTGTGAACGAAGATAACATCAGCCACACAACCCCTCTTTTCTAAAGAATGCAGCCCAATCAGTTTTAGTCTGTCCTCGTAGGTAGGCAATAGAAAGGGGTCAAGGAACGTCTTTTAGTGCATAACGAATGAATCTTCGTTGAACAGACTCTATCCTACTAATTTGGTACTTGCAGTAGGGAGACCATACCTGGCTGGCATACTCGAGTATCGGTCTGACTAGAGGAATAAAGAGGGCTTTGGTAATAAGAGGATCCATAAACTCTTTGACCATCGTTTAACAAAACCTAAAGTCGTATTGGCTTTATGCACCAATGAGTCTATGTGTAATTTAAAATAAAGTTTGCTGTCACAGATCACACCCAAATTCTTAATACTACTGACTCTATTTAGAGGCAAGTGGTTAATAATGTACTGATGGGGAGCTATATTTCGCTTCCTAGTAAAAGTAATAACCTCGCATTTATTACAATTGAGCAATGAATTATTATTGAGACACCATGTAACAAAATTATGTAGGTCTTCTTGTAGAAGATAAGGATCGTTAGGTTTGGAGATTTCTCTATAAATAGTCATATCGTCAGTAAAGTTGGAAATTTTCGAGTACTTAATCACGGAAGCAACATCATTTATCGATAGGACAAATAGGATAGGTCCCAGGTGACTACCTTGAGGTATTGCTGAAATAACCAGATAAGGGTGTGATTTTCCTGAGCGGAATGTCACCTGGTAACTTCTATCATACAGATAGGATCTTACCCATTTTATCAAGAAGTGAGGAAACCCAAGAGAACTAAGCGTGAGTAGAATCAGAGGGTGGGACAGTTTATCGAACACTTTACTGAAATCAGTGGCTATGCAATCCACACTATTATCCTCTTCCACAACATAGGTTGAGAAAGATACCCATTCGACTAAGCTCGTGATTGTGGATCTACCTTTCAGAAACCCATGCTGATTGTTAGTGATGAAGGGTTTACATCCAAAAAGTATAAATTTATGAATATACTTTCGAAAACTTAGGGATGCAGGACAATTTGGCAATTGGTCCATAGTTCACAATATCGTTTCTACTACCTGTCTTGTGAGTTGGAATAAAATATGATAATTTCCAAATCTTTGGAAATATTCCCGACACGAGGGATTTTTGAAAAGTATTGCCAGCGGACGTGCGAGGACATTACCACATCTCTTCACAACTATAGCAGGGATACCGTCAGGGCCAAATGAAAAGTCGTCTTTCAATTCATGAATATGGTCAAACACTACGGATTCATCAACATAAATGTTATTGAGGACACTTTTGGGATATTCATTTAGATATTGAAAGTAGTGCGTATCAGGAATGAAGCCATCATCATTAAAAGCTCCTGCAAAGAAGGAGGCAAATAGGTTTGAAATAATGAGCGGATCGTTGGATGAGCAGTCCGTATAATTAAGTGAGGAGGGATAGCCATCCATTTTCTTCTTACTGTTCACAAAATTCCAGAATTGTCTCGGGTTCGTAGAAGGATTACCACTCATTTCATAGATGTATGAGTCATATAGTTCCATGGATAACAATTTGAATTCAGTCAATAGAGCAAAGTATTCAGAAAAGTCCCTGTCATTACGCGTAATTAAGTAATTTAACCATGCTTTATTCCTCCTATTACGAACGGAATGTAATTCGTTGTTGAACTAAGGTGGCGAGCTTGTTGAATTTTTTACTCGGGCATAAGGAACTGATGACTCAAAGATCTTGTATATAGTAGAGTAAAACTCTGCTATACATACTTCAATATTCTCGTTAACTAGAATACTGCCAAAGTTAACCTTATTAAGAAGGTTGAGTAGTAGTTCAAAGTTTGTTTTCCGAAAGTTGAAGTAGTATGAGGTTTCAAATTCAGCGACCATCTTAACATCTTCTTGGGACAAAAGTAAGTGTAACGGAGGATGGTATTGGTCAATATTAATTAGCTTTTCAGGGTTTCAACACAATTAGCTGCGTCAGAAGTGAACACCTAGTCAAGTTGTTTGTCAATTGAGTTACGTACACCGCTAATTTGTTGTAGGCCACAAGCCGTCAAGTTGTCAACAAACAATGTTTCAACAGCAGAGTTTATACTATCTGCAGTAAACCAGATCTGTTCATCAGAAAGTGACCAATGGAGGTTGGGAAGATTAAAATCTCCAAGTAGAATAATGTCATCATTTGGTCCCATTTGCTAATGACGGAAATTAATAGCCTCCGTTAACGATTTGTACTTCGTTTCCGGACTATTTGGCGGAATATAGCAATTCACTATAAGAATGCTGCCAGCTTGTAAAACCAGTTTGACACATATAAACTCTAAACCGTTCAGGTTAGGAACAATGATAAGCGAGCTTTTATGATTGCTATGAACTGCGGTGAGGACGCCTCCACCCAATGATCTCAAATTTGAGGTATACCGATCATTCCGAAACACTTCGTACTCAGGCGAGAACAACTCAGTGTTAAGAAAGCTGCAATTTAGCCAAGTTTCAGTCAGCATAATAATAGCATGTGAGAATGAAACACTAGCAAGGAGCAGTTCACGCGTTTTAGGCCGAAGTCGCCTTACATTTTGGTAGTAAAGGGACAAGCACTTGCGTTTTTTAAACTCGAGTTGTTCACAGTATTTCCAAGCGGAAGTGGTTTATGAGACCCTCTTTGCTGAAACTCCTTAACAAAGACGAAAGGAGGCCAAAACTCATAGGAGAGCAGAGGTGTAAATAACTGTGAAGGAACGTTAATTTTAAATGACGCGACGAGACTAGTTTCTTTACTGATTTTTTCGCACTTTATATAAGTAATGTCAATTTCCTTTGACTTGATGAAACTGAGAATATCATCCACAGTTGTCTCGGGAACGAGGCGAGAGAGGAAGATATTCTTTGGGGCAGGTACCGTTTTTAAGATCGGAGAGATACTATTTGAAGGGGTGTCGGCGTTAATAGGCAAGCTAGTAGTGGGAAGAGATGTACGATTCGGCTCGGTTAAGGATTTTTTGTTGCGTCGTTTTTTACAGGAAATGTGATTACGAGAACGATTCGATAGACTACTACTTTTATTTACGTTAAGTTCTGTGGCTGATTTAGTGACAGTAGCAATACATTCAAGAACAGGTTCAGGATTAGTGGAAACATTAGCCTTGACAATAGTCAGTCCTTGAAGGAAATTTTCCGGACTACTACTTTTATTTACATTAAGTGCTGGGGCCGATTTAGTGACAGTAGCAATACATTCAAGAACAGGTTCAGGATTAGTGGAAACATTAGCCTTGGCAATAGTCAGTCCATCAAAGAAATTTTTGTTATTTTTTGTAGAGATAGTCACTTCAGATATCAAATTTTTTAAATCAACGATAGAGTCATTATTGGATGAGAATAAAGACATACAGGAATGAAACTTGATACGCAACACATCTAGTTTCCCTAAGGTAGTTTCATCTGCCATCTGAGGAACTTTTAATGTAAGCACTGTGCATACAAATGGTGAGTCCATAAACTCAGCAAAAACTTCTTGCATTGCATTAAGTTTCAGTTCTAATTGTGTTATTTTTTTCCTCACTTTGGATAAGTCATGTTGTGTCATTAAACATGTAGATGCAATTTTGTCAAGTTTATTTTCATAATCTTGCATGTTGTCCCATAGCTCACACATATTAGATATTTTATCCTCAATAGATTTGACTTTATTTGCTGTAAATGTCGAATCAACACACAGTTTATCATAATTGACACCTAGTTGGTCAGTTCGCAAAGTCGAAAATTTTAATAATTTTAGTATGTGACATGGCCTGATATCACAACATTCATCGCAAGTAAATGTACTAACGCCACCAGGAACATCAACACATGAACAATGGTAGAGACGGTTACAAACTCCATCACACATAACTGTTGCCTTGTGAACCAATTTATTCTTACATTTAGGACACAAATCCATTTCCAAAAAAGTAAAATACAATATAATTTAGAACAAATTAAAAACAATTGAAAACAATCTACCAACAATTTAATATCGAAGGACAAAAGAATAAAACTATAATTTATAATTTAGAACAAATTAAAACAGTTAAAAACAATTAAAAACCATTCGCCATTAATTTAATATCGAAGGACAAAAGAAAAAACTACGGCAATTTAAACTTCAAAATTTGTTTTAGTTCGTTCGATCCGTTATTTTCTTTGACTAATATTATATTTTATCCTATTGTCTTTATATGTTACTATTATTGATTTTATTATTATTACTTTTTTTATTTTTTTTTTTTTTTTTTTTATTATTTCATTTTGAGTTATTTATTTTAATTATTTTTACGAGAAATTTTAAAGCACGTCTAAACGCAATGGATGACGAACTCTTTGTGTTCCAAGACCGACTAGATTCAGGATGTATGGAAACATCTTGTGCGTAGTTAAGAGCTACGTCCTGCACGTGGTTCCACTGCTTATACTAAATCTTGCAGATCTAGAGGAGACAACCTCGATAAACAACCCCAATCCCAAAGTGTTAACCGATCCGTGCTGATAGGATGAATAGCAGTAGGGATATACTGTCATGAACGGAGGCCTCAGATAATAGGCAACCTCTGAGTGTAAAAGTGCCTTGCAGCGGTAAGGGAGCTCTGCCGATGTGGACTATAATTTCTCGCCATATTCGTGGGACCAAAAATATGGACACTAAAAAACAAATTTAAAAAAAGACGTTGAGAAGAGTGAGTCTTCTGTTGGATATGGCAGCCGGAACAGCAAGGTCGATTCAACTCGCTCGATGGAGGTCATCTTCAGCGAAACGCTCACTCCGGCAGAGGAGGACGAGCTCTTAAAAGCGAAAGAGGAAGTGGTTAAGGCAGTAGCTCAGACTGGAAAAATGCCGTCTGGCTCTGCTGAAACCCTCGAAGGTAGCAAGGAGGCTGCCAGGTTATTTGGATCTGAGCAGGAAAATAGGGACAGTGGTAAGAAGACTGCTTATCAACAAGCTAGAATTCGTCTCCGGTCTGCCAATAGGAAGGTCCGGAAGTACGCTGCAAAAGGTTCCAGTGCGCTCAGCCTTTGGGAGAAAGAGCAGTACGAACGGGCCAAATTGGTATCTGGAGACGCTAGCTTGAAGACTTTTCTTGCCATTCATGAGGCTAAGGTGGTGGAGGAAGAAGAGGCTGTTCCTCGGGATCCCATTGCGGGATCATCAAACGAGGATGGTTTCCAAATGGTTAAGTCAAAACGTAACCTTTTCATGGGCAAACGTGAGAGGTCGGGGGATGACGTCACGCAAGGCGAGGCTAAGAAGCCTTAACAAAAGGTTTCTGCAGCGACACGCAACAGGCCTGTGAATGCAGAGCTGGACAAGTTGCGTGTGGCTGTAGTTAACGAGCAGCAGTCAGATGGCCGATTAACCCTCGACCAGTGGCAAAAAATCGAGGAGAGGTTCAAGATGGATATGCTGACTTTTTACGAGTCAGCTTCCGAAGATCAGGAATTGCTCTTCGATGGCGCTGGTTGGGAGGGTCGACATAAGGTTTTCGCTTGTGGAAATGATGCCTTAGCAAAATTCTTTAAAGAATTCGTTGGCGGTCTTGTCGGTATTTGGGAAGGTGCCAAAATCAGAGCACTTGCTGTGAAGGACCTTCACAAGTACTTAATACCGAGGGCCTGGGTGTGGGTTTCCAAGCCCTACACCAACTCGATAGGTTCTTTGCCTTACTAAGAAATTAGAATAGGGTGATGAGGGCTGAGGGATGGGAGGTACTGAAGGTGGGACCCCAGAGGGAACACGGCCAGAATTACCTTTTATCACTAAGCCGTGAATCACTTCCCTATCTGGAGAAGTTTTAGGGGATGGTAAGCTACAGTTTGGGCACGGTGATGATAAAACCACCTGCCCACACTAAAGGAATCGAAGAGGAGGAGCCGGTAACCAGTGATGGAGGTGGTACAAATCAACCTCCATCACAGTAGAACGGCTACTGCCTGCCTAGCAGACCTACTCTCTAGGCAGAATATCACAGCGGCTATAATTCAGGAACCCTGGATCAGGAACAGGAAACAATTAGCAGGACTAAAGGTAAGAGACTTTACTCTTTTCTATACAAAATCGGAAGGGAAAGTTAGAACTTGTATCCTACTGCAAAATACTGTTAAAGCTTTTCTCTTGGAAAATTACAGCTCTGAGCATGTTACGGTAGTGGTATGCGATTGGAAGCAGCAGAAAGGGAACCTTTGTGTCTGGTTTCGGCATATCTACCCTACGATGGACAGATGGCGGACTTGCCACAAGAAAGCTTAAGGCAGCTGGTTGCACGAAACACGTGGGAGGTGGTTATCGGATGTGATTCCAACGCTCACCACACAGAATGGGGAAGTAAGGACACCAATGAAAGAGGTATGTTACTACTTGATTTCATTATATTATCAAATATAGCAATCTGTTACGTAGGGAATGATCCAACTTTTGTAGTTAAAAATAGGCAGGAAGTTTTAGACATTACCTTTACTAACACTTCCCAATATGAAATAGGAAGATGGAGGGTCTCGCAGGAGCCCTCCCTCTCTGACCACAAATGGATCTTGTTCGTGGTTAAGGCTCGAATACACAAGAGAGCACCCTTTAGAAAACCTAGGAAAACTGACTAAGAAGGCTTTGCGCACTCACTGATCAATAGGCTCGAGGAGCCTCCTAGATCAATCAAATGCAGAAATGGTCTGGACAGAGCAGTTAATTACCTTAGCAGTGAAGTAATTAAAGTTTTCGATAAATCGTGCCCAATATCTAGACCACCTAGAGGGCAAAACCCTATCTGGAGCAATGATATTACGGTCATGAGAAAGAAAGTCGGGAAACTCTACAACAAAGCAAAGTGGAGTAACCTTGGAGAATACTGGGAACTGTATAAAGCAAACAAACGGGAATTCAAATACGTCATCAGAAAGGCTAAAATGCTTTCGAGGAGAACGTATTGCGATGACATCACGGAAACTAGCGAAGCTTCAAGACTAAGGAAAATACTCTCAAAGGAGGACAGGGTCCCCAGCTTTATCCAAAAGTGGGATGGATCTTGGATGGAAGACAGTCGAGAGGCTTTAGAGTCGCTAATAGCAACTCACTTTCCAGGAAGCTTGGAAAGGGAGGAAGAAGAGGAACTTCCGACAGTGCGGAAACTCAGCTGGTGAAAGATCGACTCCATCACCAGTAGTAATTATCTTACTTGGGCAGCCGAATCTTTCATGCCATACAAATCCCCAGGACCTGATGGCATCAGACCAATAATGGTGCAAAAGGCACCAGAAGATGCAAAAAGATGGCTTCAGACAGTTTTCAGAAGTTGTCTACGAATGGCATATGTGCCTAGGATGTGGAGAAAAACTAAGGAGATGTTCATACCAAAGGTAGGAAAAATCAGTCATACAGTGGTCAAGGACTTCAGACCAATCAGCCTATCTTCCTTTCTCCTGAAGATACTGGAAAGATTGGTCATTACTCATATTAGAGAGGTATGCGGAGGGGCTCTTTCGCACTCCCAACATGCATACCGCAAACATAAGTCTACGCAAACGGCTTTGCACGAAGTCATTAATAAGATAGAGGATAGCATCAGCAATAAGGAATGTGCTCTTCTAGCTTTCCTGGACATCGAAGGAGCGTTCAACAACGTCAGAAGGGAAGCCATCATATGCGCACTAGAAGATGCAAATGTGGAAGGGGGAATTACTGATTGGATCAACATGCTACTGCGCTGTAGATATATAAATGCAGCTTACGGGGGCAGTGAAGCAAGGATGAGAGTATCCAGAGGAACACGTCAGGGAGGAGTACTAACTCCATTCCTCTGGATTTTAGTGGTTGATGTGATCCTTCAGAAACTCGGTAATGGTGGGATCTCAGTGGTAGCATACGCTGATAATCTTGCACTAATTGCTAGAGGAAAATTTCTGGACACCATTAGTAAACTATTGGAAACAGCTCTCAACAGGCCCAGCAAATGAGCCGGTTGCAATGGTCTTAACATTAATCCGGGTAAGACGGAATTGGTACTCTTCACCAGAATGTATAAGGTACCCCAGTTCAGGCTGCCAAAGCTTGATGGAGTCACCTTAAATATATCTGAGGAAGTCAAATTCTTAGGACTGGCTGGACAAAAAGCTAGCATGGGGAATCAATACAGAAAACAGAGTAAAGAAAGCTTACAATGCTCTGTATGTATGCAGGAGGGCTGTAGGTAGAAATTGGGGGCTAAATCCTAGCATAATACTCTGGCTTTATACCACGGTGGCGAGGCCAATTCTAACCTATAGGGCAGTAGTTTGGTGAGAGGCCACCGACAAGAAACATATACAAGGGAAACTCACTAGGGTTGAACCGTCTGCTTGTATTGGTGCGACAGGTGCGCTTCGAACAACACCAACGGCAGCCCTGGAAACGATTTTGCATTTGTTGCCGATCGACTTCTACATTAGACAAGCGGCGGGTAACAGTGATCTGCGGCTAAGAAACCATGGGTTTCTCAAGAGACTGGATAAAGGTCATGGAAAGATCCTAAACTGGACATTAGGCGGCCGTGCTGACTTTTTACGAGTCAGCTTCCGAAGATCAGGAATTGCTCTTCGATGGCGCTGGTTGGGAGGGTCGACATAAGGTTTTCGCTTGTGGAAATGATGCCTTAGCAAAATTCTTTAAAGAATTCGTTGGCGGTCTTGTCGGTATTTGGGAAGGTGCCAAAATCAGAGCACTTGCTGTGAAGGACCTTCACAAGTACTTAATACCGAGGGCCTGGGTGTGGGTTTCCAAGCCCTACACCAACTCGATAGGTTCTTTGCCTTACTAAGAAATCAGAATAGGGTGATGAGGGCTGAGGGATGGGAGGTACTGAAGGTGGGACCCCAGAGGGAACACGGCCAGAATTACCTTGTATCACTAAGCCGTGAATCACTTCCCTATCTGGAGAAGTTTTAGGGGATGGTAAGCTACAGTTTGGGCACGGTGATGATAAAACCACCTGCCCACACTAAAGGAATCGAAGAGGAGGAGCCGGTAACCAGTGATGGAGGTGGTACAAATCAACCTCCATCACAGTAGAACGGCTACTGCCTGCCTAGCAGAACTACTCTCTAGGCAGAATATCACAGCGGCTTTAATTCAGGAACCCTGGATCAGGAACAGGAAACAATTAGCAGGACTAAAGGTAAGAGACTTTACTCTTTTCTATAAAAAATCGGAAGGGAAAGTTAGAACTTGTATCCTACTGCAAAATACTGTTAAAGTTTTTCTCTTGGAAAATTACAGCTCTGAGGATGTTACAGTAGTGGTATGCGATTGGAAGCAGCAGAAAGCGAACCTTTGTGTCTAGTTTCGGCATATCTACCCTACGATGGACAGATGGCGGACTTGCCACCAGAAAGCTTAAGGCAGCTGGTTCCACGAAACACGTGGGAGGTGGTCATCGGATGTGATGCCAACGCTCACCACACAGAATGGGGAAGTAAGGACACCAATGAAAAAGGTATGTTACTACTTGATTTCATTATATTATCAAATATAGCAATCTGTTACGTAGGGAATGATCCAACTTTTGTAGTTAAAAATAGGCAGGAAGTTTTAGACATTACCTTTACTAACACTTCCCAATATGAAATAGGAAGATGGAGGGTCTCGCAGGAGCCCTCCCTCTCTGACCACAAATGGATCTTGTTCGTGGTTAAGGCTCGAATACACAAGAGAGCACCCTTTAGAAACCCTAGGAAAACTGACTAAGAAGGCTTTGCGCACTCACTGATCAATAGGCTCGAGGAGCCTCCTAGATCAATCAAATGCAGAAATGGTCTGGACAGAGCAGTTAATTACCTTAGCAATGAAGTAATTAAAGTTTTCTATAAATCGTGCCCAATATCTAGACCACCTAGAGGGCAAAACCCTATCTGGAGCAATGATATTACGGTCATGAGAAAGAAAGTCGGGAAAATCTACAACAAAGCAAGGTGGAGTAACCTTGGAGAATACTAGGAACTGTATAAAGCAAACAAACGGGAATTCAAATACGTCATCAGAAAGGCTAAAATGCTTTCGAGGAGAACGTATTGCGATGACATCACGGAAACTAGCGAAGCTTCAAGACTAAGGAAAATACTCTCAAAGGAGGACGGGGTCCCCAGCTTTATCCAAAAGTGGGATGGATCATGGATGGAAGACAGTCGAGAGGCTTTAGAGTCGCTAATAGCAACTCACTTTCTAGAAAGCTTGGAAAGGGAGGAAGAAGAGGAACTTCCGACAGTGCGGAAACTCAGCTGGTGAAAGATCGACTCCATCACCAGTAGTAATAATCTTACTTGGTCAGCCGAATCTTTCATGCCATACAAATCCCCAGGACCTGATGGCATCAGACCAATAATGGTGCAAAAGGCACCAGAAGATGCAAAAAGATGGCTTCAGACAGTTCTCAGAAGTTGTCTACGAATGGCATATGTGCCTAGGATGTGGAGAAAAACTAAGGAGATGTTCATACCAAAGGCAGGAAAAATCAGTCATACAGTGGTCAAGGACTTCAGACCAATCAGCCTATCTTCCTTTCTCCTGAAGATACTGGAAAGATTGGTCATTACTCATATTAGAGAGGTATGCGGAGGGGCTCTTTCGCACTCCCAACATGCATACCGCAAACATAAGTCTACGCAAACGGCTTTGCACGAAGTCATTAATAAGATAGAGGATAGCATCAGCAATAAAGAATGTGCTCTTCTAGCTTTCCTGGACATCGAAGGAGCGTTCAACAACGTCAGAAGGGAAGCCATCATATGCGCACTAGAAGATGCAAATGTGGAAGGGGGAATTACTGATTGGATCAACATGCTACTGCGCTGTAGATATATAAATGCAGCTTACGGGGGCAGTGAAGCAAGGATGAGAGTATCCAGAGGAACACGTCAGGGAGCAGTACTAACTCCATTCCTCTGGATTTTAGTGGTTGATGTGATCCTTCAGAAACTCGGTAATGGTGGGATCTCAGTGGTAGCATACGCTGATAATCTTGCACTAATTGCTAGAGGAAAATTTCTGGACACCATTAGTAAACTATTGGAAACAGCTCTCAACAGGCTCAGCAAATGAGCCGGTTGCAATGGTCTTAACATTAATCCGGGTAAGACGGAATTGGTACTCTTCACCAGAATGTATAAGGTACCCCAGTTCAGGCTGCCAAAGCTTGATGGAGGCACCTTAAATATATCTGAGGAAGTCAAATTCTTAGGACTGGCTGGACAAAAAGCTAGCATGGGGAATCAATACAGAAAACAGAGTAAAGAAAGCTTACAATGCTCTGTATGTATGCAGGAGGGCTGTAGGTAGAAATTGGGGGCTAAATCCTAGCATAATACTCTGGCTTTATACCACGGTGGCGAGGCCAATTCTAACCTATAGGGCAGTAGTTTGGTGAGAGGCCACCGACAAAAAACATATACAAGGGAAACTCACTAGGGTTGAACGGTCTGCTTGTATTGGTGCGACAGGTGCGCTTCGAACAACACCAACGGCAGCCCTGGAAACGATTTTGCATTTGTTGCCGATCGACTTCTACACTAGACAAGCGGCGGGTAACAGTGATCAGCGGCTAAGAAACCATGGGTTTCTCAAGAGACTGGATAAAGGTCATGGAAAGATCCTAAACTGGACATTAGGCGGCGGTGCCAAGGCGGCAGCGGACACCATGATGGAAATATTGGACTTTCATACACCTTACAGGATGTTATACCCGGACAAAACAGACTGGTATGACAATAAGATCCCCATCAAAGGCGAAATTGCTATCTATACAGACGGACCTAAAACAGAGTTGGCATAGGCTCGGGGGTATTCTCGGAAGATCTCAGTATAGCGAAATCTTTCCGACTTCCACAGGAATGCCACGTCGTCCAGGCGGAAATATTGGCAATTCAAAAGGCTGCAGAAACATCTAGCCTGGAGAAGATATCCTCCAGGGATATGTCGATCTACTCAGATAGCAAGGCAGCCATGAACGCGCTTAGTTCCGTAGCTGTTAACTCGGAATAGTCAGTAGCTGTCGCAAGGTGTTGAAGACACTATGCGTTCAGAATAATGTTAGATTATGCTGTGTTCCAGCCCATTGCGGAATTGAGGGAAATGAATCGGCAGACATGCTGGCAAAGGAAGGAGCAGACGGTTCAGAAAACGAAATCACTGACGTACTGCCCTCCCTCTCGGCGTTTAAAGCACGTATCAAGGACAAAGTTTTCGGGGAAGCCAACACACGATGGTGCAATCTTCGTGCTTTGCTGTTGGAGTCAATAAAACCTTGTGAAATATTTATATAGAAGTCACACGCGATTACAATATCCAGCAAAGCTGTAGAGGTTTTCATCGGGATTATTTCCGTCCAAGAGCAAATATTTTTCTCTCCTACCGCTTGGGCGTTGGAGTCAATCCAAACTTTCGTAATTTTTATGCAGACAGCACACCGTATTACAATGTTCAGTAAAGCTGTAGAGGCTTTCATCGGGATTATTTCTGTAGCAGACCATATACTTCTATCTCTTACCGATTTAGCTTTGGAGTCAATACAAACTTTAAAACTTTTTATATTGACGTCACACGCGATTACAATGTGCAGCAAAGTTGTAGAGGTTTTCAGACGGGTTATTTCTGTCGAAGACCAAATAGCTCTATCTCTTACCGTTTTGGCGTTGGAGTCTATACAAACTTTCGAACATTTTACGTCGAGATCATATGCGATTACAATGTTCAGTAAAGTTGTAGAGGCTCTCATCGGGATTATTTCTGTAGCACACCATATACTTCTATCTCTTACCGATTTAGCTTTGGAGTCAATACAAACTTTTGAAGTTTTTTATCGAGGTCGCACGCGATTCCAATGTGCAGCAAAGTTGTAAAAGTTTTCTGCGGGATTATATTCGTGGAAGACCACTTATTTCTATCTCTTACCGCTTTAGCGTTGGGGTCAATACAAACTTCTGAACTTTTTATATAGAAGTCATAAGTGATTAATATATACACCAAAGTTGTAGAGGTTTTGATGCTGGCAGACGAAATAGTTCTCTCTCTTACCGGTTTGGCGTTGGAGTCAATATAAACTTTTGTCCTTTTTATATAGAGGTCTGAATTCATTACAATGTGCAGCAAATTTGTAGAGGTTTTCATGGGGATTATATCTGTCGAAAACCACACAGTTCTATCTCTTACCGCTTTGCCGTTGGAGTCAATACAAACTTTTGTACTTCTTATATAGAGGTAACAATCGGTTATAATATGCAGGAAAACTGAAGAGGTTTTCATGGGGATTTTTTCTGTCCCAGACGAAATAGTTATCTCTCTTACCGCTTTGGCGTTGGAGCCAATACAAACTTTTAAACTTTTTAAATAGAAGTCGCAGGCAATTACAATGTGCAGCAAAGTTGTAGACGTTTTCAGACGGGTTATTTCTGTCGAAGACCAAATAGTTCTCTCTCTTACCGCTTTGGCGTTGGAGTCAATATAAACTTTTGAAGTTTTTATATAGAGGTCGCACGCGATTACAGTGTGCAGTAAAGTTGTAGAGATTTTCATGGGGATTATATCCGTCGAAAACCAAATAGTTTAATCTCTTACCGTTTTGCTGTTGAAGTCAATAAAACCTTTTGAAATATTTATATAGAAGTCACACGCGATTACAATGTCCAGCAAAGTTGTAGAGCTTTTCATCGGGATTATTTTTGTCCCAGAGCAAATATTTCTCTCTCCTACCGCTTGGGCATTGGAGTCAATATAAACATTCTTAATTTTTATATAGGCATCACACGCGATTACAATGTTCAGCAAAGTTGTATAGGCTTTTATCGGGAATATTTCTGCCCCAGACCATATACTTCTATCTCTTACCGATTAAGCTTTGGAGTCAATACAAACTTTCGAACTTTTTATATGGAAGTCGCAGGCGATTAAAATGAGCAGCAAAGTTGTAGAGGTTTTAATACGGGTTATTTCTGTCGAAGACCAAATAGTTCTCCCTCTTCTCGCTTTGGCGTTGGAGTCAATACAAACTTTTGAACTTTATATATAGACGTCACAAGTGATTAATATATACACCAAAGTTGTAGAGGTTTTCACACGCGTTATTTCTGTCGAAGACCAAATAGTTCTATCTCTTAGCGCTTTGGCGTTGGAATCAACACGATCTTTAGAAATATCTATATAGAAGTCACATGCGATTCCAATGCTTAGCAGTGTTGTAGAGGTTTCATACTTGTTATTTCCGTCAGAGACCAAATAGTTCTCTCTCCTACCGCTTGGGTGCTGGAGTCAATACAAACTTTTGAACTTTTTATATAGAGGTCAGAAGCGATTAGAATGCACAGCAAAGCTGTAGAGGTTTTCATAGGGATTACATTCGTCCAAGACCAAATACTTCTATCTCTTACCGATTTAACTTTGGGGTCAATCCAAACTTTTGAAGTTTTTATATCGAGGTCCCAAGCGATTACAATGTTCGGCAAAGTTGTAGAGGCTTGCATCGGGATTATTTCTGTCCCAGACCACATACTTCTATCTCTTACCGCTTTAGCTTTGGAGTCAATACACATTTTTGAAGTTTTTATACAGAGGTCGCACGCGATTACAATATGCAGCAAAGTTGTAAATATTTTCTTCGGGATTATATCCGCGGAAGACCAAATATTCCTTTCTCTTACCGCTTTAGCGTTAGAGGCAATACAAACTTTTGAACTTTTTATATAGAAGTCATAAGTGATTAATATGTACACCAAAGTTGTAGAGGTTTTCATGCTGGCTACTTCTGTCGAAGACCAAATAGTTCTATCTCCTAGCGCTTTGTCGTTGAAATCAATACAATCTTTAGAAATATTTATATAGCAGTCACATGCGATTTCAATGTTCAGCAATGTTGTTGAGGTTTCATACTTGTTATTTCTGTCGGAGACAAAATAGTTCTATATCTTACCGCTTTGGTGTTGGAGTCAATACAAACTTTTGAACTTTTTATATACAGGTCACAAGCCATTACATTGCGCAGCAAAGTTGTAGCGGTTTTCATAGGGATTATATACGTCCCAGACCAAATACTTCTATCTCTTACCGATTTAGCTTTGGAGTCAATACAAGCTTTTCAGCTTTTTATGTAGAAGTGACACGCGGTTACAATGCTCAGCAAAGTTGTAGACGTATTCACACGGGTTATTTATCTCGAAGACCAAAGAATTCTCGCTCTTACCGCTTGGGCGTTGGAGTCAATACAAACTTTAAAACTTCTTATATTGAAGTGACACGCGATTACAATTTTCAGCAAAGTTGTAGAGGCTTTCATTGAGATTATTCCTGCCCCAGCTCATATAATTCTATCTCTTATCGATTAAGCTTTGGAGTCAATATAAACTTTTGAACTTTTTATATAGAAGTCGCAGGCGATTAAAATGTGCAGCAAAGTTGTAGACGTTTTCATGGGGATTATATCCCTCGAAAACCAAATAGTTCTATCTCTTCCCGCTTTGTTGTAGGAGTCAATAAAACCTTTTGAAAGTTTTATATCGAAGTCACACGCGATTACAATGTCCAGCAAAGTTGTAGAGCTTTTCACCGGGATTATTTCTGCCTAAGAGCAAATATTTCTCTCTCCTAGCGCTTGGGCCTTGGAGTCAATTCAAACTTTCGTAATTTTTATATAGACATCACACGTGATTTCAGTGTTCAGCAAAGTTGTAGAGGCTTTCATCGAGATTATTTCTGTTCCAGACCATATACTTCTATCCCTTACCGATTTAGCTTTGGAGTCAATACAAATTTTTGAACTATTTATATAGAAGTCGCAGGCGATTAAAATGTGCAGCAAAGTTGTAAACGTTTTCATACGGGTTATTTCTGTCGAAGACCAAAGAATTCTCGCTTTTACCGCTTTCGTGTTGGAGTCAATACAAACTTTAAAACTTTTTATATTGAAGTCACACGCGGTTACAATGTGCAGCAAAGTTGTAGAAGTTTTAGGGCGGGTTATTTCTGTCGAAAACCAAATAGTTCCATCTCTTAACGCTTTGCCGTTGGAGTGAATACATACTTTTGTACTTTTTATATAGAGGTCAGAGGCGATTATAATGCACAGGAGAGCTGAAGAGGTTTTCATGTGCATTTTTTCCATCCCAGAAGAAATAGTTCTCTCTCTTACCGCTTTGGCGTTGGAGTCAATATAAACTTTTGAACTTTTTATGTAGAAGTCTGAATTCATTACAATGTGCACCAAATTTGTAGAGGTTTTCATGGGGATTTTTTCCGTCCCAGACGAAATACTTCTCTATCTTACTGTTTTGGCGTTGGAGTTAATACAAACTTTTGAACTGTTTATATAGAACTCACACGCAATTACAATGCGCAGCAAAGTTGTAGAGGTTTTCAGAGGGGATATTTCTGTCGAAGACCAAATAGTTCTCTCTCTTACCGCTTTGGCGTTGGGGTCAATATAAACTTTTGAAGTTCTTATATAGAGGTCGCACGCGATTACAGTGTGCAGTAAAGTTGTAGAGATTTTCATGCGGATTATATCCGTCGAAAACCAAATAGTTTAATCTCTTACCGTTTTGCTGTTGAAGTCAATAAAACCTTTTGAAATATTTATATAGAAGTCACACGCGATTACAATGTCCAGCAAAGTTGTAGAGCTTTTCATCGGGATTATTTCTGTCCCAGAGCAAATATTTCTCTCTCCTACCGCTTGGGCATTGGAGTCAATCCAAACATTCTTAATTTTTATATAGACATCACACGCGATTACAATGTTCTGCAAAGTTGTATAGGCTTTTAGCGGGATTATTTCTGCCCCAGACCACATACTTCTATCCCTTACCGCTTAAGCTTTGGAGTCAATACAAACTTTCGAACTTTTTATATGGAAGTCGCAGGCGGTTAAAATGAGCAGCAAATTTGTAGAGGTTTTCACACGGATTATTTCTGTCGAAGACCAAATAGTTCTATCTCTTACCGCGTTGCCGTTGGAGTCAATACAAAGTTTTATACTTTTTATATAGAGGTCACAAGCGATTATAATGCCCAGGAAAGCTTAAGAGCTTTTCATCGGGATTACTTCTGTCCCAGACCAAATACTTCTATCTCTTACCGATTTAGCTTTGGAGTCAATACAAACTTTTCAACTTTTTATGTAGAAGTGACACGCGATTACAATTTTCAGCAAAGTTGCAGACGTTTTCACACGGGTTATTTCTCTCGAAAACCAAAGAATTCTCGCTCTTACCGCTTGGGCGTTGGAGTCAATACAAACTTGAAAACTTTTTATATTGAAGCCGCATGCGATTACAATGTGCAGCATAGTTGACGAGGTTTTCAGGCGAATTATTTCTGTCGAAGACCAAATAGTTCTATCTCTTACCGCGTTGCCGTTGGAGTCAATACAAACTTTTATACTTTTTATATAGAGGTCACAACAATTATAATGCCCAGGAAAGCTGAAGAGGTTTTCATCGGGATTATTTCTGTCCAAGAGCAAATATTTCTCTCGCCTACTGCTTGGGCGTTGAAGTCAATCCAAACTTTCGAAATTTTTATGTAGAGATCACACGCGATTACAATGTTCAGTAAAGCTGTAGAGGCTTGCATCGGGACTATTTCTGTCCCAGACCAAATACTTCTATCTCTTACCGATTTAGCTTTGGAGTCAATATAAACTTTTCAACTCTTTATGTAGAACTGACACGCGATTACAATGCTCAGCAAAGTTGTAGACGTATTCACACGGGTTATTTCTCTCGAAGACCAGAGAATTCTCGCTCTTACCGCTTGGGCGTTGGAGTCAATACAAACTTTTCAACTTTTTATATTGAAACCACACGCGATTACAATGTGCAGCAAAGTTGTAGAGCTTTTCATCGGGATTATTTCTGTCCCAGAGCAAATATTTCTCTCTCCTGCCGCTTGGGCATTGTAGTCAATCCAAACTTTCTTAATTTTTATATAGACATCACACGCGATTACAATGTTCAGCAAAGTTGTATAGGCTTTTATCGGGATTATTTCTGCCCCAGACTATATACTTCTATCTCTTACCGCTTTAGCTTTGGAGTCAATACACATTTTTGAAGTTTTTATATAGAGGTCGCACGCGATTAAAATGTGCAGCAAAGTTGTAAATATTTTCTTCGGGATTATATCCGCGGAAGACCAAATATTCCTTTCTCTTACCGCTTTAGTGTTGGAGGTAATACAAACTTTTGAACTTTTTATATAGAAGTCATAAGTGATTAATATGTACACCAAAGTTGTATAGGTTTTCATGCTGGCTACTTCTGTCAAAGACCAAATAGTTCTATCTCCTAGCGCTTTGGCGTTGAAATCAATACAATCTTTAAAAATATTTATATAGCAGTCACATGCGATTCCAATGTTGAGCAATGTGGTAGAGGTTTCATACTTGTTATTTCTGTCAGAGACCAAATAGTTCTATATCTTACCGCTTGGGTGCTGGAGTCAATACAAACTTTTGAACTTTTTATATAGAGGTCAGAAGCGATTACAATGCACAGCAAAGTTGTAGAGGTTTTCATAGGGATTACATCCGTCCAAGACCAAATACTTCTATCTCTTACCGATTTAACTTTGGAGTCAATACAAACTTTTGAACTTTTTATATAGAGGTCAGAAGCGATTACAATGCACAGCAAAGTTGTAGAGGTTTTCATAGGGATTACATCCGTCCGAGACCAAATAGTTCTATCTCTTACCGCGTTGCCGTTGGAGTCAATACAAACTTTTATACTTTTTATATAGAGGTCACAAGCAATTATAATGCCCAGGAAAGCTGAAGAGGTTTTCATCGGGATTATTTCTGTAGAAGAGCAAATATTTCTCTCGCCTACTGCTTGGGCGTTGGAGTCAATCCAAACTTTCGAAATTTTTATGTAGAGATCACACGCGATTACAATGTTCAGTAAAGTTGTAGAGGCTTGCATCGGGACTATTTCTGTCCCAGACCAAATACTTCCATCTCTTACCGATTTAGCTTTGGAGTCAATATAAACTTTTCAACTCTTTATGTAGAACTGACACGCGATTACAATGCTCAGCAAAGTTGTAGACGTATTCACACGGGTTATTTCTCTCGAAGACCAGAGGATTCTCGCTCTTACCGCTTGGGCGTTGGAGTCAATACAAACTTTCGAAATTTTTATGTAGAGATCACACGCGATTACAATGTTCAGTAAAGTTGTAGAGGCTTGCATCGGGATTATTTCTGTCCCAGACCACATACTTCTATCTCTTAGCGCTTTAGCTTTGGAGTCAACACACATTTTTGAACTTTCTGAGGTCTGAATTCATTACAATGTGCAGAAAATTTGTAGCGGTTTTCATGGGGATTATATCTGTCGAAAACCAAATAGTTCTCCCTCTTCCCGCTTTGGCGTTGGAAGCAATACAAACTTTTGAACTTTATTTATAGACGTCACAAGTGACTAATATATACGCGAAAGTTGTAAAGGTTTTCACACGGGTTATTTCTGTCGAAGACCAAATGGTTCTATCTCTTACCGCGTTGCCGTTGGAGTCAATACAAACTTTTATACTTTTTATATAGAGGTCACAAGCGATTATAATGCCCAAGAAAGCTGAAGAGGTTTTCATCGGGATTATTTCTGTCCCAGAGCAAACATTTCTCTCGCCAACTGCTTGGGCGTTGGAGTCAATCCAAACTTTCGAAATTTTTATGTAGAGATCACAGGCGATTACAATGTTCAGTAAAGTTGTAGAGGCTTGCATCGGGATTATTTCTGCCCCAGACTATATACTTCTATCTCTTACCGCTTTAGCTTTGGAGTCAATACACATTTTTGAAGTTTTTATATAGAGGTCGCACGCGATTAAAATGTGCAGCAAAGTTGTAAATATTTTCTTCGGGATTATATCCGCGGAAGACCAAATATTCCTTTCTCTTACCGCTTTAGCGTTGGAGGTAATACAAACTATTGAACTTTTTATATAGCAGTCATAAGTGATTAATATGTACACCAAAGTTGTATAGGTTTTCATGCTGGCTACTTCTGTCAAAGACCAAATAGTTCTATCTCCTAGCGCTTTTTTATGTAGAGATCACACGCGATTACAATGTTCACTAAAGCTGTAGAGGCTTGCATCGGGACTAATTCTGTCCCAGACCAAATACTTCCATCTTTTACCGATTTAGCTTTGGAGTCAATATAAAATTTTCAACTCTTTATGTAGAACTGACACGTGATTACAATGCTCAGCAAAGTTGTAGACGTATTCACACGGGTTATTTCTCTCGAAGACCAGAGGATTCTCGCTCTTACCGCTTTTATATAGAGATCACACGCGATTACAATGTGCAGTAAAGACGAGAAGGTTTTCATCGGGATTATTTCTGTCCCAGAGCAAACATTTCTCTCGCCTACTGCTTGGGCGTTGGAGTCAATCCAAACTTTCGAAATTTTTATGTAGAGATCACACGCGATTACAATGTTCAGTAAAGTTGTAGAGGCTTGCATCGGGATTATTTCTGTCCCAGACCACATACTTCTATCTCTTAGCGCTTTAGCTTTGGAGTCAACACACATTTTTGAACTTTCTGAGGTCTGAATTCATTACAATGTGCAGAAAATTTGTAGCGGTTTTCATGGGGATTATATCTGTCGAAAACCAAATAGTTCTCCCTCTTCCCGCTTTGTCGTTGGAAGCAATACAAACTTTTGAACTTTATTTATAGACGTCACAAGTGACTAATATATACGCGAAAGTTGTAGAGGTTTTCACACGGGTTATTTCTGTCGAAGACCAAATAGTTCTATCTCTTACCGCGTTGCCGTTGGAGTCAATACAAACTTTTATACTTTTTATATAGAGGTCACAAGCGATTATAATGCCCAAGAAAGCTGAAGAGGTTTTCATCGGGATTATTTCTGTCCCAGAGCAAACATTTCTCTCGCCTACTGCTTGGGCGTTGGAGTCAATCCAAACTTTCGAAATTTTTATGTAGAGATCACACGCGATTACAATGTTCAGTAAAGTTGTAGAGGCTTGCATCGGGATTATTTCTGTCTCAGACCACATACTTCTATCTCTTAGCGCTTTAGCTTTGGAGTCAACAGACATTTTTGAACTTTCTGAGGTCTGAATTCATTACAATGTGCAGAAAATTTGTAGCGGTTTTCATGGGGATTATATCTGTCGAAAACCAAATAGTTCTCCCTCTTCCCGCTTTGGCGTTGGAAGCAATACAAACTTTTGAACTTTATTTATAGACGTCACAAGTGATTAATATATACGCGAAAGTTGTAGAGGTTTTCACACGGGTTATTTCTGTCGAAGACCAAATAGTTCTATCTCTTACCGCTTTGGCGTTGGAATCAACACGATCTTTAGAAATATCTATATAGAAGTCACATGCGATTCCAATGCTTAGCAGTGTTGTAGAGGTTTCATACTTGTTATTTCTGTCAAAGACCAAACAGCTCTCTCTCCTACCGCTTGGGTGCTGGAGTCAATACAAACTTTTGAACTTTTTATATAGAGGTCAGAAGCGATTACAATGCGCAGCAAAGTTGTAGCGGTTTTCATAGGGATTATATACGTCCCAGACCAAATACTTCTATCTCTTACCGATTTAGCTTTGGAGTCAATACAAGCTTTTCAGCTTTTTATGTAGAAGTGACACGCGGTTACAATGCTCAGCAAAGTTGTAGACGTATTCACACGGGTTATTTATCTCGAAGACCAAAGAATTCTCGCTCTTACCGCTTGGGCGTTGGAGTCAATACAAACTTTAAAACTTCTTATATTGAAGTGACACGCGATTACAATTTTCAGCAAAGTTGTAGAGGCTTTCATTGAGATTATTCCTGCCCCAGCTCATATAATTCTATCTCTTATCGATTAAGCTTTGGAGTCAATATAAACTTTTGAACTTTTTATATAGAAGTCGCAGGCGATTAAAATGTGCAGCAAAGTTGTAGACGTTTTCATGGGGATTATATCCCTCGAAAACCAAATAGTTCTATCTCTTCCCGCTTTGTTGTAGGAGTCAATAAAACCTTTTGAAAGTTTTATATCGAAGTCACACGCGATTACAATGTCCAGCAAAGTTGTAGAGCTTTTCACCGGGATTATTTCTGCCTAAGAGCAAATATTTCTCTCTCCTAGCGCTTGGGCCTTGGAGTCAATTCAAACTTTCGTAATTTTTATATAGACATCACACGTGATTTCAGTGTTCAGCAAAGTTGTAGAGGCTTTCATCGAGATTATTTCTGTTCCAGACCATATACTTCTATCCCTTACCGATTTAGCTTTGGAGTCAATACAAATTTTTGAACTATTTATATAGAAGTCGCAGGCGATTAAAATGTGCAGCAAAGTTGTAAACGTTTTCATACGGGTTATTTCTGTCGAAGACCAAAGAATTCTCGCTTTTACCGCTTTCGTGTTGGAGTCAATACAAACTTTAAAACTTTTTATATTGAAGTCACACGCGGTTACAATGTGCAGCAAAGTTGTAGAAGTTTTAGGGCGGGTTATTTCTGTCGAAAACCAAATAGTTCCATCTCTTAACGCTTTGCCGTTGGAGTGAATACATACTTTTGTACTTTTTATATAGAGGTCAGAGGCGATTATAATGCACAGGAGAGCTGAAGAGGTTTTCATGTGCATTTTTTCCATCCCAGAAGAAATAGTTCTCTCTCTTACCGCTTTGGCGTTGGAGTCAATATAAACTTTTGAACTTTTTATGTAGAAGTCTGAATTCATTACAATGTGCACCAAATTTGTAGAGGTTTTCATGGGGATTTTTTCCGTCCCAGACGAAATACTTCTCTATCTTACTGTTTTGGCGTTGGAGTTAATACAAACTTTTGAACTGTTTATATAGAACTCACACGCAATTACAATGCGCAGCAAAGTTGTAGAGGTTTTCAGAGGGGATATTTCTGTCGAAGACCAAATAGTTCTCTCTCTTACCGCTTTGGCGTTGGGGTCAATATAAACTTTTGAAGTTCTTATATAGAGGTCGCACGCGATTACAGTGTGCAGTAAAGTTGTAGAGATTTTCATGCGGATTATATCCGTCGAAAACCAAATAGTTTAATCTCTTACCGTTTTGCTGTTGAAGTCAATAAAACCTTTTGAAATATTTATATAGAAGTCACACGCGATTACAATGTCCAGCAAAGTTGTAGAGCTTTTCATCGGGATTATTTCTGTCCCAGAGCAAATATTTCTCTCTCCTACCGCTTGGGCATTGGAGTCAATCCAAACATTCTTAATTTTTATATAGACATCACACGCGATTACAATGTTCTGCAAAGTTGTATAGGCTTTTAGCGGGATTATTTCTGCCCCAGACCACATACTTCTATCCCTTACCGCTTAAGCTTTGGAGTCAATACAAACTTTCGAACTTTTTATATGGAAGTCGCAGGCGGTTAAAATGAGCAGCAAATTTGTAGAGGTTTTCACACGGATTATTTCTGTCGAAGACCAAATAGTTCTATCTCTTACCGCGTTGCCGTTGGAGTCAATACAAAGTTTTATACTTTTTATATAGAGGTCACAAGCGATTATAATGCCCAGGAAAGCTTAAGAGCTTTTCATCGGGATTACTTCTGTCCCAGACCAAATACTTCTATCTCTTACCGATTTAGCTTTGGAGTCAATACAAACTTTTCAACTTTTTATGTAGAAGTGACACGCGATTACAATTTTCAGCAAAGTTGCAGACGTTTTCACACGGGTTATTTCTCTCGAAAACCAAAGAATTCTCGCTCTTACCGCTTGGGCGTTGGAGTCAATACAAACTTGAAAACTTTTTATATTGAAGCCGCATGCGATTACAATGTGCAGCATAGTTGACGAGGTTTTCAGGCGAATTATTTCTGTCGAAGACCAAATAGTTCTATCTCTTACCGCGTTGCCGTTGGAGTCAATACAAACTTTTATACTTTTTATATAGAGGTCACAACAATTATAATGCCCAGGAAAGCTGAAGAGGTTTTCATCGGGATTATTTCTGTCCAAGAGCAAATATTTCTCTCGCCTACTGCTTGGGCGTTGAAGTCAATCCAAACTTTCGAAATTTTTATGTAGAGATCACACGCGATTACAATGTTCAGTAAAGCTGTAGAGGCTTGCATCGGGACTATTTCTGTCCCAGACCAAATACTTCTATCTCTTACCGATTTAGCTTTGGAGTCAATATAAACTTTTCAACTCTTTATGTAGAACTGACACGCGATTACAATGCTCAGCAAAGTTGTAGACGTATTCACACGGGTTATTTCTCTCGAAGACCAGAGAATTCTCGCTCTTACCGCTTGGGCGTTGGAGTCAATACAAACTTTTCAACTTTTTATATTGAAACCACACGCGATTACAATGTGCAGCAAAGTTGTAGAGCTTTTCATCGGGATTATTTCTGTCCCAGAGCAAATATTTCTCTCTCCTGCCGCTTGGGCATTGTAGTCAATCCAAACTTTCTTAATTTTTATATAGACATCACACGCGATTACAATGTTCAGCAAAGTTGTATAGGCTTTTATCGGGATTATTTCTGCCCCAGACTATATACTTCTATCTCTTACCGCTTTAGCTTTGGAGTCAATACACATTTTTGAAGTTTTTATATAGAGGTCGCACGCGATTAAAATGTGCAGCAAAGTTGTAAATATTTTCTTCGGGATTATATCCGCGGAAGACCAAATATTCCTTTCTCTTACCGCTTTAGTGTTGGAGGTAATACAAACTTTTGAACTTTTTATATAGAAGTCATAAGTGATTAATATGTACACCAAAGTTGTATAGGTTTTCATGCTGGCTACTTCTGTCAAAGACCAAATAGTTCTATCTCCTAGCGCTTTGGCGTTGAAATCAATACAATCTTTAAAAATATTTATATAGCAGTCACATGCGATTCCAATGTTGAGCAATGTGGTAGAGGTTTCATACTTGTTATTTCTGTCAGAGACCAAATAGTTCTATATCTTACCGCTTGGGTGCTGGAGTCAATACAAACTTTTGAACTTTTTATATAGAGGTCAGAAGCGATTACAATGCACAGCAAAGTTGTAGAGGTTTTCATAGGGATTACATCCGTCCAAGACCAAATACTTCTATCTCTTACCGATTTAACTTTGGAGTCAATACAAACTTTTGAACTTTTTATATAGAGGTCAGAAGCGATTACAATGCACAGCAAAGTTGTAGAGGTTTTCATAGGGATTACATCCGTCCGAGACCAAATAGTTCTATCTCTTACCGCGTTGCCGTTGGAGTCAATACAAACTTTTATACTTTTTATATAGAGGTCACAAGCAATTATAATGCCCAGGAAAGCTGAAGAGGTTTTCATCGGGATTATTTCTGTAGAAGAGCAAATATTTCTCTCGCCTACTGCTTGGGCGTTGGAGTCAATCCAAACTTTCGAAATTTTTATGTAGAGATCACACGCGATTACAATGTTCAGTAAAGTTGTAGAGGCTTGCATCGGGACTATTTCTGTCCCAGACCAAATACTTCCATCTCTTACCGATTTAGCTTTGGAGTCAATATAAACTTTTCAACTCTTTATGTAGAACTGACACGCGATTACAATGCTCAGCAAAGTTGTAGACGTATTCACACGGGTTATTTCTCTCGAAGACCAGAGGATTCTCGCTCTTACCGCTTGGGCGTTGGAGTCAATACAAACTTTCGAAATTTTTATGTAGAGATCACACGCGATTACAATGTTCAGTAAAGTTGTAGAGGCTTGCATCGGGATTATTTCTGTCCCAGACCACATACTTCTATCTCTTAGCGCTTTAGCTTTGGAGTCAACACACATTTTTGAACTTTCTGAGGTCTGAATTCATTACAATGTGCAGAAAATTTGTAGCGGTTTTCATGGGGATTATATCTGTCGAAAACCAAATAGTTCTCCCTCTTCCCGCTTTGGCGTTGGAAGCAATACAAACTTTTGAACTTTATTTATAGACGTCACAAGTGACTAATATATACGCGAAAGTTGTAAAGGTTTTCACACGGGTTATTTCTGTCGAAGACCAAATGGTTCTATCTCTTACCGCGTTGCCGTTGGAGTCAATACAAACTTTTATACTTTTTATATAGAGGTCACAAGCGATTATAATGCCCAAGAAAGCTGAAGAGGTTTTCATCGGGATTATTTCTGTCCCAGAGCAAACATTTCTCTCGCCAACTGCTTGGGCGTTGGAGTCAATCCAAACTTTCGAAATTTTTATGTAGAGATCACAGGCGATTACAATGTTCAGTAAAGTTGTAGAGGCTTGCATCGGGATTATTTCTGCCCCAGACTATATACTTCTATCTCTTACCGCTTTAGCTTTGGAGTCAATACACATTTTTGAAGTTTTTATATAGAGGTCGCACGCGATTAAAATGTGCAGCAAAGTTGTAAATATTTTCTTCGGGATTATATCCGCGGAAGACCAAATATTCCTTTCTCTTACCGCTTTAGCGTTGGAGGTAATACAAACTATTGAACTTTTTATATAGCAGTCATAAGTGATTAATATGTACACCAAAGTTGTATAGGTTTTCATGCTGGCTACTTCTGTCAAAGACCAAATAGTTCTATCTCCTAGCGCTTTTTTATGTAGAGATCACACGCGATTACAATGTTCACTAAAGCTGTAGAGGCTTGCATCGGGACTAATTCTGTCCCAGACCAAATACTTCCATCTTTTACCGATTTAGCTTTGGAGTCAATATAAAATTTTCAACTCTTTATGTAGAACTGACACGTGATTACAATGCTCAGCAAAGTTGTAGACGTATTCACACGGGTTATTTCTCTCGAAGACCAGAGGATTCTCGCTCTTACCGCTTTTATATAGAGATCACACGCGATTACAATGTGCAGTAAAGACGAGAAGGTTTTCATCGGGATTATTTCTGTCCCAGAGCAAACATTTCTCTCGCCTACTGCTTGGGCGTTGGAGTCAATCCAAACTTTCGAAATTTTTATGTAGAGATCACACGCGATTACAATGTTCAGTAAAGTTGTAGAGGCTTGCATCGGGATTATTTCTGTCCCAGACCACATACTTCTATCTCTTAGCGCTTTAGCTTTGGAGTCAACACACATTTTTGAACTTTCTGAGGTCTGAATTCATTACAATGTGCAGAAAATTTGTAGCGGTTTTCATGGGGATTATATCTGTCGAAAACCAAATAGTTCTCCCTCTTCCCGCTTTGTCGTTGGAAGCAATACAAACTTTTGAACTTTATTTATAGACGTCACAAGTGACTAATATATACGCGAAAGTTGTAGAGGTTTTCACACGGGTTATTTCTGTCGAAGACCAAATAGTTCTATCTCTTACCGCGTTGCCGTTGGAGTCAATACAAACTTTTATACTTTTTATATAGAGGTCACAAGCGATTATAATGCCCAAGAAAGCTGAAGAGGTTTTCATCGGGATTATTTCTGTCCCAGAGCAAACATTTCTCTCGCCTACTGCTTGGGCGTTGGAGTCAATCCAAACTTTCGAAATTTTTATGTAGAGATCACACGCGATTACAATGTTCAGTAAAGTTGTAGAGGCTTGCATCGGGATTATTTCTGTCTCAGACCACATACTTCTATCTCTTAGCGCTTTAGCTTTGGAGTCAACAGACATTTTTGAACTTTCTGAGGTCTGAATTCATTACAATGTGCAGAAAATTTGTAGCGGTTTTCATGGGGATTATATCTGTCGAAAACCAAATAGTTCTCCCTCTTCCCGCTTTGGCGTTGGAAGCAATACAAACTTTTGAACTTTATTTATAGACGTCACAAGTGATTAATATATACGCGAAAGTTGTAGAGGTTTTCACACGGGTTATTTCTGTCGAAGACCAAATAGTTCTATCTCTTACCGCTTTGGCGTTGGAATCAACACGATCTTTAGAAATATCTATATAGAAGTCACATGCGATTCCAATGCTTAGCAGTGTTGTAGAGGTTTCATACTTGTTATTTCTGTCAAAGACCAAACAGCTCTCTCTCCTACCGCTTGGGTGCTGGAGTCAATACAAACTTTTGAACTTTTTATATAGAGGTCAGAAGCGATTACAATGCACAGCAAAGTTGTAGAGGTTTTCATAGGGATTACATCCGTCCAAGACCAAATACTTCTATCTCTTACCGATTTAACTTTGGAGTCAATACAAACTTTTGAAGTTTTTATATCGAGGTCGCACGCGATTATAATGTTCGGCAAAGTTGTAGACGTATTCACACGGGTTATTTATCTCGAAGACCAAGGAATTCTCGCTCTTACCGCTTGGGCGTTGGAGTCAATACAAACTTTAAAACTTTTTATATTGAAACCACACGCGATTACAATGGGCAGCAAAGTTGAGGAGGTTTTCAGACGGGTTATTTCTGTCGAAGACCAAATAGACCTATCTCTTACCGTTTTGCTGTTGGAGCCAATAAGGCCTTTTGAAATATTTATATAGAAGTCACACGCGATTACCATGTCCAGCAAAGTTGTAGAGCTTTTCATCGGGATTATTTCTGTCGCAGAGCAAATATTTCTCTCTCCTACCGCTTGGGCATTGTAGTCAATCCAAACTTTCTTAATTTTTATATAGACATCACACGCGATTACAATGTTCAGCAAAGTTGTATAGGCTTTTATCGGGATTATTTCTGCCCCAGACTATATACTTCTATCTCTTACCGCTTTAGCTTTGGAGTCAATACACATATTTGAAGTTTTTATATAGAGGTCGCACGCGATTAAAGTGTGCAGCAAAGTTGTAAATATTTTCTTCGGGATTATATCCGCGGTAGACCAAATATTCCTTTCTCTTACGGGTTTAACTTTGGAGTCAATACAAATTTTTGAACTTTTTATATAGAAGTCATAAGTGATTAATATGTACACCAAAGTTGTAGAGGTTTTCATGCTGGCTACTTCTGTCTAAGACCAAATAGTTCTATCTCCTAGCGCTTTGGCGTTGAAATCAATTCAATCTTTAGAAATATTTATATAGCAGTCACATGCGATTCCAATATTCAGCAATGTTGTAGAGGTTTCATACTTGTTATTTCCGTCAGAGACCAAATAGTTCTATATCTTACCGCTTTGGTGTTGGAGTCAATACAAACTTTTTAACTCTTTATATAGAGGTCAGAAGCCATTACATTGCACAGCAAAGTTGTAGAGGTTTTCATAGGGATTACATCCGTCCCAGACCAAATACTTCTATCTCTTACCGATTTAACTTTGGAGTCAATACAAACTTTTGAAGTTTTTATATCGAGGTCGCACGCGATTACAATGTGCAGCAAAGTTGTAGACGTTTTCATGCTGGTTATTTCTCTCGAAGACCAAAGAATTCTTGCGCTTACCGCTTGGGCGTTGGAGTCAATACTAATTTTAAAACTTTTTATATTGAAGTCACACGCGATTACAATGCGCAGCAAAGTTGCATAGGCTTTCAGACGGGTTATTTGTGTCAAAGACCAAATATTTCTGCCTCTTACCGCTCTGGTATCGGAGTCAGTACAAGCTTTTGAATTTTTATGTAGAAGTCACACGCGATTACTATGTTCCGCGAAGTTGTAAAGGTTCTCATGGCGATTATTTCTGTGGCAGACTAAATAGTTCTATCTCTTACCGCTTTGGCGTTGGAGTCAATAAAACTTTTGAAATATTTATATAGACGTCAGAGGCGATTACAACGTGCAGCAAAATTGTACGGGCTTTCATCGGGATTATTTCTGTCCCAGACCAAATACTTCTATCTTTTACTGATTTAGCTTTGGATTCAAAACAAACTTTTCAACTTTTTATATAGAAGTGAAACGCGATGACAATGGTCAGCAAAGTTGTAGACGTTTTCATGCGGGTTATTTCTGTCGAAGACCAAAGAATTCTCCCTCTTATTGCTTGGGCGTTGGAGTCAATACAAACTTGTGCAGAACCGTTGAGGAAACATCACTACACGTTGTTAGTTTATCTGATGCCTTAACGGGCCTGCGAAAGAAGATCTTCGGAAAACTATTCTTGACCTTGTCGGTTATCCGGAATCTTAAGGTGGAATCTCTAATCGATTACCTGAAGAAGACAGAACTGTTTCCAGAGTTGGGACAAGCTATCACTCTGTAAACGGTATACAGGTAATTACTCTTTTTTCCCATAGGGTTTCTTGGAAAACTTGTGCGATCCCAGGACATATGTCCAGATTCTCCCGAGGGTACAATGGGCCGCAAGGCCTACGTACGGGGTGCCTTGGCACCCACCTCCTTAAAAAAAAAAAAAGCCCTAGCGCTTTGGCGTTGGAATCAACACAATCTTTAGAAATATCTATATAGAAATCAGATCCGATTCCAATGTTTAGCAGTGTTGTAGGGGTTTCATACTTGTTATTTCTGTCAGAGACCAAATAGTTCTATATCTTACCGCTTTGGTGTTGTTTTTATATAGAGGTCACAAGCGATTATAATGCCCAGGAAAGCTGAAGAGGTTTTCATCGGGATGATTACTGTCCCAGAGCAAATATTTCTCTCGCCTACTGCTTGGGCGTTGGAGTCAATCCAAACTTTCGAAATTTTTATGTAGAGATCACACGCGATTACAATGTTCAGTAAAGTTGTAGAGGCTTGCATCGGGATTATTTCTGTCCCAGACCACATACTTCTATCTCTTAGCGCTTTAGCTTTGGAGTCAATACACATTTTTGAAGTTTTTATATATTCGTCGCACGCGATTACAATGGTCAGCAAAGTTGTAGACGTTCTCATGCGGGATATTTCTGTCGAAGACCAAAGAATTCTCCCTCTTATTGCTTGGGCGTTGGAGTCAATACCAACTTTTGAACTTGTTATATTGAAGACACATGCATCTACAATGTTCAGAAAATCTGTAGAGGTTTCCATGGGGATCATTTCCGTCGAAATCCAAAGAGTTCTATCTTTTACCGCTTTGGCGCTCGAATCTATACAAACTTTTGAACTTTTTATATATAAGTTTCAAGCGATTAATATATGCAGCAAAGTTGTGGAGGGCAAATACTTTTATTTCTTACTGTTTTGGAGTTGGAATCAATACAAATTTTGAACTTTTTATATTGAGGTCACAAGCGGTAATAATGTGCAGTAATGTTGAAGAGGTTTTCATGGGGATTATTTCTGTCCCAAACCAAATAGTTCTATATCTTACCGCTTTGGCGTTGGTGTCCATATAATTTTTTGAACTTTTTATACATATATTCTGGCTAGCGAAGTAGCCAGAAAAAGCACGTGGCAAACGGGGGAAAGAATACGCAAGTGTATATATATTTTTCATAGGCAAGAGAGCGAATGAAATGTTCTTAAAAATCAGATGGAATCTTATGAATTACCCTTGGAGTTTAAAATATGGGACCAAATCTTATAAATTTCCCACACATAAATAGGCGCCAAATTTTTTTTTCTGGGCTGTGTGCATTTGTATATTAATTTCTGCCTGTGTTTCATTGTTTACATTTTAAAATTATCCAAAAGCGAGAAATGGGATGTTTTGTATCTTTCACCCATACGTAAAATTTTTAGTTCTCTCTATGTCAGCAGTGGGTAGAAAATTGTTTGACAAAGAACAGGCAAAATTTGAAAAACGGCAGTACGGTAACGATAGGAAGTTTCCAGACTTTATTATAGTTATACTTTGCATTCTACTGAGCAGCCACGAGTCAGAAAAAAACTCCATACTACAATAACAAACAGTATACATATATATTACAGCTATCGTTGTATGTATATATTTTTCTGTATGTATATATTTATTTATTTTATTTTAAACGCGAAATAAAATTTTATATAAGAATTTTTACATTACGTTATTTTCTTTATCCACCCCCCCCCCCCACCCCACCAAGGATGGCTCAAAAGCGCCAGCTCTCATCCCTCCTAATCAACTACTGATAACTGTTACAAAATGCGCTTGAATTTTTAGGTAAACTTAAACAAAATTGGAAAAACCCGTTTTTGGGTTTTATAACCATGTTTTCACGGCGCTATCACGGCTATACCGTTGATTATACAAAAAAATGTATATATATATAAAATATAGGAAATTTTATCCCCTCCAATTTTACATATAACCAAAGTTTACGAAAAGTGGATATTTTTCAAGTTATTTTGAGATAAATGAAAAAAGTCCTTTATTTTGGCCGTTTTTCGCCTAAAAAACAGGTTTCCAGGCGAAATTCTAGTTGGCAAAGCTGAAATTCGTGTTCAGCAGCCCAAAAAACATATAGAACCAAAATATCAAAACTACACCAAAACTTTCCCCTATTTTCTACCATTTGACTAGACTAATAAGCACTTCAAAATTCATGGGTTTCTATCGACAATATGTATACAATATAGTATATAGTGATTACACTTAATCACACGCGGATGCATCAATAAAGTATAATACCTAATAATAAGCTGAGATTATAGAAAACACAGATAGGCGCAGTGGCGGCGTTAAAAATATCAATTCCGAGGGGCAACACTGTAAATGGGCTGAATGCTCACGTATTTTGGAACATGCGAATTGCAAAAAATATTTGCGTTATTTATTCCAAAAAACAAGTTTCTCTTAAACGTATAAAATTAAATTATTCGCTTTAGATCCTTTTTATTGAAATGTAACGAGAAAATTATATCGCTGCTATATTATACTATATATCTACTATATGTTATTGTTTAAATTTACAAATTTTCATATATATTTACAAATATTCATATATATTCGTATATATAAAGACTATCGAAAGGGATAGTAGTTACTTATATATGCAGTAGTTCGTCTTCTCAAATTATGAGGGGAAATTAATTAATTAAAAACAAATTGTTTTATTTACCAGAAATAATGAAAAGTAAATAAAGGCACAGTATCTACATTATACGCCCAATATTTTATTTACATATTTTATTTAAGGGATGTATGTAGGTACATATGAACGCAAATCGTTTCTAATAAAAAAGTAAAAACAAATTCAAAATGTTCTTGAAAGAATTTCTACCCAAATTTTTCTACCTGGTCAACAAAAAAAAAACCTAAAGAAACATACCTTGTTGAAAAATGCGACTTGGAAAAAATTTACCCGTTATTTAAAAAAATAGAACGTAATGGACCTTGAAAATACCATTTTTTTTGTTTTTCATAGCATCGTTGAAAAAAAACATTTTTTCTTCATTTATCGTAGCTTCATATAAATAATGCCTCGCGGAAGATCAAACTTAAGTCGTCATACTCGCCGAGCGCAAGCAGTGCGACGAGTAATTGCATCCACTTCATTCTCAACAGGATGTACGCGATAGGCTGAGAGTGGCTGCAAGAAGGCAACGAGGAACTGCAGATGAACGTCAAATAAGACTCCGTGCACAGCAATCACGCGATTACAATCGCCTTGCATTCCGGTACAACCGAGCAGATGATTATAGTTTAAGCCCGCATGTTTTAATCGGCACTATGACTGAAGTGCGTCCTTATTGGAAGGCTTTGAAATTTAATGGAGAAACGAAAGGAATGTGTTGCGCCGCCGGAAAAATTAGACTGCCTCAACCCGTGTCAGTGCCATTACAAATTTTGCCGGCCGCATATACCGCCGAATCGAAGCATTTCCTATCGAACATTATGAAATACAACTCATGCTTCCAAATGACGTCGTTTGGCGCAGAAATCCTAACAGCTCAATTCATGCCAACTTTCAAAGTGAAAGGATAAATTTATCATAGGGCTGGCTCCCTGATTCTGTTCCCAGACATAAATTCTTACAAATGTATTTCATCGGTGATGGCAATGATGAATTGATTGCACGCTGCGGAATTTCTACCGACGAAAAAAGGTCAAAACAGTAATTGACATGATACCATCTTATTCACACAAGATTTTTGTTCATGCTGACAAAACGCCTGCTGGAGAACATGTACGAAGATTCAATGCCCCAACTATAGATGAAGCGGCCATTATTATAGTCGGAGATAAATTCCAACGTAGAGATATTGTTGTTTATCGGAGAAACGATCAATTGACAAAAGTTTCAGAAACTCATCGATGCTACGATGCCCTGCAATATCCAATTATTTTTTGGGATGGTGCCGATGAGTAGGTATTCGGGCGATTGAGACTATCCAGTGTATTCTGTTGAAAGAAACCGAGCAATGGGATCGAAGCATTTGTCGCTTTCTCTTCTGTGTCTTCTATCTCTCTCTATGGGCGTGGCAGAGCGTGTGGGGAATTGTGGTGGGAGATGGGCGTGGTAAATTCGACCAATGCGGCATTGGTAGGCGATGGCGCCACTGTGATTTATTGTTGCTTCCGCGGTTGGTTGGTGGGGGGAAAAATGGCTGTTGCCACAATGCTAAAATGGGCTGTCGGGTTTTTCAATATGGCTGTCGACCAATTGTTTTTAAAACATGGCTGTCGACCAATTATTTTTAAACATGGCTGTCGACACATGTACATCGTCAGGGCGTGGTATTTAGGACGTATTTTTTTACAGGATTACAAAATTTAATCAACTGGTAACAATTAATTTTTCAGGTGTAAATTTATGGTTTGATCATCGCCCTAACAGGTACATGGGAAAAAAATCGTCGTGAAGGGATTGAAATGTGAGTCGAAACAGATGTTTTAAAAAACATGTTTTATCGATCTATGATTTAAACATTACTATCGACACATGTGGTACGTCGCGTAGGGGTGGGAAAATGTTTATGGATAGTTTTCAGGGTCCAGATTACAAAGTTTACCCAGCTGGTTACAATTAATTTTTCGGGAAAAACATTTGGATCAACTGCGATTATTAAAGCCGAACGTCGCGTGGGGGTAGGAAAATGTTTATGCATATTTTTTTCCAGCTGTATTAGTACAAAATTTAACCAGAATGCATCTGGTGGCAATTAATTTTTCGTGGTAAATGCATGTAAGTTTATGGAAATAATATGCGATCATTCGTCAAAACGCATGTGTGAGAGAGTGATAAGTGGATAAGAAATGTTGGTATAAAAGGGCCGAATAATCTGCAAATCAGTGATTTATTAAAAGAAATTTCAATAGTACGGAGGAAAGTAAAAATCTTTAAAATAACTAGTGAACGGGAAGTTTTTGTGCGGACGTTTAATTTAACCGGGTATAAAATTAATTTCCAAATTAGTTCGATACCCGAGAAGGAAGATCCGACTCGTTGGAGAAAATCAGCGATAGAAGATGTTGTTGAGAAAGCCACAGACAATTTGGAACCAAGTGATTTTGTAGGTTTCACATTCTGTGGAAACAATTTTAATGAAAGGGGCCCCGGCTGGGTTACTTTTAAACCAGTGAGTAAAGTTAAATTTGACGACATTTCGGAAATGATTTCCAAAATTTTACAAAGCAATTCCGTGGGAATAAGTGCCGATACATTTTGCAACATCGGCAAGAATGCCTGTAGGAAGGGGTTCCCGACCACGGAGATATAATAGTTTCGACGAGGAAAGTGCAAAGCGAAGAGGTATAGTCCAAATTAAAAATAAGGACAACCTATGTTTACCGCCTGCAATAGTTGCTGCAATAGCAAATGTGGAAAAAAGTAGTGATTACATTAAAATTAGAAGAAATGTAGACCAGCTGCAAACACAGGCTGTAGAGAAGTTACTGGCGGAAATTGAAATACCGACAGAAGATGCTGGAATACCTGAGTTAACCAAATTTCAGCACCATTTAAAAGACTTTAAAATAAAAGTATATCACTACATCATCAACAAAAGTGGTACAGATGTATTGTTTGAAGGCAGTAATGACGGTAAACGAATAAATTTGCTGTACCACGAATGGAATTATAACGTGATTACCTCACTAACGACAGCCTTCTGCTGCACATATTATTGTGAAATATGTCATGTGAGGTACCAGGGTAAAAACGAGCATCGATGTGTTGGAGCCTGTCCATGTTGTCAACAGACCCCGCCCTGTGAAAAAGGCGTTCCAAATAAATATTGTGCAACGTGCAATCGGTATTTTAGAGGAACTACATGTTTCGCAAATCATCTAAAAAGTGCTTGTAAAGAACTAAAACGGTGTATGGAATGCCTGAAACTGTACCGGAGATATAGATTTCACGTGTGCGGAGAAATATTTTGCAACAACTGTTGAAAACATGTCGCTGGCAATCACCTGTGCTCTATAACTCCAAATTCGCATAAAATGGATCAACTTAAGAATTTCTACGTATTTTACGACCTAGAAACGCGGCAAGAAAAAGTTCTAGGTGACGGGGAAGCAATAAAATTGCATGAACCGAATTTGTGCATTTTCTCTAAACGATGTAATGTATGCATTAATGTGGAAGGACAATATTGTTGTGCAAAGTGCGGATATAGAGTGGAAATTTTACAAGAAAATGTTTTTCAAAATTTTTTTAAATATTTATTAAATGTGCGAAAAGTCCATAAACGTGTTATAGTGCTCGCGCATAACGGCCAGGCGTTTGATCACCAATTTATTTTGAACAATGTGCTCCAAAAGATTAATATTAAATTGGAATTGGTCATGCGAGGTACAAAAATCATATTGATGATTATTGGGAATATAAAGTTCATAGATTCCTTGAACCACTCCCCGATGCCACTTTCAAAAATACCACAAGCCTTTGGTGTGGCAGACAAATTTATAAAAGGACAATTTCCCCACTTATTTAATACAATAAGTAATGAGAAATATATCGGAAAATTGCCAGCAGTTGAATTCTTTAGTCCGAATACTATGAATGTTGATGATCGAAAATGCTTTCTTCAATCGTATGATGATCACAAAAACCACAAATTCAACATGCAGCGTGATCTAATAGATTACTGTAAGAGCGATGTGGAGATTTCAGCAGAAGGGTGTCTCAAATTTCGAAGTCTGATGCTGCAGGAATGTAATGCATGCCCATTCGCAGAAGTAGTAACGATAGCGTCTGCGTGTAAGCTGGTATTCAGACGTAATTTTCTTCGGTCGTATACAATCGGCCTAATACCAAAAGCAGGCTATCGTTAGGAAAAAATCGCATCGAAAGTTGCTATACAGTGGTTACTTTGGGAGGAAAAACAACACAAAATAAAAATCCGGCACGCGTGCAACCAGAAAGAAGTTCTTATAAAGGTTGTAAAAGTTGATGGCTACTGCGAGGAGACGGGACAATTTTTTCAATTTCACGGCTGCTATGCCGCGGTCACCCCGTCTGTCTCCCACGGAAAAGAGATGCTTGTCTGTATGAAGGTGGAAGCGAGACATTAAATTCTCGATACGAATCTACAGTATTTAAAACTGAGAGGCTTCGATCGTCGGGATTTGAGGTAATAGAAAAGTGGGATGTGAATTCCGAAAAGAAATGTATGCTAACACGGAATTAAAAAGGTACGTGAGCAACCATCCTGTACTAGCAATTGCTCCACTTAATCCTCGCGATGCATTTTTTGGTGGTCGTACGGGTAACGCCAGAACTTATTATAAATGTAAGTCAGGAGAGAAAATTAAATACATTGATGTATGCTCTCTCTATCCGTGGGTATGTAAAAATGGAAAATTCCCCATTGCTCATCCGAAATTATATGTTGGTAACCTGGAGTGCTCCAAGCTAAATTTAACAAAAATTGATGGTCTGATTAAATGCAAAATTTTACCACCACAAAATCTCTATCATCCTGTCTTACCGCTGAAACAAAACCCAAAGTTAATGTTCTCATTAGGCTTCACATGTAGTTTGGAAAAAAGTCAAGAAGATTGTACTCATGAAGAAAATGAAAGGGCATTAACTGGAACATGGGTACTGGATGAAGTAAATTAGGCCATTGAAAAGGGCTACCAAATGCTGAAAATTTATGAAATATGGTCTTATGAGGTGCGGCAAAAAACAGATGGCCTCTTCACAGAAATCATGAACAAATTCCTAAAAATGAAACAGGAAGATTCTAGGTGGCCCAGTACATGTGTTACAGAGGAGGGAAAACATGCATATGTTAAAGAATTCTTTGAGAATGAGGACATAGCAATAGAACCGGAACAAATAGAAGAAAACCCTGGTTTAAGATCCAGTGCTAAACTGATATTAAAATCTTTTTGGGGTAAATTTGGTCAATGAGAAAACCAATCGAAAACCTCTATAATAACACATCCAGATGGATTATATGCACTTTCATGGGATCCATCTAAAACAGCTGTTCCCAGACTTTTTCCAACACGACTCACGTTTTCTTTAAAGTAAATTTCGCCACCCAAAAAAATTAATATTTGTGCATTTAAAAAAAATTATGAATACTGCTTTATTAAAAATAATGCATTTGATTCAGCAATAAGAAAAAAATAACGAAACAGAAAAAAACATAAAATTAAAATAAAATTAACAAAATTAATTTACAAAATTAACTTAAATATAATCTGGTAATAAGTAGTTGCGGCGGGGCGGCATCTTATTGCACAACAATTCAAAACGAGGCTCAATTTTTGTCAGCACTGGTCGAAGTTTTAATTCAACATTTTCGATTCTATTTCTATACTTATTTTTAATATATATTAATGATGAAAAACGAGCTTCGCACAAATTGGAATTGATGCATATTGGGAGGTAATTTGAAAATATAATTTGAGATGATTATAAATATTTCAAGTTATAATTTTAGAAAATTTTCGCGACTCTATTTTAAAAGCTCGCGACCCTCTTTTGGGTCACGGACCACCAGATGGGGACCACTGATCTAAAGCAGTTAACCATATTTTACGAGCTAATGATGAAACTCTGATTGGGAACTGCGAGTACAAAGAAGGGGCTGCAGATACTCTGACTACAATCAATGTATGTATAGCAGCCTACACACCAACACAAGCACGGTTGAAACTGTATTCATATCTGGAGAAATTGCGGAAAGAGTATGATATTACGATACCGACTCTGTTGTATACATAAGCAGAGACGGTGAATATGACCCCTCTGTTGGAAATTTTGTTGGAGACATGACTGATGAATTGGACTGTTACCGCATTGGCAGTTATATTGAAGAATTTGTGAGCGGAGGGCGAAAGAACTATGCATACTAGGTATTTTCAACAGAGGACAAAAGCCGAATAATGGTTTGTAAAGTAAAGGAGATTTGTTTAAACTATGAAGCGTCAAAATAGGTAAATTTTGAAAGTATGCGTGACATAATTTTAAACAGCGATGGAGAAGCGAGGCCGATCAAGAACATTTCTTCTAGTATATGGCGCACAGAAGATCATCGAATTATAATGACACCGATGGTAAAACAATACAACGCCAGATCAGGAAAAAGGAAATTTTTGGAAAATTGTGATTTCATCCCCTATGGGTTCAAACACACCAGGGCCCGGATTCCGCAACTGTGAGTTTTTCAGTGTACACAAAAATCCGTGTACACTAAAGAATTCTGATTCCGCATTTGTGAGAATGAGTTTAAATGTCAAAAAAGTGTACAAAAATAGAATATTTTACTCAAGAGAGTTTTGTGTTCCGATTCCGTAACTGTGACTTTTTCAGTGTACACAAAAATCCGTGTACACTGAAGAATTCTGATTCCGCATTTGTGAGAATGAGTTTAAATATCAAAAAAGTGTACAAAAATGTACATTTTTACTCACGCGGTTTCAGTTCGTGAGTTTCAAAAATTCGGTTAAAAATGAATTCGAAAAAGGCAAGCGAGGAGCAAAAAATTATTTAATTAATTATATGGAGGCAAATACTGAGTTTGCAAATGTACGTACTGTATTTATATAAATATTTAAATATAAAAATATTTAAATATAAAAATATTTTAATTCAAAAATATTTTCATTTAAAAGTATTTAAATGCAAAAATATTTAAATATAAAAAACATTTTAATTTAAAAATATTTAAATGTAAAAATATTTAAATATAAAAATGGTAATAGAAAAGGAAATTAAATTTAGAGGAAGAAGAAATGTGATTAAATATTTCGTAATTACTTTTTATATTATATTTACAATAAATGTTATAATAAATTTTTCGCAATATACTTTTATTTTATGTAAAATGATTATCAATAATATTCTGACGAACATCTCTTCCTGCAGTAAGAGCATTATTACTAGCAACAATTGCAGAAAAATCGAGAACAATTTCCTCTTCGTCTTCGTCTGTTACATCAGTTTCGATATTTGCTTTTCTTAACACATTGTGCAAAACGATGCAAGCATTAATAATCTTTCCTGCCTTAATAGGATCATAACAAATCTTTATTGAAATTATATTTTTCTGCAATTATTACAAATTTTTCTACAAAATCCTACACGTGTCAAACAAATTACAATTATTTTGACAAATGAAATTTTCATTCAGCACCTAGAAATTTTCACTCAGCACTTGAATGCACACTTTGCTTGCGGAATCGCTTTAATAGAAAAATGTACACTACGGTAAGTAGTGCGTTTTTTTTATTTGTGTATTATTGTGTATTGTGTATTATTTTTATTGTAATTTTTTAAACAAAACTTTTATTGTACAAATTCCTTTATTTTCCCTACCAAATACAATATCGATTGTCTCAAAGTGTGCAATTATAGTAGTAAGACGTCCCATTCTAAATTTTCAAAAAATCTAAAACCACCAAATTTCCTAGGAATTATTAATATTTGAAATATTTGGAAAAACCTCTTGCAATAACATACATTCATATGAATTCGAATCATTACAATTTTATTCCCATATTTTGTTCAATTGGTTCGCTAAAATAAATAATTGTTTTGAACATAGAAAAATAGTTATTGATTGAATATTCTTGTCGTTTTAAGAAAAAATTGCCAGGGGAAGGCGAAGGACGCAAATTATTTTGTATCGAACGATCACCGCCTTAATATTTTCGAATTGTTAATTAATTTTTCCTAGTATTTGGGAAATATTGATATAAACCTTTTCTAGATGTTGTTGTTTTCGTATTTAATTTAGTAACAATTTAAGTTTTTTATTGCATTGTAATAAAATAATAAACGCAAAAAATTTTCCTAGAGAAAATCTTTTCAATTTCTTAGTCGAATGGATTTATTTTGTGGTAATTACATTTTGCGTTCAGATTAAGGCTATTTCATTTCATATGAATTCGTTCTCGTTTTTGGAAATAATTTTTAAAACCGATATTCTAGGTAAACAAGATTTCCAAAATAAAAATTTCATAGTTTTTCCATATACATTTTTAACAATATTTTAATGCGATTATTCGATTTCTCACATTATGAGCCAAAATTAATTAATTAAAAACAAATTGTTTTATTTAGCACAAAAAAATGAAAACAAATTATTTCACAGTACGCACATTATACGCCTAATATTTTATTTAGATATCTTGTTCAATGGATATAGGTACATATGAACGCAAATTATGAAAATGTCGTTTCGAGTAAAAAGGAAAACTTTTCTAAAATATCAAAAATCTTCAATAAACATTAAAGATTTCAAACAAATTATATATTAATTATATATTTTAACAATTTTCATTTGTCAAAATAAATTCAGCATCTCGAAATTTTCATTCAGCATTTGATGTTTGTTTCAACTAAAAATAATGCCCACTACTGTGAGTAGTGAGTTTTTTCATTTGTGCACACTAAAATCTTTCTCACAGTTGCGGAATCCGACCCCAGGCATTATTAAATACAAATACTATTTTTAATAAAAATATATATTTTTTTTCTCACAGTTGCGGAATCCGACCCCAGGCATTATTAAATACAAATACTATTTTTAATAAAAATATATATTTAAGTGTAAAAAAAATATACATCCATTGTAAGAAAGATTATATTTTAAGAGTATATATCATTTTAAAATAAAAATGAATATTATTTTACATCGCGTCTATTTTATTTCTATCATTATTACATTGTGTTACATACTGTTTTAGCAAATGAACATTTTGTAGAGCACAACATCCTTATTTTATTTTTCAAATTCGGCTGTAAAAATTGTATCACGTGATTAATTGACGTGTATCCTCCCTCCCACAATAACCCATGATGATTTATTGAAAACCAGGCAGCTTGAGTCTGCAGTGCTGATGGTAGTCCGTTAAATTCAAATGGCGGTTTAAGGTGAAATTGACGTACTTCATTCTCATTTAAAAGGATCGCAATTTCCTTAGGAATGAAACTATTACTTTCTCCTTTAAAACCCTGTAAATCGACGAAAATAACCATGTTTACTGCTTCAAGTATCAGCTTCAACTGATCTTGCCAGGAGTTCCATTAACTCCCACGGGAAAATAAGGATTTTGTGGCCAAAAAGAAATATTTTCGAGGGAAAAAACATGTTTGATCGTGTCTTGACTTAGCATGGCGTTCAAGTGGTCACACGTATTGCCTCATATCGTGGGAAAATATTTCAGTGGCCACGGATGTTGTCAATAAGAGTGAAACAAAAAAAGTCATGTTCTAACGTATCCAAATAGCGTCTCTCCTCCAGAAAATTTTACTATAAATAGGGACCGAATGGCTAACAGAAGTTAGTCTTAATCAAGTACTTTACGGAAGACAGTGCCGCAAAAAAAATGTCTTATTTTTTCAACGAATTTCTGGAAGCTGGTACAGCAGCAGCAGCAGAAGGCGCAGTAGATGTTTTAAGCGAACTCAACAATAATCACGTTCAATACAAGCCGATGAAGAAAATAGCAGATATGGAAATAAATACTCCATTTAAAATAAATTCGGCTCGGCGATGTATCACTAAATATGGAGAGAGATTAATTCTGGATCTAGGCGATTATCAGATGTTTCTTCCTCCTCGATATGGGAAAACAACGGATCAGACTTTAAATCAGCTAAATGCGCAGCGATTTAGTATCATTAACAAGGGGGCAGTGGAAAAAGTTTTCATTTCGCTTTTGTGCAAAATTAAAAGAAATAAAATAATAATAATTGAAATTTTAAAATCTTTTATTTACAATATTTCAGTACTGGCGATCGATGAATTATGACTGGTCGAAAATCCCAACCATTTTAGAAATACTTTGGACCCTTTCTTCTTTAATATTTTTTCAACAAGATACAAGTCTGGGTATCTAGTCTTTGTTAACTCCTTTACGTAAAAACAGCCTTTTTTGGCTGCTCCTGATAATCTTCAAGTTTATATGTCACGGGATTTGTATGCTGAACTGCCCGAATTTCGAAAATTTCAATTGTCCAAATTAAAAGGTTCAGTGATGGACTTAAAAGTGTCTTGACACCTGCTCTCTTTCTCTATTCGTCCTGATTTTACTGCCTGGTATTTATTACGAATTGAATTCGTGGTTTTTATGATGGCTCTTAGTTGTTTTTCTTTCATGTTTGTGAACTGCTTTCAAATCTGCTCTGATCAGTTTATACATCTGGTTTAAACAGCTACGGTACAGGTTTCCAACGGCTTTCAACTGCTTTTTAACAGCTCAGACTATTGTTTTCATCAGATCTGTTACCTGTTACAGCTTTCGACCGGTCAGCACTGTTTCACAGCTGTACCGACCCATACAAAAATATGACCGAATATTGTTCTGTTTATCACAAGCAACATCATCGAAGATATTGTAAAAATCGAATTGGGCATGGCCTCTTCAGGTGGTATAACATCGTTATTATTTGAAAATGTGTAATAACCCAGTTCGGATATTGGTGAAACAAGCCTCTTCAGATACTTATCTTTCGGTTGAAGTAATGATTTTGAGTACACGTAAATATTTTGAAATTTGACTCCGTTCGGGTCTTCTATTAAACTGATCATAACATTGGTTTTCCCACAATTTGACGGCCTCACAATAACTCCCCTTACACTATCCCGCAGTAATAAACTCTGCTTCCTCTCTTTACGGATATGGGTTACAATGTCAATATTTTTCACAGGAAGTGATACGTGCTGCTTGATGAAACGCATTGTAGTTAATAAAGAGTACTGCCTATAAATACCGCCACTTATTCGATTACGGTATTATTACGGTATTCGTTCTAAAACTGTTCAAGGGAGAGGTTTATTAAATTTTTTAATTAATAATTTACCAATGGAATTACATTTGCCAGGATACCAATATTGTGGACCTGGTACTAAACTACAAGAAAGGTTGGCCAGAGGAGATCCTGGAATTAACGAGTTAGATTAAGCCTGCACAGAGCACGATATCGCATATTTAAAATTTAAAACTTTAAACAACCGACATATTGCTGATCACATACTAGCTGGGAAAGCGTGGCACACAGTAAAATCTTCTGATTCAAACTTAAGTGAACGCCTGAATGCTTGGTTAATAACAAACACGATGAAAACTAAAACTAAATTAGGGATGGGGGGAAACATCAGCCATCTTTTCAACAGATTATTAGAAATGCTCGTGTAGTATTAAAGGCTCCGAAACCAATAACTACAAAGGAAGCAGTAAAACTAGCTCTCGCTGCAACAAAGAACGTGATTAATCGTTAGACAAAATGCCCCTGTGTGATTAGAGTACCAAAAGTAGGTGGTATTTTCCCTCTACTACCCATTTTTGCAGGACTATCGGCATTAGGTGCATTATCAGCTGGTGCCACTGGTATAGCTAAAGCTGTTAACGATGCTAGTTCTGCTAAAAGAGGATTGGAGAAAATAAGTAGTCATAATCGAACAATGGAATCTATTGCTATCGGCTATACATGAAGCCATGTAAAAAGGGCTTTGGCCTATATTTGAATACAAAAACTATTAAAAATGCTGCCTAATAAACCCTTAGATGAACTAGATTTATATAAATATGGTAAATCTCTGCCGCATTTCCGAGGAGTGTTTAAGCGAAATAATTTGCCGAAGACACCATGGCGAAACGAGTGTGGAATTGTGAACCTTGATTTGCCAACCGGGGAAGGAACACATTGGGTAGCCTACTACAAACGAGGCCGAAATATTGAATAATTCGATAGTTTCGGGAATGTACAGCCGCCTCTTGAAATTATTCGTTATTTGGGCGATAATATCACATATAACTGCAACAGTTATCAGAACTATGACTCTGTAATTTGTGGACATTTTTGTTTATGCTTTTTGTACAATAAACATATTGATTTTTAATAAAATTGGTTAGTTTCATTACAACCGTCTCACCATGTCGTTGAGCCTTACATTAAGTGGTAACGAATCACAGTTATCCGCAGAGTAGTTCCCTCCAGTGGAATTGCCTGAGGGATGCGTATGCGCATGATTTTCAAACATATAATTTAATACCAAATATTGATGTGGACAATAACAAATTTCATCTTGGTAATAAAATTATAGAGATAGATGTTGGATCGTACGAAATTGACGATATCTCTACATATATAGAAAGGAAGCTTGAAGAAAATAAAATTGGATTTTTATTGAGAGATAATAATAACACATTGAAGAGTGAAATAAAATCTTCTGAAAATATAGATTCCACCCGCAAAGACTCGGTTGGGTCATTATTGGGTTTCAGTAAGCGTGTAGCCATGAAAAATATAATGCACATTTCCGATATGGCAGTCGACATTATTAAGACGAATACTGCCCGAGTAGAATGGAACAATATTTCGGGGTCTTACATTAACAGTAAGCAGGTACATACATTGCACGAGTTTGCTCCTAAGATGGGCCCAGGGTATAAAATTATCAAAGTGCCCAGGAATGTCTTCTATTTACCTTTGAACGTCAAACGATTAAGTTCTCTCACGTTGAAGCCTGTCAATCAAGATGGTAAATTAGTTAATTTTCGTGGAGAAACAATTACTATTCGACTGCATTTAAAATGTTGATATACAATACCCCGCAGCGTAATAGTAATCTCAATCAGAGTATAACCTCAGAACCTACAACAACTAAGCCGCAGCTGTCGCTAATAAATAAAGAATACTTGAGATGTCTGGGGCTTACATTAAAATAATGAATGATTTATTAAAAACCTCGAGTGGTGTTAGCTATGATAACAGCATTGCGAAAAAGGAATTTCACAGCTACTCACCATTTTTAAACTCATGCGGCAACAGGATTTAATTCTTCTACCGTGTGAAAGTTTTATTTACATCGAGGGGGCAATTTATAAAAGTGATGATGGGACAGTCTCTGCTAAAGCGAAACTAGGCAATAATGCTATGGCGTATCTGTTTGATGAAATTCGTTATGAATTAAATGGTGTAGAAATTGATCGTAATAGAAATGCAGGATTTACTTCTACCATCAAAAAATTATATTTCCCTACATTCCGACGAAAGTAAAATGTTACTCAATGCGGGTTGGTCACCATCATCTCCAATTACATTGCAATCTGGGCAATTCAATTTTTGTATTCCATTGAACATGCTCCTGGGATTTGTCGAGGATTATCAGAAAAGTATCTCAAATGCAAAACATGAGCTTATTTTAGTACGGGCTAGATCTGATGATAATGTACTCATGTCACCCACAGACACTGTGACGGTAAAAATTTTGAAATTAAAATGGAAGATACCGCATATAACTCTCGCTGATGAAGAAAAACTCACTTTATATAAATTAATTGAGAACAGCCAGACTATCAAAATGAGTTTTCGCAGTTGGGATATGTATGAATATCCAGTACTACTAGAAACTAGCCAACACACTTGGACAGTTAAAATTTCGAACCAGCTAGAGAAATCTCGATACATTATATTGGCTCTACAGACCGACCGCAGAAATCATAAAGGAAAAGATGCGAGTATTTTTGACTACTGTAAACTCACAGATATCATTTAAATTCTATATCATTTCCGTATGATGACTTGGATCTGATATTTGATCAAGGTCGATTCGCTCTATTATACGATATGTATTCTAAATTTCAATCGGCGTATTATACTCGTAAAGAACAACCGCTGCTCTCTCCAAACGAGTGTAAAACCAATGCCCCGATCATAGTTATCGATTGTGCGCATCGGAACGAGTTAATCAAATCGGGTCCCGTGGATTTATGACTGGAATTTAAATTGTCGGCGAATATACCGGCTAATACTTCTACACGATCAGATTGTTGAACACAGACCACTAACTAATGAAGTGCGACAGGTACCTGAGTAGCCCGGTGATAGTCAACATGGATGTACAGAAAACTTTGAACGATATAGAATAGTTTTTGCAAAATTACGGCGACTTTATCCTTGAAGAACATAGAGAGAAACTTAATGCACACTTTGCCTTCTTGAAACCGTACTTGAAAGTTCAAAAGAAAATTAGAAAGCACGGCGAGCACTATGAGAGCTGTTCATGGGCAAATCATAATACATGTTGTGGACCGGATACCTCTGGATGCGGTCATGTCTGTATGAACATCTCAGCTGTAAAAAAACTTATATCATTCTATTGAAAATTAAAAAAGAAACCATGTGTATTACTTTAATAGAGTATTGTTTGAATAAATTATTTTTGTTTTTTTCTCGAATCGGCTTTAATGTCGATGATCGCAGCTGATCCAAATGTATTTTCCCAAAAATTAATTGAGACCAGCTGGTTAAATTTTGAGTTCTACTAAAAAAATATCCATATACCTGCCGACCAGATATACATTCCTTTTCCCACCCCCACGCGACGTTTTCGGATCGTTTTTAAAGACATGTCGATGATCCAAAGGTTTTTTCTATAAATTAATCCCGAAAAGTTAATTGTAATCAGCTGGTTAAATTTTGTAATCTGGACCCTGAAAAAATATCCATAAACATTTTCCCACCCCCACGCGACGTACCACATGTGTCGATAGGAATGTTTAAATCATAGACCGATAAAACATGTTTTTTAAAACATCCGTTTCGACTCACATTTCAATCCTTTCACGACGATTTTTTTCCCACGTACTTGTCAGGGCGATGATCAAGCTTTCTGTTCTGGTCCTGTTTCTGTTCTTTGTCACCTGACAGCTTTAGCACGAGAGCGCAAACACACAAATCTTTCCTCAGAAAAATAGACATGCTTCAGTAACTTTGAATATTTTCGGGCCGCATTGATACTTGCCTTGGGCCGCGGGTTGGATAGCCTTCATTTAACCAGACTGAGCCACAGCAACGCGTGGCCGGGTACAGCTAGTTATATACATAAAAGGCTAATCCTTCTTTCCTTCTTTGCTTTTGTCATTCTTTCCTTCTGTCCGTCCTATATTGTCCGGAAAGAAAATTCGTTGAGCAAAAAAAACAAACACTTTTTGATATGTTGTAGAGAATTACTTGAAACGAGGAGAAATTTTGTTTCCGAAGAGATTGGGGGTCGGAGGGGTTACAAAATGGGGCTTGAAAGCTCACGTTGGAAAACTTCATTTATAATCTGAAATATACATCGAACATGATTCTGACCTGAGGCAATCTGATTAAGATTTTTATGCCGGACATTGTGACGTACAGGACAGAGTTCCATCTCCCACCGCTTTGGTGCTGGAGGCAACACAAATTTACGAACTTTTTATATAGAAGTCACACAGTATTACAATATTCAGCAAAGTTGTGGAGGTTTTCATGGGGATCATTTCTATTGAAGACCATATAGTTCTTTCTCTCACGCGCAATTACCATATTTAATAAAGTTGTCGAAGTTTTCATGGGGACTATTTCTTTCGCAGATCATATAGTTCTATCTCTCACCACTTTGGCGCTGGTGTCAATAAAATTTTGAAACTTCGTATTTAGAGGTCACACTAGATTGCGGTCTTCGGCAAAATTGTCGATGTTATCATGGGGATAAAATCTCTCGAAGGCCAGATAGTTCTATCACTCACCGCTTTGGCGCTGGACTCAATAAAATCTTCGGATCGTTTTATATAGGGGTAACCGCGGTTCAGCGAAGTTGTGGAATTTTCCTTTTGACGCTATTTCTGCCGAAGACAATATAGTTCCATCTCTCATCGCTTAGGCGCTGCGGTTGTCGAGGTTTTTACCTTTACGAATTACATGTTTGAGGGTGGCTATTTTACCAGTCGGAGAAATGGGATCAATTTAATGTTTACACTCGGGTTGTTGCGTCGCAAATAATGGACTTTCTGAATAGGTCGACCTAAGACATGAAAGATATCTCCAGTCGTGTTACGGGAACGCGGTAAAAGATCCATAATACCGCGAATTGAGATGCTGCGCTTGAATAAATTTAGGTAATTTACAGTGATTTACAAACTGAATTTTCTAGGACGGGTAACCCCCTAGATATTAATAAAAAAATAAACCTAAATTAAGTAAAATACAAAAACATAATCTAAGTTTTATATTACAAACTGAGTTAGAATTCAAAATTAAAACTAAGTGTAAAGAAAATGATAACACCACTGATCTATCTCTTACCGCTTTGGCGTTGGAATCAATAAAATCTTTTGAGATATTTTTATGGAAGTCCTACACGACTACAATGTTCCGTAAAGTTTTAGAGGTTTTAATGGGGATTATTTCTGTCAAAGAACAAATAGTTCTATCTCTTACGGCTTTAATATGGTGGGATCAGCTGGGTGTGGAGTACTATGAGCTGCTAAATCCTGGTGAAACCATTACTCGTGATCGGTCAAACTACAATGAATGCGTTTGAACCGAGCATTGAAGGAAAACCGGCCGCAATACTACGATAGACCCGACAAAGTGATATTCCGGCACGACAATGCTCGTCCACATGTTGCAATGCAAAAATGTCGTTAGAAAGTGCTTGTCCAATTAGAAAAACTTTACTCAATTTACAGCGCAGTCCCCTCACATTTTGGTAGTAAAGAGACAAGCGTTTTAGTTTTTTGAATTTGTTGGACTTTTTGTTGGATTTTTTTTGACTTGAGCACCAACAGAGAAAGGTAGACGACTAGAATGTTCTCTAGGGGTAAACTCTTGGACGAGAGTTTTGTCGGGCCAAAAGGTTGGTGAAATTACCTGAGAGAAGACAGTATGTTAAGTTTACTAATTTTAACAGCCCTAGCATTTATGCTCGTAAGATCATTAGGTAGCAAAGACTTTAAATAATTTAGTATATCCGTAGATGTTGTTGACGGAAGGAAACGGGAAACAAAGATAGATTTTGGAGGGGGTACGATGTGAAGAAGAATGGGTGTATCAAAGGCAGCAGTAGTGGAACGGCTGATAGTATTTTTAGTACTACTTTTGGTATTAGTATCAATGAAACTTTTGTATTTAGTGCTACTTTCTTTATTATTATTAATATTGGTGCTGGATTTAATATTGTATTTTTCATATGTGTTTTTTTCATATTAGAGGGTTTCGGGCTATTGTTCCTATTAGTATCGCAGTTCTTTGCGATAACCTTACTATGATTTCTATTTTTTTAAATTTTTTTACTATTACTAATAATATTGTCTCTTTTGCTACCAGCAGTACAACCATTATTGACATTACCCTCAGTATTAGGGTAAATAATTAACGGTTCACATTGGGTGGCTTTAGGGACTAGATCCGTACAGGTAGACACATCAGTGACGGTAACATGCCTATTATTGTTCTTACTAGTAGACAAATCCAATTTGGAAATTAGATTTTTCAAATTAGTAAAAGCAGTGGTGTTTGATGATATTATGGATGTGCAGGATTGAAATTGATTCTGCAATAGATCCAACCTATCGACGACAAGTCTTATGTGAGACAAGGACTCGTCACAATCAACAGGCAATGATGAGTTAGGAGTACACACAAATTCAGAGACATAATTCTGAAGGGTGTCTAATTTAGACTCAAACTGTATCGACTTCTTCATTACTTTGGAAAGGTCGTGCTGTATCATTTGGCAAGTCGAAGAGAGTTTATCGATATCGTCAATGCGAGTGCGCAAGTCGTCAATAATTTCGACAATATTGGATAATTTCTCATCAATAGCTTTTACTTCATTTGCCGTGAAAGACGAATCCACACTTAGAATATCGTGGACAGTTTTCACTAGGTCAATATAAGGTGAAGTGAAATTCAAAAATTTCAGAATTTGACAAGGTTTAATGTCACAGCATTCTGAACATGTAAAACTATTGCTCTCTATAGGCAACCTTATGCACGATCGATGAAATGAGCGATCACACATTCCATCACAAGCGATCGATGCAGTAACGCTCATTGCAACATGATAAAGGGAGCATACAATTGTTGCCATAGTGAACTTTAATTTTACAAAAAAAAAAAAATATACCAAACCGACAAAAAGCAAAAATGGACGTGCCCTTAGTATAAATGAAGTTTATACTAACAAATGAAATAAAAAAAACTTTTGAAATCTTTTTATTAAAAAAAAAGAAAAAAAGCTTTACTTTTCAAAAAAAAAACAATTAAAATGAAATAAAAAATTATAATTTAGTTGAAAACGGGATAAACGGGATGTCAGAATGTTAATGTTAATATTAAAAATTGAATTAGTGTGTGTTAGTAAGATTACCTTTAGAGAAAATAAACATTTAAAGGCCAATCTCCACACAGCCGACATCCTATTCTGACGAGAAAAATCAGAAAAGTAGAAAGAGATGGACTTTTGCAATTTTCGCTAGGATTGACCGAATAAAAACATCAGGGTCTCTCCCCAAGCGATTTATAATATTATGGGAAAATTAAGAACATTCCCTTCCATTTTATAGGAAAATGTAGTACCAAATTGTGTTTTCAGCCTTTATCATAAGGCTTAAATTCCTATCACATCTAAAAACAAGCTGTAATGCAAAACGACGAGACTTCTATACGTATGTTTAAATCAAGTTACTTTCCGAAAGCCTTTCTAAAAGAAAGCTATATGAATATGGGAATTCAGAGTGAACGTAGTCCTTAGTTAATCACAACATTTGTTGTGATATACAGACAGACAGACATTGGATAAAAATGATTGCTTGCAAACCATTTAGAATCTTATAAAACGTGGAGATTTGCAAAACAATTGTTTTATTTTTTATATACTTCGTATAGAAGTTAAAAATTTAACTTGCGTACACCATAAAAATCAATTTGTCATAGAAAAACTTCCTATAAGAAAATTGGGTAGTGTGCGACGATATCGTGTATTATTATTGACACCAGCGCCAAAGTGGTGAGAGATAGAACTATATGATCTGCGAAAGAAATAGTCCCCATGAAAAGTTCGACAACTTTATTAAATATGGTAATTGCGTGTGAGAGAAAGAACTATATGGTCTTCAATAGAAATGATCCCCATGAAAACCTCCACAACTTTGCTGAATATTGTAATACTGTGTGACTTCTATATAAAAAGTTCGTAAATTTGTGTTGCCTCCAGCACCAAAGCGGTGGGAGATGGAACTCTGTCCTGTACGTCACAATGTCCGGCATAAAAATCTTAATCAGATTGCCTCAGGTCAGAATCATGTTCGATGTATATTTCAGATTATAAATGAAGTTTTCCAACGTGAGCTTTCAAGCCCCATTTTGTAACCCCTCCGACCCCCAATCTCTTCGGAAACAAAATTTCTCCTCGTTTCAAGTAATTCTCTACAACATATCAAAAAGTGTTTGTTTTTTTTGCTCAACGAATTTTCTTTCCGGACAATATAGGACGGACAGAAGGAAAGAATGACAAAAGCAAAGAAGGAAAGAAGGATTAGCCTTTTATGTATATAACTAGCTGTACCCGGCCACGCGTTGCTGTGGCTCAGTCTGGTTAAATGAAGGCTATCCAACCCGCGGCCCAAGGCAAGTATCAATGCGGCCCGAAAATATTCAAAGTTACTGAAGCATGTCTATTTTTCTGAGGAAAGAATTGTGTGTTTGCGCTCTCGTGCTAAAGCTGTCAGGTGACAAAGAACAGAAACAGGACCAGAACAGAAAGCTTGATCATCGCCCTGACAAGTACGTGGGAAAAAAATCGTCGTGAAAGGATTGAAATGTGAGTCGAAACGGATGTTTTAAAAAACATGTTTTATCGGTCTATGATTTAAACATTCCTATCGACACATGTGGTACGTCGCGTGGGGGTGGGAAAATGTTTATGGATATTTTTTCAGGGTCCAGATTACAAAATTTAACCAGCTGATTACAATTAACTTTTCGGGATTAATTTATAGAAAAAACCTTTGGATCATCGACATGTCTTTAAAAACGATCCGAAAACGTCGCGTGGGGGTGGGAAAAGGAATGTATATCTGGTCGGCAGGTATATGGATATTTTTTTAGTAGAACTCAAAATTTAACCAGCTGGTCTCAATTAATTTTTGGGAAAATACATTTGGATCAGCTGCGATCATCGACATTAAAGCCGATTCGAGAAAAAAACAAAAATAATTTATTCAAACAATACTCTATTAAAGTAATACACATGGTTTCTTTTTTAATTTTCAATAGAATGATATAAGTTTTTTTACAGCTGAGATGTTCATACAGACATGACCGCATCCAGAGGTATCCGGTCCACAACATGTATTATGATTTGCCCATGAACAGCTCTCATAGTGCTCGCCGTGCTTTCTAATTTTCTTTTGAACTTTCAAGTACGGTTTCAAGAAGGCAAAGTGTGCATTAAGTTTCTCTCTATGTTCTTCAAGGATAAAGTCGCCGTAATTTTGCAAAAACTATTCTATATCGTTCAAAGTTTTCTGTACATCCATGTTGACTATCACCGGGCTACTCAGGTACCTGTCGCACTTCATTAGTTAGTGGTCTGTGTTCAACAATCTGATCGTGTAGAAGTATTAGCCGGTATATTCGCCGACAATTTAAATTCCAGTCATAAATCCACGGGACCCGATTTGATTAACTCGTTCCGATGCGCACAATCGATAACTATGATCGGGGCATTGGTTTTAAACTCGTTTGGAGAGAGCAGCGGTTGTTCTTTACGAGTATAATACGCCGATTGAAATTTAGAATACATATCGTATAATAGAGCGAATCGACCTTGATCAAATATCAGATCCAAGTCATCATACGGAAATGATATAGAATTTAAATGATATCTGTGAGTTTACAGTAGTCAAAAATACTCGCATCTTTTCCTTTATGATTTCTGCGGTCGGTCTGTAGAGCCAATATAATGTATCGAGATTTCTCTAGCTGGTTCGAAATTTTAACTGTCCAAGTGTGTTGGCTAGTTTCTAGTAGTACTGGATATTCATACATATCCCAACTGCGAAAACTCATTTTGATAGTCTGGCTGTTCTCAATTAATTTATATGAAGTGAGTTTTTCTTCATCAGCGAGAGTTATATGCGGTATCCTCCATTTTAATTTCAAAATTTTTACCGTCACAGTGTCTGTGGGTGACATGAGTACATTATCATCAGATCTAGCCCGTACTAAAATAAGCTCATGTTTTGCATTTGAGATACTTTTCTGAAAATCCTCGACAAATGCCAGGAGCATGTTCAATGGAATACATAAATTGAATTGCCCAGATTGCAATGTAATTGGAGATGATGGTGACCAACCCGCATTGAGTAACATTTTACTTTCGTCGGAATGTAGGGAAATATAATTTTTTGATGGTAGAAGTAAATCCTGCATTTCTATTACGATCAATTTCTACACCATTTAATTCATAACGAATTTCATCAAACAGATACGCCATAGCATTATTGCCTAGTTTCGCTTTAGCAGAGACTGTCCCATCATCACTTTTATAAATTGCCCCCTCGATGTAAATAAAACTTTCACACGGTAGAAGAATTAAATCCTGTTGCCGCATGAGTTTAAAAATGGTGAGTAGCTGTGAAATTCCTTTTTCGCAATGCTGTTATCATAGCTAACACCACTCGAGGTTTTTAATAAATCATTCATTATTTTAATGTAAGCCCCAGACATCTCAAGTATTCTTTATTTATTAGCGACAGCTGCGGCTTAGTTGTTGTAGGTTCTGAGGTTATACTCTGATTGAGATTACTATTACGCTGCGGGGTATTGTATATCAACATTTTAAATGCAGTCGAATAGTAATTGTTTCTCCACGAAAATTAACTAATTTACCATCTTGATTGACAGGCTTCAACGTGAGAGAACTTAATCGTTTGACGTTCAAAGGTAAATAGAAGACATTCCTGGGCACTTTGATAATTTTATACCCTGGGCCCATCTTAGGAGCAAACTCGTGCAATGTATGTACCTGCTTACTGTTAATGTAAGACCCCGAAATATTGTTCCATTCTACTCGGGCAGTATTCGTCTTAATAATGTCGACTGCCATATCGGAAATGTGCATTATATTTTTCATGGCTACACGCTTACTGAAACCCAATAATGACCCAACCGAGTCTTTGCGGGTGGAATCTATATTTTCAGAAGATTTTATTTCACTCTTCAATGTGTTATTATTATCTCTCAATAAAAATCCAATTTTATTTTCTTCAAGCTTCCTTTCTATATATGTAGAGATATCGTCAATTTCGTACGATCCAACATCTATCTCTATAATTTTATTACCAAGATGAAATTTGTTATTGTCCACATCAATATTTGGTATTAAATTATATGTTTGAAAATCATGCGCATACGCATCCCTCAGGCAATTCCACTGGAGGGAACTACTCTGCGGATAACTGTGATTTGTTACCACTTAATGTAAGGCTCAACGACATGGTGAGACGGTTGTAATGAAACTAACCAATTTTATTAAAAATCAATATGTTTATTGTACAAAAAGCATAAACAAAAATGTCCACAAATTACAGAGTCATAGTTCTGATAACTGTTGCAGTTATATGTGATATTATCGCCCAAATAACGAATAATTTCAAGAGGCGGGTGTAGATTCCCGAAACTATCGAATTATTCAATATTTCGGCCTCGTTTGTAGTAGGCTACCCAATGTGTTCCTTCCCCGGTTGGCAAATCAAGGTTCACAATTCCACACTCGTTTCGCCATGGTGTCTTCGGCAAATTATTTCGCTTAAACACTCCTCGGAAATGCGGCAAAGATTTACCATATTTATATAAATCTAGTTCATCTAAGGGTTTATTAGGCAGCATTTTTAATAGTTTTTGTATTCAAATATAGGCCAAAGCCCTTTTTACATGGCTTCATGTATAGCCGATAGCAATAGATTCCATTGCTCGATTATGACTACTTATTTTCTCCAATCCTCTTTTAGCAGAACTAGCATCGTTAACAGCTTTAGCTATACCAGTGGCACCAGCTGATAATGCACCTAATGCCGATAGTCCTGCAAAAATGGGTAGTAGAGGGAAAATACCACCTACTTTTGGTACTCTAATCACACAGGGGCATTTTGTCTAACGATTAATCACGTTCTTTGTTGCAGCGAGAGCTAGTTTTACTGCTTCCTTTGTAGTTATTGTTTTCGGAGCCTTCAATACTACACGAGCATTTCTAATAATCTGTTGAAAAGATGGCTGATGTTTCCCCCCATCCCTAATTTAGTTTTAGTTTTCATCGTGTTTGTTATTAACCAAGCATTCAGGCGTTCACTTAAGTTTGAATCAGAAGATTTTACTGTCTGCCACGCTTTCCCAGCTAATATGTGATCAGCAATATGTCGGTTGTTTAAAGTTTTAAATTTTAAATATGCGATATCGTGCTCTGTGCAGGCTTAATCTAACTCGTTAATTCCAGGATCTCCTCTGGCCAACCTTGTAGTTTAGTACCAGGTCCACAATATTGATATCCTGGCAAATGTAATTCCATTGGTAAATTATTAATTAAAAAATTTAATAAACCTCTCCCTTGAACAGTTTTAGAACGAATACCGTAATAATACCGTAATCGAATAAGTGGCGGTATTTATAGGCAGTACTCTTTATTAACTACAATGCGTTTCATCAAGCAGCACGTATCACTTCCTGTGAAAAATATTGACATTGTAACCCATATCCGTAAAGAGAGGAAGCAGAGTTTATTACTGCGGGATAGTGTAAGGGGAGTTATTGTGAGGCCGTCAAATTGTGGGAAAACCAATGTTATGATCAGTTTAATAGCAGACCCGAACGGAGTCAAATTTCAAAATATTTACGTGTACTCAAAATCATTACTTCAACCGAAAGATAAGTATCTGAAGAGGCTTGTTTCACCAATATCCGAACTGGGTTATTACACATTTTCAAATAATAACGATGTTATACCACCTGAAGAGGCCATGCCCAATTCGATTTTTACAATATCTTCGATGATGTTGCTTGTGATAAACAGAACAATATTCGGGCATATTTTTGTATGGGTCGGTACAGCTGTGAAACAGTGCTGACCGGTCGAAAGCTGTAACAGGTAACAGATCTGATGAAAACAATAGTCTGAGCTGTTAAAAAGCAGTTGAAAGCCGTTGGAAACCTGTACCGTAGCTGTTTAAACCAGATGTATAAACTGATCAGAGCAGATTTGAAAGCAGTTCACAAACATGAAAGAAAAACAACTAAGAGCCATCATAAAAACCACGAATTCAATTCGTAATAAATACCAGGCAGTACAATCAGGACGAATAGAGAAAGAGAGCAGGTGTCAAGACACTTTTAAGTCCATCACTGAACCTTTTAAATTGGAAAATTGAAATTTTCGAAATTCGGGCAGTTCAGCATACAAATCCCGTGACATATAAACTTGAAGATTATCAGGAGCAGCCAAAAAAGGCTGTTTTTACGTAAAGGAGTTAACAAAGACTAGATGCCCAGGCTTGTATCTTCTTGAAAAAATATTAAAGAAGAAAGGGTCCAAAGTATTTCTAAAATGGTTGGGATTTTCGACCAGTCATAATTCATCGATCGCCAGTACTGAAATATTGTAAATAAAAGATTTTAAAATTTCAATTATTATTATTTTATTTCTTTTAATTTTGCACAAAAGCGAAATGAAAACTTTTTCCACTGCCCCCTTGTTAATGATACTAAATCGCTGCTCATTTAGCTGATTTAAAGTCTGATCCGTTGTTTTCCCATATCGAGGAGGAAGAAACATCTGATAATCGCCTAGATCCAGAATTAATCTCTCTCCATATTTAGTGATACATCGCCGAGCCGAATTTATTTTAAATGGAGTATTTATTTCCATATCTGCTATTTTCTTCATCGGCTTGTATTGAACGTGATTATTGTTGAGTTCGCTTAAAACATCTACTGCGCCTTCTGCTGCTGCTGCTGTACCAGCTTCCAGAAATTCGTTGAAAAAATAAGACATTTTTTTTGCGGCACTGTCTTCCGTAAAGTACTTGATTAAGACTAACTTCTGTTAGCCATTCGGTCCCTATTTATAGTAAAATTTTCTGGAGGAGAGACGCTATTTGGATACGTTAGAACATGACTTTTTTTGTTTCACTCTTATTGACAACATCCGTGGCCACTGAAATATTTTCCCACGATATGAGGCAATACGTGTGACCACTTGAACGCCATGCTAAGTCAAGACACGATCAAACATGTTTTTTCCCTCGAAAATATTTCTTTTTGGCCACAAAATCCTTATTTTCCCGTGGGAGTTAATGGAACTCCTGCCAAGATCAGTTGAAGCTGATACTTGAAGCAGTAAACATGGTTATTTTCGTCGATTTACAGGGTTTTAAAGGAGAAAGTAATAGTTTCATTCCTAAGGAAATTGCGATCCTTTTAAATGAGAATGAAGTACGTCAATTTCACCTTAAACCGCCATTTGAATTTAACGGACTACCATCAGCACTGCAGACTCAAGCTGCCTGGTTTTCAATAAATCATCATGGGTTATTGTGGGAGGGAGGATACACGTCAATTAATCACGTGATACAATTTTTACAGCCGAATTTGAAAAATAAAATAAGGATGTTGTGCTCTACAAAATGTTCATTTGCTAAAACAGTATGTAACACAATGTAATAATGATAGAAATAAAATAGACGCGATGTAAAATAATATTCATTTTTATTTTAAAATGATATATACTCTTAAAATATAATCTTTCTTACAATGGATATATATTTTTTTTACACTTAAATATATATTTTTATTAAAAATAGTATTTGTATTTAATAATGCCTGGGGTCGGATTCCGCAACTGTGAGAAAAAAAATATATATTTTTATTAAAAATAGTATTTGTATTTAATAATGCCTGGGGTCGGATTCCGCAACTGTGAGAAAAATTTTAGTGTGCACAAATGAAAAAACTCACTACTCACAGTAGTGGGCATTATTTTTAGTTGAAACAAACATCAAATGCTGAATGAAAATTTCGAGATGCTGAATTTATTTTGACAAATGAAAATTGTTAAAATATATAATTAATATATAATTTGTTTGAAATCTTTAATGACTTAGCGAAAGCGGTCCACGACTCTCTAAGGGTGGACTCGTCATTCACTGCAAACAAGGTTAAAGCAATTGACGAGAAATTATCCAATATTGGAGAAAATATCGATGACTTGCGTAATTTTGTTGATGACTTCGATAAACTCTCTTCGGCTTGCTCAATGATGCAGCATGACCTTTTAAAACTCATAAAAAAAACGACACAGATTGAATCCAAACTTAGCACCCTTCAGAATGATGTCTCTGAGTTTATGTTCAGCACTAATTCGTTACCTAATAATTGTGACTCGCTCCAATTTCACGAAAGACCTATTGTCGATAGGTTAGATATTTTACGTAGCGAAATACAGTCATGCACATCATTAGTTTCGTCTAATGTGGCTGCTTACACAGAATTGAATAAGTTTACCTCTGAGCTAACTCAGTATATTAGCAGCAATAATGTTAATGTTAAAATGCCTGTTAGCGTAACTGACGTCTCTACTTGCATTGACCTTATCCCTGATAATGTAAACGTTAATGTTGCTGACGGTAATAAGAATCATACTAATAATCATAATAATTAGAAAACTAATAGTGATAATAGGAGGGAAAAAAGTTCCAATAATAATAATACTAATAGTAATAGTAATAGCAATATTATTAGTAACAGTAATAATAAAACTAAAAATATAAGGAACGACAATAGTAAAAATAAGAATAAATTTTTATGTATAGTAGTACCTTTAAAGTCAATATTAATGTTAATGATAAAATGAAAAATAATAACAAAAGTAGTAATACTAAAACTACATGTATTAGCAGTAATACTAGCAATAACAACACTAATAACCAATCTCAAACCGATGTTATCCCTTCGCCTATTCTGCACATTATACCCCATCCGAAATCGATTTTTGTTTCCCGCTACCTACCTTCAACTACATCGACGGATGTAATAAATTATATGACATCTTTGCTGCCTAGGAACTTTAAAAAGGCAGTTAGATGTGTTAAAATTAATAAGGTTAATAGCCATGTCGCTTCTTTTAAACTTTTGGTCCCCGATGATCTTTTTTCTAAGGTAGTTTCACCGTCCTCTTGGCCTGCATCCCTGGTCAAAGAATTTTTACCGAGGGAACCAGCAAATCGCCACTTTTCCTCTACTGGTGTTTCAAAAGTTTCAAAAAACTAACTCGCTTGTCCCTTTACTATCAAAATGTAAGGGGCTTGCGTTCCAAACTGCGTGAAGTTTTCTTGAACGGGCAAGTTCTTCCCTACGACATTTTCGCATTGGCGGAAACGTGGTTAAACAGTGGCTTTAATGACAATGAGATTTTTAAATCGGATTTTCACATTTTTCGTAAGGATCGGTACACTAGTGCAGATCAATTCTGTCGCTTGGGTGGCGGAGCTCTTATTGCAGTCCGATCTGTGTTTGACTGTTCGCACTTTGTCATCCCAAATAGTGAACTGTTAGAACTGGTTTGTGTTAAAATTTCTCTAAAGCATGATATAATTTACATTTTAAATTGCTACATGCCTCCAACTTGTACTAATGAACACTACCAACTTCTGGTTGCTGCTGTTGATTTCGTCAACGATTTCATGCGTACGAATGATAACCTAATTGTTTTAGGTGATTTCAATCTACCTCATTTGACTTGGGTGCAATCGGAGGATGATATTCATTATATTGCTATCAATATTTCATCGTCGCAAGAAACACTAATTGTTGATAGCTTTACAGCATGCGATATTCAACAGATAAACAGCGTTAAGAATTGTAGGAATAGGTTATTGGACTTGGTTTTTAGCTCCAATTCTGCCAACGGTTTGGTCAAACAGGCTGACTTCAGTTTTTCTAAAATTGATCCTTACCATCCACTTTTGAACTTGTTACTTGCCTATGATATAGATATATAGAAGTTTGCCTTGACGTTGCTTGCAAATTTAACTTTCGTAAGGCAGACTTCAATTTACTTAATTCGTTGCTAGGTGACACGAACTTCGATGATATTATCAATGACTCAGGCCTCAATGCATGTATCGCAAATTTTTACTCGACGTTATTTGAATGCTTTGTGTTATCGGTTCCATATTTCTCCCAAAAGAATCTAACTTCTCACCCCCTTGGTATACTACCAGGCTCAAGAGTTTGCGAAATCGGCGGAACAAAGCATGGCGGAAATATTTGAATTCTGGTAATGCTTCGGATCATAGCGGGTACATATAGTTGCTGGAAGAGTTCCATAGCCTACTGGAATTTGAATATAAGTCATATTTGTCTAAGGTGCACGATAATTTACTTATTGACCCGACACACTTCTGGAAATTTATTAATAGTAAACGTAAAACAGATGGATATCCTTCCACTATGAAATATATTGATAGCTCGTCAAACAATGCCAAAACTATTACCAATCTTTTCGCCTCCTTCTTTAGTCAAACAGTTATTGGCAGCAATTTCATACCTGATGACGACAATTTTAGTTATCTGAATAATTATCAGAAATCCACACTTGATTCAATTATTATTGACGAGGGAATGGTGTTTGATCAAATCTTACTGCTAAATTATGATTTTTCTTCGGGACCTGATGGTTTGCCTGCAATAGTGTTAAAGAAATGCTGCCATAATTTATCTGCACCGCTTACGTCCCTTTTTCGTAAATCTTTAACTTCGGGTCAAATGGTTGGAAAGATTCATTTATCATCCCTGTTCATAAAAAGGGTTCTAGGGCAGATATTAGTAATTATAAGGCTATAGCGAAGTTATCTGGTACGCCTAAGCTTCTCGAAAGTATTGTTTTACTTTCATTGTAAACCATTCATATCCCCGAAACAACATGGATTCCTTAAAGCTAAATCAACAACTACTAATTTTACTGAGTTTGTCTCTACTGCCATCAACTCGATGGAGCAAGACAAACAAATAGATGTAATTGCTACCGATTTTAGTCAAGCTTTCGACAAATTGTCTCACAGTATTATTTTACTGAAGTTACGACATCTTGGATTTCCTACCCTTTTTATTGAGTGGATTAATTCCTACCTTTCTGGTAGACGTTATCGGATTCTTTAACGTGCTTTTGAGTCTGATCCTTTTATTGCCCATTCTGGAGTCCCTCAAGGGAGTCACCGTGGTCCAATTTTATTTATTATCGCTATTAATGATGTTACGCCCATTATAAGGAATTCTGATATTACAATTTATGCTGACGATATGAAAATTTCTAAAGTAATATCTTCTTTGCATGACTGTCATTTGCTACAAGCTGATCTTTGCAGTTTTTCTTCTTGGTGTATAAATAATGACTTCGCACTTAATATTAAAAAATGTCAATTAATAACGTTTACGAGGAAATGTAATAAGTTCGTAGTCGATTATTCCTTGTCAGAAAACTCTATTTCGAGAGTTGATTTTATAAGGGATTTAGGAGTTATTTGTGATCGCGAGCTTAATTTTCGACGACATATTGATACAATTGTTAATAACGCGTCATCGATGCTGGGGTTTATAAAACGTTGGTCAAAAGAATTTTCTGATCCGTATGTCACCAAATCTCTCTATATTACCTTTGTTAGACCTTTACTATAATACGCTAGCCAAATTTGGTCTCCATACCATAAGGTACACATTGAGAGAATTGAGGCTGTACAACGTAGATTTGTTCGGTTTGCTCTTAGAGCCTAGCTTGGAGCAAGGCCATAAATCTCCCTCCTTACTATAATCGTCTTAAACTAATTGATCTTCAGTCATTGCAGAAACGGCGTGAGGTAGCTGAGTAGGTATCCTGGCGATTGAGCCGTAGGCGTGGCCAATAAGGTTCCGGGACTGATTTCCATATGATTTGTATGGGGTGCGTTCTTGGGGTAAATTGTCGTGGGTTTGAGGAGCGTGGCGGACCAATGGGAAGGGAGTGGGAGATGGAAAGGTGTAGTGGGACACGTTGTGTGGGAGAGGGGCGTGGTAAATACGGAGAATGAAGAGAGGGAGTGGGAAAGGCGTGGTGGGGCACGTTGTAGAGGAGCGTGGTAAATGCGGCATTTGTCTCTTTCTGGCACCGTGATTGCCCCAGCGGTTGGTTGGTGGGGGAAAAAATGGCCACACCCCTAAAAATGGGCTGTCGACCAATTATTTTTAAACATGGCTGTCGACCAATTATTTTTAGAAATGGCTGTCGACACATGTCAGGGCGTGGTATTTAGGGCGTATTTCTTTGTCACGATTATAGCTGTATTAGATTACAAAATTTAACCAGAATTCAAGTAAATTTATGGAAAACACATTTGGATCAAGTATTTATTTGACACGGTTATAGCTGTATTAGATTACAAAATTTAACGTCTGGTTGCAATGATAAGTACATCTAAATTTATGGAAAACACATTTGCATCAACTGCGATCCTGAAAAACGTGGGAAAATGTGAAATTTTTTCCAGATTACAAAATACATATGGTTACAATTTCGTGGTTAATTTAAAAACATTTGGATCATCCTTTTAAAAAACGATCCGAAAACGTCGCGTGGGGGTGGGAAGATGTTTATGATCGACAGGACGTATTTTTTTTACAGGGAATTTTTTCATGCTGTATTACAAAATGACTTTCCCACAGATTACAAAATACATATGGTTACAATTTCGGGGTTAATTTATAACATTTGGATCATCCTTTAAAAAACGATCCGAAAACATCGCGTGGGGGTGGGAAGATGTTTATGATCGACAGGACGTATTTTTTTTTACAGGGCATTTTTTCAAGCTGTATTACAAAATGAATTTCCCATACAATTAATTTTTCGTGGTAAATGCATTAAGAAATAAAACGCAGGTGTGTGAAAGTGGATAAGAAATTTTGGTATAAAAGGGCCGGATTATCTGAAGATCCGTGATTTATTAAAATAAATTTCAATAGTACGGACGAAAGTAAAATGTTTAAAATAATTAGTGAACGGGAAGTTTAATTTGACCGGGTATAAAATTAATTTCCAAACTAGTTCGATACCCGACAATGCAGACCCGACTCGTTGGATTAAATCAGCGTTAGAAGGTGTTGTTGTTAAAGCCACAGAAGGTTTGGAACCAAGTGATTTTATTGGATTCACATTCTATGGGAAAAGTTTCAATGAAAGAGGGACTGGATGGGTTAATTATAAACCTGTTAGTGAAGTCAAATTTGAGGACATTTGGGGAATGATTTCCAAAATTTTTCAGAGTAATTCTGAAGGAATGAGTACCGATAGATTTTGCTTAACTGCAACATCGGTAAGAATGCCTGTAGGAAGGGGGCTCCGACAACGGAAATATAATAGTTTCAATGAGGAAAGTGCTAAGCGGAGAGGTATAGTCCAAATTAAAAATAAGGACAATCTCTGTTTACCACGGGCAATAGTTGTTGCAATAGCAAATGCGGAAAAAGTGCTGACTATAAAAAAATTAGACAGAATGACGGGCAAATGTAAACACTAGCTGTTGAGAAACTATTGGCCGAAAGTCATATACAAATACCCAGGGAAGGTGCTGGAATACCTGAATTAATCAAATTTCAACATCATTTAAACAACTTTAAAATAACTGTCTATCGTTATATCATTAACAAAAGTGGTACAGATGTAGTGTTTGAAGGCAGTAATGATGGTAAACGAATAAACCTATTGTACCACGACGGACATAATAATGTGATTACCTCTCTAACTGCAGCCTTTTGTTGCAGCTATTATTGTGAAATGTGTCATGTGAGGTACCATGTTAGAAATGAGCATCGATGTATTGGATCCTGCCCATGTTGTCAACAGACCCCGGCCTGTGAAAAAGGTGTTGTAAATAAATATTGTGCAGCGTGCAATCAGTATTTTAGAGGAACTACATGTTTGGAAAATCATGTAAAAAGTGTTTGTGATAAACTAAAACGGTGTATGGAATGCCTGAAACTGTGTAAAAGAGACAGAATTCACGTGTGCGGGGAAATATTTTGTAAAAACTGTCAAAAACATGTCGCGAGTAATCACCTGTGCTTTATAAGTCCAAATGCGAGTAAAATGGATCAAAGTGACAATTTTTACGTATTTTACGACCTAGAAACGCGTCAAGAAAAAGTTCTAGGTGACGGGGAAGCAATAAAATTGCATGAACCGAATTTGTGCATTTTCTCCAAACGATGCTGCGTATGCATTAATAGCGAAGGACTACAGTTCTGTCAAAACTGTGGGTATAGATTTGAAATTGTTAAAGAAAATGTTATCGGAAGTTTCTTAAAATATTTATTAAATGTTCGAAAATTCCATAAACGTGTGATAGTGCTTGCACATAATGGACAGGCGTTTGATCACCAATTTATTTTGAATTATGTGCTCCAGAAAACAGATATCACACCGGAACTGATCATGCGAGGTACAAAAATCATATTGATGATGATTGGGAATATAAAGTTCATAGATTCCTTGAACTACTTCCCGATGGCACTGTCAAAAATACCACAAGCTTTTGGTCTGGCGGACAAATTTAAAAAAGGATATTTTCCCCACTTATTTAATACAGTCAGAAATGAGAACTATATCGGAAAATTGCCAGCAGTTTAATTCTACAGTCCAAATACTATGAATATGATGATCATTTTTCGTTGGTCGGACAAGTAACGCCAGAACTTATTATAAATGTACGTCAGGAGAAAAAATTAAATACATTGATGTATGTTCTCTCTACCCGTGGGTATGTAAAAACGGAAAATTCCCAATCGCTCACCCGAAATTATATGTTGGTAACTTGGAGTGCTCCAAGCTAAATTTAACAAAAATTGATGGCTTGATTAAATGCAAAATTTTACCACCACAAAATCTGTATCATCCTGTCCTACCGATGAAACAAAACCAAAAGTTAATGTTCCCATTATGCTTCACATGCAGTTTGGAAAAAAGTCAAGAGGATTGTACTCATGAAGAAAATGAAAGCGCATTAACTGGAACATGGGTATTGGATGAGGTAAATAAGGCCATTGAAAAGGGTTACCAACTGCTGGAAATTTATGAAATATGGTCTTATGAGGTGCGGCAAAAAAGAGATGGACTCTTCACAGAAATGATGAACAAATTCCTAAAAATGAAACAGGAAGCTTCTGGATGGCCTAGTACATGTGTTACAGAGGAGGAAAAACATGAATATGTAAAAGAATTCTTTGAGAATGAGGACATAGTATTAGAACCGGAAAAAATAGAAAAAAACCCTGGTTTAAGATCCACTGCTAAGCTGATATTAAATTCATTTTGGGGTAAATTTGGTCAGAGGGAAAACCAATCGAAAACCCCTATAATAACACAGCCAGCTGAATTATATACACTTTTATCGGATCCATCTAAAGCAGTTAATCATATTTTACCAGTTAATGATGAAACTCTGATTGTGAACTGGGAGTACAAAGAAGAGGCTGCAGATACTCTGACTACAATCAATGTATGTATAGCAGCCTACACTACTACACAAGCACGGTTGAAACAGTATTCATTTCGAGAGAAATTGGGAGAAAGAGTATTATATTACGATACCGACTCTGTTATATACATAAGCAGAGATGGTGAATATGACCCACCTGTTGGAAATTTTGTTGAAAATATGACTGATGAACTGGACTGTTATGGCACTGGCAGTTATATTGAAGAATTTGTGAGCGGAGGGCCAAAGAACTATGCATACCAGGTATTTTCAACAAAGGACAACAGTCGAAAAATGGTTTGTAAAGTAAAAGGGATTTGTTTAAACTATGAGGCGTCGAAACTGGTAAATTTTGAAAGTATGCGTGACATAATTTTAAACAGCGATGGAGAAGCGAGGCCGATCAAGAACATTTCTTCTAGTATACGGCGCACCGAAGGTCATCGAATTATAACGACACCGGTGGTAAAACAATACAACGCCAGATCAGAAAAAAGGAAATTTTTGGAATATTTTGATTCCATCCCCTATGGGTTCAAACACACCAGGCATTATTAAATAAAAATACTATTTTTAATAAAAATATATATTTAAGTGTAAATATAATTGCAAATATATATCGATTGTAAGAAAGATTATTTTTAAGTGTAAATATAATTGTAAAATAAAATGAATATTATTTCACATCGCGTCTATTTTATTTCTATCATTATTACATTGTGTTACATACTGTTTTAGCAAATGAACATTTTGTAGAGCACAACATCCTTATTTTATTTTTCAAATTCGGCTGTAAAAATTGTATCACATGATTAATTGACGTGTATCCGCCCTCCCACGATAACCCATGATGATTTATGGAAAGCCAGGTAGCTTGAGTCTGCAGTGCTGATGGTAGTCTGTTAAATTCAAATGGCGGTTTTAGGTGAAAATGACGTACTTCATTCTCATTGAACAGGATCGCAATTTCCTTAGGAATGAAACTATTACGTTCTCCTTTAAAACCTTGTAAATCGACGAAAATAACCATGTTTACTGCTTCAAGTACCAGCCTCAACTGATCTTGGCAGGGTTTCAAAATGGCCCCACGTGTTGTCGCATGGGATCTTGTGGCCAAAAAAGAAATATGCTTGATGGAAAAAACATGTTTGATCATGTCCTGATTTAGCATGGGGTTCAAGTGTCCACACGTGTTGTCCCACGGGATCTTGTGGCCAAAAAAGAAATATTCTCGAGGGAAAAAAACATGTTTGATCATGTCCTGATTTAGCATGGGGTTCAAGTGGAAACACGTGTTGTTCCATATCGTGAGAAAAGAATTCAGTGCCCACAGATGTTGAAGTGAAACAAGAAAATTCATGTTCTAACGTGTACAAGTGGCGTCTCCCCTCCAGACTATAAATAGGGACCACATGGCTAACAGAAGTTAGTCTTAAACAGGTACTTTACGGAAGACAGTCTAACAAAAAAAATGTCTTATTTTTTCAACGAATTTCTGGAAGCTGATACACCAGCAGCAGCAGCAGCAGCAGCAGAAGGCGCAGTAGATGTTTTAAGCTAATTCAACAATAATCACGTACAAGACAAGCCGACGAAGAAAATGGCGGATATGGAAATAAATACTCCATTTAAAACAAATTCGGCTCGGCGATGCATCACCAAATATGGAGAGAGATTAATTCTGGACCTTGGCGATTATAAGATGTTTCTTCCTCCTCGATATGGAAAAACAACAGATCAGACTTTAAATCAACTGAATGAGCAGCAATTTAGTATCATTAACAAGGGGGCAGTGAGAAAAAGTTTCCATCTCACTTTTGTGCAGAATTAAAGAAATAAAATAATAATATTTGAAATTTAACTTTTGTGCAAAATTAAAAGAAATAAAATAATAATAATTGAAATTTTAAAATCTTTTATTTACAATATTTCAGTACTCGCGATCCATGAATTATGACTGGTCGAAAATCCCAACCATTTTACAAATACTTTGGACCCTTTCTTCTTTAATATTTTTTCAACAAGGTACAAGTCTGGGTTTTTGTTAATTCCTTCTCGTAAAAGCAACCTTTTATTGGCTGGCCCAGATAATCTTCAAGAATGTATGTCACGGGATTTGTATGCTGAACTGCCCGAATTTTGAAAATTTCAGTTGTCCAATTTGGTGTGTAGCCCTTCTCAAACTCATGTTTATACTTGCTGATACGTACAAAATCACCAGTTTTCTATTTCGCATTCTGCCTTATTTTGATGTAACTATATACAGTGGAAAGTAAACGTTTTTCATTAGAAGGATTGACATCACACGGCCGCATTCGAGTTGTTCTGTGACGAGTTCTGTTGTATCGATCCGTTAACTCTTTTACAAAATTAATCCACTGATAATTTCCACGCATGCTAAATTCCTTCCACATCATCGATTTTAGAGTTCTATTAAATCTCTCTACAATCTGCGCCTTAAGAGTGGTATACGTAGAATAATGATTAATATGATACTTTAACATTAAATTTTGAAAATTTTTATTGAAGAATTCTTTTCCATCATCAGTTTGTAGGTTTTTAGGAATACGTCCCTGGTTAAATATTGTTGCCATTGCTTTGGTTATTTCAAGTCCTGTTTCATTTTTTACAGGTACAGCCCACGCATATTTCGAAAAACAATCAATGACTGTAAGAAGGAAATGATAGCCATTATTTTCTGCGGCATACGGTCCCATTTCCCCCAAATCTGCTTGCCATAAATCGTTAAAACCTTTTATGATAACATGTCTTCGTTTAAAATTTCTTCGAGCCGGTTTATGTAGCTCATCGACTAACTGCTTTTTACCAGACGTGACTGCTCGCTTTACCATCATAAGATGAAATGGTGTATTATGCACTTTTCTCCAAAATAAAAAGTTGGTGATCGGCGTCGTCAACTTCTGTAGTTTTATCAGCAGGTTTATATTTAGTATAAGACATATCGACGCGATGTTTAAGGTCGGCGATGATTCCTTTTAAAAATTTAATTTCTCTATCGACATAGTCTTTTCTAACAGCATCACTATCACTAATAGGATAGTCCAAATTTACTATGCGCCTTGAATTTATATCATAATCTCCATCTTCACTTAAATTGAAACCTATCCCCGGGGCTCCGCGATCACCTTGTATTCCAGGAGCCCCGGTAGGGCCTTGTGGGCCACGATGGTTAGAAGACCCAGTTTTCTGTAGGTAACGTCCGAACTTATCGACGGACATATTTAAACTATAATATTCGCTTCTCTCAGCTCTTCGATAATCGATATAATTTCATTATTGTGATTATTATGCCCAGCCTGATGTGATGCTACGAGTAAACGCAGTCTATCAACCAATTCATTCGGATCGTCCCAGTAAATATGTTCAATTTTGTTTTTAGACACTCGCATTAAACTGCCACCTTTCTTGACAAGCTTACTTATAATCGCCGTGTACTTATGATTTTTACTTCCTTTTACGTGTTTATTCACATCATATTCACGCCTATGAGCATTACTCTGCAGTAGAATAGCTTTATAGTTTTCTAAATCATTTTCATTATACGTAGAAGAATCAGGGTTTTTCATGAAAAGCAATTCATATAACCCTACGGTTCCTTTGTACGGGGTATCATCAACATATATTTTATCATTTTGGATTTGAAAAATTGAATCCCCGATTTTATACTGCTGTCTATTTGGGGTCAGATAAACCCCATATACAGTATCCACCGCACTGTTCCCCGACGGTATTATTAACGGCTATAAGCTTATCGACAGCCTTCTGCCCGGCTGGTGTATCAAGCCATTTACCACGGTCAAATTTTTTGTAGGGTGTGGGCGGTGTGTCCCTGGACTCGACAAATGTATCTTCGTCATCATCCTCGAAATACAAAGCTTTCACAGCTGGGTTAGGTGTTACAAATTCAGCCTTTATTTCCTATTTTGGTTTGATTTCGTCTTTCAACTTTGGGTGTTTGGTGAGCTCTTTAAGAGGTTAAGTGATCGACTTAAAAGTGTCTTGAAACCTGCTCTCTTTCTCTATCCGTCCTGATTTTACAGCCCGGTATTTCTTACGAATTGAATTCGTGGATTTTATGATGGCTCGTAGTTGTTTTTCTTTCATGTTTGTGAACTGCTTTCAAATCTGCTCTCATCAGTTTATACATCTGGTTTATACAGCTACGGTACAGGTTTCGAACGGCTTTCAACTGCTTTTTAACAGCTCGGAGTACTGTTTTCATCAGATCTGTTACCTGTTACAGCTTCCGACCCGGTCAGCACTGTTTCACAGCTGTACTGGTATTGATCTGTTTCAGTTGCCAGCAGTTACTTTTATGTAGGTATCAAAACCCTTTCGGTAGCGGCCTTCATTTAAAGGACTATCTTTATCTACCACAATGAAACCGTATTTTTCCTTCCAGCATTCTGAACACATACTTCGTAAGGTGTTGAAAGACATATCTGTATTTACATGATCATTATAAACATGTTTCAAGTTCATTTCATCCTGTTTGAATATAACCAGGAAATTCATATTGTCTCGAATCAAATGTTTGGGTATATGCGTATATGTTTGACAGAGATAAAAACTGTCAATATCTTTATGTCGACCCATACAAAAATATGCCCGAATATTGTTCTGTTTATCACAAGCAACATCATCGAAGATAAAAATCGAATTGGGCATGGCCTCTTCAGGTGGTATAACATCGTTGTTATTTGAAAATGTGTAATAGCCCAGTTCGGATATTGGTGAAACAAGCCTCTTCAGATACTCATATTTCGGTTGCGGTAATGATTTTGAGTACACGTAAATATTTTCAAATTTTAATCCGTTCGGGTCTTCTATTAAACTGATCATAACATTGCTTTTCCCACAATTTGACGGTCCCACAATAACTCCCCTTACACTATCAGGCAGTAATAAACTGTGCTTTCTCTCTTTACGGATATCGGTTGCAATGTCAATATTTTTCACAGGAAGTGATACGTGCTGCTTGATGAAACGCATTGTAGTGAATAAAGAGTACCGTCTATAAACACCACCCCTTATTCGATTACGGTATTATGAACAAGAAGGTTACGTTCAATCTTAAACCCCAAGTTTACAATATGTATACTTGGGACTTTGCCTATCGTGCTAGTCGTAAAGGGCCGTGGCAAATGTACGCCGTCGATAGATTTCGATTCAGTCGAAGAATCCAGCAGTTGAGTGAAATTATATCGCCTATTTTATTAGAAGATCATAGACAACGCATTTTAGTCAGTTTGATCAGTGCAGCATGATTGATCACACGCGCGACATTCGTTCTAAAAGCGTTCAAGGGAGAGGTTTATTAAATTCTTTAATTAGTAATTTACCAATAGAATTACATTTGCCAGGATACCAATATTGTGGGCCTGGTACTAAACTATAAGAAAGGTTGGCCAGAGGAGATCCTGAAATTAACGAATTAGATAAAGCCTGCAAAGAGCACGATATCGCATATTCAAAATTTAAAACTTTAAACGACCGACATATTGCTGATCGCATATTAGCTGGGAAGGCGTGGCAGAGAGTACAATCTTCTGATTCAAACTTAAGTGAACGCCTGAACGCGTGGTTAATAACAAACACGATGAAAACTAAAACCAAATTAGGGATGGGAGTGAAACGTCAGCCATCTTTTCAACAGATTATTCGAAATGCTCGAGTAGTATTGAAGGCTCGGAAACCAAAAACTACAAAGGAAGCAGTAAAACTAGCTCTCGCTGCAACAAAGAATGTGATTAATCGTAAGACAAAACGCCCCCGTGTGATTAGAGTACCAAAAGTTGGTGGTATTCTCCCTCTACTACCAATTTTTGCAGGACTATCGGCATTAGGCGCATTATCAGGTGGTACTGCTGGTATAGCTAAAGCTGTTAACGATGCTAGTGCTGCTAAAAGAGAATTGGAGGAAAAAAGTCGTCATAATCGAACAATGGAATCTATTGCTGTCGGCAAAGGGCTGTATTTGAAGCCATATAAAAAGGGGTTTGGTCTATATTTGAATCCTGAAGAATTTAATGGCTTTCTAGGAATTTTGTTAACAGCCAGCGTTCGTCATTCTAGTTCGGAATATATCAGAGAACTATGGAAACCTGATTCATAGCCACTCTTTCGTGTTACTATGGCAGTCAACCGATTTCATGATTTATGCAGATTCATTCGTTTTGATAATGCAAACACGCGAACTGAACGTATGAACGGACAAAGCAGTACTTATTACTGACATGGCTGATGTTGAACGCAAATTTAGTATCTCAATATACACCCTCGGATTGTCTTACTATAGACGAACAATTTTTCCCCTATAGGTGGAGAACAAGATTTACTCAATACATTCCTTCGAAACCAGCCAAATATTGTTTAAAAATTTAGTGGGTTTGCGATGCAGCAAATTTCTATCCACTTATTGGCCAGTTATACATAGGAAAATGAGCGACCGGACGAGAAATCAACCAAGGGGAACGCGTTGTTGCCGACTTGTGTCACCGATATAAAGGCTCCGGAAGAAATATTACAGCAGACAAATTTTTCACAACATTACCACTTGCTCCTTTGTTGATTTCATGGGGCTTATTACTGGTTGACACATTGAAAAAAATAAAGGCTACATTCCACCAAATATGATGACTAACAAAAATCGAGAACCGTTATCTTCAGTATTTAGATTTAGTGAGGATGGTAAAGTAACGATTTGCTCATACATACCAAAAAAAAAATAGAAATGTAATTTTGTTATCGACAATGCATCTCTATAATAATGTCAGCGGAAGTTTCAATAAACCCGACTTTATTCACTATTATAAGAAAACCAAAGCAGGCGTAGGAAATATGGTTAAAATGGTAACTCATTACTCAACAAAAAGGAAAACATGGAGATCTCCACTAGCCATGTTCTATAACATGTTACATATAGCATGTTTAGCAAGCTCCGTTATTTATTCAGAAAATAACCCAGTCAGCGTTAAATTTTCTGAAGGACTTAGGAAGGTGCTTGTCTAAGCCATCGATTGAGACCAGATCCACAAATCCGCTGATCACCAAACATTTCAACACAAAATTGGGCATTCGATCAATGCTTGGTCCAATTATAATCCAAATTCCAATTGCAGTAGAAGGAGGTTCAAGGGATATACCTGGACGAGAAACTATTACAGGAAGTTGCTACATATGTCGTTTGCTAACTCAACGGCAACGGGAAACTAGGAAATCTAAGCTGTAATCGTCCTATATGTAATGAGCACTGTGAGACAATTACAAAATGTCCTGGATGTATAATATAGTGAAGTATTGAAAAAAAATTTTTTTTGGTCAAAACAAAATTAATTTAAATTAAAATTAACATTTTTATTTCATTTACACTTTTTATGAAGAATTTATATAGTATCGAAACAAATTTACTTCATTTCCAATAGAAAATGTATGAAGGTACCCGGGTGCCTTGTCGCGCAACAACGTCAGTATTTTTTTCGGACTAAATATTTTCCATTTCCCAATATATTTTAGAATTCTTTTATATTAAAATTAGCGTCTAATGAATTGCTTTAGGCTATAAAGGAGTTTCATCCCACTCAGTTAACTGCAACATGGAAAGATTTAGAAAATAAAACAAGAAAGGTACCCGGATACCTTTTCGTGAACATAAGGGTTAAAGTGCATAAAGAAATTTTATGAACAGATTTATTTCCTGCTGATAATTTTTTCCCTACTATCCTTAGACTGATTTTACTGAAATTTAATATTTTATCGCCTACTTATGTAGTGAACATACGCAAATAACTTTGAAAGAATTGCTGTACAAACTCTTCAATTAAATCCCAAAAACCATAAGAAAACGGCAAAACTTTCTGGTCACCCCGGTTTTTGCTTTATGACTTCGCTTGTCCTTGGCCGATTTTGCTAGTACTTATACAATGTTATTATTATGCTAGAAGCCGTCAACTAACACATTTACTAAGCCATTTGGTACGTTTATTTGGGAATTTTTATCGACTACTATTTAAATTTAAAAAAAAAAAATATTTTGTATAATCTATATACTTACAAATTATTATTATTATTATTGGCACTACTTCAATTTACTGAAATACGCAGCCAAGTTATATTTTTTGACATTTGAAAAAATTAAAAATGTTTATTTTTAAAGAAATAGTAAAATTAAAATGAATGGTGTTTTACTAAGAAGCCAATTAAAACATTGTTTTAGCGAGTATACTTTTTAGAAAAATTTGGTCTTAAGAAAATAAAATAAAACAAACGACCTCATTAATGAGACAAAATATCTTCAAGTCTTTTCAACCCTAAAATTATACAGTGGCGCTTTTTGAAGTGAAAACTTCTTTAGCCGCGTTGGAAGTGATTTGAAACTCGGTGAAACGCTATAAAGCGACACTTTTTTACTAAACTAAAATACCAGGCGGTCAGAATGAATTGCAACAAAAATTTCGTATAAAAAAATTTTGCAGATAAGTACGCGCCTTATTTCACAAAAAATAATTTTTTCTTAAATTTTGCCTTGCTAGTATTCTGATTCCTGAGCGCCGGATACATAGAATACAGATATACAGTGTTTCCTATTATCTTCGTCTCCTCTTTATGCGCTGGTTCGTAAAGATACATTGATCAAATACAAACTAACGCATTCATAGCGTCATGTATTGTTCACGTGTGTCGTTTTGTGAACATTTTATCATTTTAATAAGACATTTTCCAGGTATGCCGAAAACTAATGCCACAAAAAGTTTACGAGCTCATGTACAGGATATTAAACTAGACGAAATAGCATGGGCGTTGACTTTTCTAATTCTTACTGAGACGGGGATGAATAATGAGATTATTGTAGACATTCCAAATTTTGATATTGTTGTTCAATATAAAAGAAAATATACGAGGGCAGGCGGAGTTGCAATATACCATAATAATATAAATGACAGCCCGTGTTGTTACTCCACAAATAGATCTCAATGTACAACAACTAGAATCATTGTCTTTTCAGCTTTCTAAAGTGGGAAAAATATCTGCTTCTAAAAGCAGATTGGACCATAATAAATCAGTTATAATTGTGGCAATTTACATTTCTCCCAACCAATCAATAAATACTATTATTGAATTCATCCACGAGAATTTGCTAAAGTACACACCAGAAATATCGCGGATTCTTAAAAAGATTACGATAACATCCCGATAATTTTAAGTGGGGATTTTAATGTTAGCTTTGCATTGAATACAGTGCTCCTTTTGATTGAGTTCCTCAACACCAAATTAAATTTAAAAATGTGCAGTGGTCGCACTGAAACGACAGCAAGATCGAAGACAGTAATTCACGCTGTATTTCAAAGATATGTTGATCAAATCCAAACAAAAGCATTCATTTCACACTTTAGTTATCATAAGCCACTCGTGTCACTTATTGAAATTGAAAACAAAGAGTGTGAATAATAAAATGTAAAATAACTTTTAAACTTGCTACCAATATTTTAATAAATAAACCCTATAACTATCCCACCCCTGATACTGCATTCGTCTTATTCATTCGCTGTTTAGTTTTCCGAAGATTTCACTTCTACCTTGTGTGCACAGCATACATGATTTTTTTTTTATTTTGTCATAATGGGCGCATCCAGCAGTTCTAAGCGCTTAAAGCGCTTTACAGCGCTTAAATCTAGCAAGACGACTGGATGCAATTCTAACTTTAAGCACTTAGTAAAATTCCAGGATAAACATTTTTTGCTAACTCGAACAGCGCATTTGAGGTTGTTGTTCACGCTAAGAAATGATATGTGCAAAGGATAAATTGAGAGGAATTTTTGAAAATTGTTTCTGGATTATTCAATTTTAATTGGAATGAGTTTGTTAAAACTTTTCCACTTTCTTATAAAATTTTTATTTCACTTTATTCTCAATTTTTATTTACTTTCGACAATTATTTCGTTAAAAAAAAAATATGTTTTTAAAATTTGTTCAAATAAAACTAATTTGACGTTTAGCACAGACAATACAATTATTTTTCGCTTAATTCAAGCCAAAAAACGCATCCAGGAGTTCAAAAAATTCTAACTGCTTAGATTAAGAATTTTGACTAAGCGCTTAGTAGTGCTGGATGCAGCCATTGATAATTTTCAGTTGAAATGCCATTAAAATCTACCTAAGCTTTCCGCATTTAAAAAATGTATAATATGGCAATAAACATAAAAAAACGATGTTTTCGACAATTCAACAACTCGAATGAATTTTATACGATCATAGTGTGAATTGTTTTCGGTCTCATCTTATGCGACGTCAAATGGTTTCTCGAATCATATTTTCGATACGATGTGAACAAAATTTGAACAAGCTATTTAATAATTATTTATTTAAATTTATATCTTTTTTTAAAATGTAAATATGCATTGGATTAGATCCTGAAGTACGCATATTTCCATCTCTACAGGCTACAAATGTTACGATTTCATTAGAACGATCATAAGATTAAGGAACATATTTTGAAATAAAACACATAAAATTGAATGTGAGGGTGAAAACTTTATTAAGAAGCGAAAAAACAATCGATATCGTTTATTTTTTGAAGATAATGTCATTGAAATATTGGCCGTAGCTAAGCTTGAGTAGGTCGATAGTATCTATACTATGGGGACCGGCTCCTAGAAATTTCAGTTAACAAATCTCTTTAAATTAACAAAATTAATTCCAACGTAGCATATTACTTCGCAATATTATGGATATTAAAAATAAAAATCCTGATCTTAAAAATAATAATCCTCAACCGTAGCATTCGCCTTGGTAACTTGGTTGTTTTAGTATATTTGGCACGCAACACCGCTGGAGTTGTATTTCATGCCTTACGTCGAGCTATTCAAAATGCACAGTATTTACACCGCAATACCCTGAGCAAGGACACTAAATTGGTCCCATTTCCTAGATTGGTAAATTAAACAAATATTAGGTAGAAAAGGGAAATAGATTACAATGGTTCAAGAGCATACGTCAAGAGTTTTTGTGCGGTCTTTTTTTATCTTCTTTGATTCCAATAAACTGTAACTAATATTACATATTTTCCGTTATTCTTCAACGATTTAACCTTTTTCTTGATTTTGTTTTAAATATGGATGTCTATACTGCTTCGGCTTTGTATGTATTGTAAAAAAGAAGCTCGGTTCGGATCTGTTGAATGTGATGGCTGCAAGGGATGATTCTACCAATAATGTGGTAAAATTGGCAAACGTTTATCCAATGCTATTAATGCTGTTGGTGAAGATGTGCCATAGTTGTACGATAAATGTCGTGCTAAGTTTTAATATTCCAGTCATAACAATAATATCATTGGGGAGCTTCATGATCTGGTTGTTTCTATAAATCAGGCTGTCAATTTTCTCACATGAACGATTGAAGGTATAAAAATAAATATGTGTGCCATGGATGATCGCTTAAACAAGCTGGAGGATGCCGAGGGTTTGAATTTGGTTAAATCTGTGAATGGTATTCGTGTTTCTGTGAAGCATGCTGATTTACCAGACGTCGTGCTGAAAATTTGTTCGTGTCTTGAGATTATCATGGCCGATAAAGACATTTATTTTGTCATCGTATGCATGGCAAAACCGGATCTATTATTTGTAATATGACTTCCCTCATGCTACGGGACAGCATCATGTCTAACTACTTTAAAACAGCAAAAGAATCAATTCGCGGGTTTATCTTAATGATAATACGACACCAATAATGCATCAGATTAAGTGGAAAAGTGTCGAGTTAGAAACAAAAAAAAAGAATAAATCTTTGGTTGTTATAATTGGTCACCTGGTATAATAACTCAATTCTGTGGATGAGCATGCTAAAAAAATTTAATCATGGGAAGACTTCCGGAGGCCTTTTACAAATAATGATGTAATATAAGTAAAAGCAGACAGTACTGTTATTACTTTTTACTAGTTACTTTTCTTCTTTTTAATGTTGTTGTTATTTAATGTTGTTGCTTTTTATGCACAAATTTAAAACTTCAAAATTTAATATTACAGACTAAAGTTAAAAACCGAAAATTTAATTGAATATTTTAAATATACATATACATTTTTTTTTAAACTACTTTATTTTCCCTATATACTATAATTCATTTTTTATTCTTAAAACTAAAAAATATAAAAGTTTCGTAATATTCTAACATAAATTTAAACTAGACTAAAGGCTAACTAAAGCTAATGTGTCTAAACTTTAATTCGTTGTTCTAATAACTACATTTATTTATTTATTTTTTCTTTATTTTCTATTTTCAATATTATAATGTAATAATATAATATTTAATTCATTTTTTTTATGTAGGAAAAGGGGTGAAAAACCTTCAACCAATTAACTTTTTTTTTTTTTTGTTGGCACTTAAACTGTTAATAAATAACAAGCAACAATACAACATTTATACGATCACATTGAGTATCACACGTCTCAATGATTTCTTCAGAGTTCTAAAAGCAAATTCTGACACCTTCAGACATCCCTGCGAGTCGTGCGATACTCCGATAGAATATAGGGGTAAGGAAGGTGTTGGAAATTAGAAATTGATCTATTTTAAATCATAGTTCGGACCTCTATTGAGTTCGGCTCTAAATCCGGCGATATATTGATTTCATTTCCACCAGTATTTACTATGATATGGATTAAGTGTGTCTGATCTGGTTCGGTATGTCCTTCATATTTCTTGGGTTATAAAGTACCTTTTTATCGTTCGAATGACGATAAATATGATATATCGACGGGATATTATTTCTGTCTTGACATATCCTTTCTTATTGAGACAAATAAAGCCTTTTGGTGGAAGTATCCATTTATCCTTGCACTCTCAAACTATGCAGGATCCATATGATAAGGCAAATATATATTATTATTTTCGTGTACTTGGACGGCTTTGCATATGTGATCACGTATCAACTTGAATGTGAAAAGATCAAAACGATGTGCATTTGCTGTGTTGTACATAGTTTTGTTAGGATAGTGATGCAGGGTTTTTTAAATTCCTGAACATACCTAAGGCCTAAGTTATACGACGATCATTGTAATGACGGAAATAATTTTAGAATGGAAAATTAACGTATTACAAAGGTTATTTCTTTATAAAAAAATAATGCAAAGCATGGGAAAAAGTTTAGTAAATAGATTTTAAATAAAAAATCTTAGGATTTAAGATTTTCCCGTCGATATATCATATTTATCGTCATTCGAACGATAAAAAGGTACTTTATAACCCAAGAAATATGAAGGACATACCGAACCAGATCAGACACACTTAATCCATATCATAGTAAATACTGGTGGAAATGAAATCAATATATCGCCGGATTTAGAGCCGAACTCAATAGAGGTCCGAACTATGATTTAAAATAGATCAATTTCTAATTTCCTACACCTTCCTTACCCCTATATTCCATCGGAGTATCGCACGACTCGCAGGGATGTCTGAAGGTGTCAGAATTTGCTTTTAGAACTCTGAAGAAATCATTGAGACGTGTGATACTCAATGTGATCGTATAAATGTTGTATTGTTGCTTGTTATTTATTAACAGTTTAAGTGCCAACAAAAAAAAAAAAAGTTAATTGGTTGAAGGTTTTTCACCCCTTTTCCTACATAAAAAAAATGAATTAAATATTATATTATTACATTATAATATTGAAAATAGAAAATAAAGAAAAAATAAATAAATAAATGTAGTTATTAGAACAACGAATTAAAGTTTAGACACATTAGCTTTAGTTAGCCTTTAGTCTAGTTTAAATTTATGTTAGAATATTACGAAACTTTTATATTTTTTAGTTTTAAGAATAAAAAATGAATTATAGTATATAGGGAAAATAAAGTAGTTTAAAAAAAAATGTATATGTATATTTAAAATATTCAATTAAATTTTCGGTTTTTAACTTTAGTCTGTAATATTAAATTTTGAAATTTTAAATTTGTGCATAAAAAGCAACAACATTAAATAACAACAACATTAAAAAGAAGAAAAGTAACTAGTAAAAAGTAATAACAGTACTGTCTGCTTTTACTTATATTACATCATTATTTGTAAAAGGCCTCCGGAAGTCTTCCCATGATTAAATTTTTTTAGCATGCTCATCCACAGAATTGAGTTATTATACCAGGTGACCAATTATAACAACCAAAGATTTATTCTTTTTTTTTGTTTCTAACTCGACACTTTTCCACTTAATCTGATGCATTATTGGTGTCGTATTATCATTAAGATAAACCCGCGAATTGATTCTTTTGCTGTTTTAAAGTAGTTAGACATGATGCTGTCCCGTAGCATGAGGGAAGTCATATTAGAAATAATAGATCCGGTTTTGCCATGCATACGATGACAAAATAAATGTCTTTATCGGCCATGATAATCTCAAGACACGAACAAATTTTCAGCACGACGTCTGGTAAATCAGCATGCTTCACAGAAACACGAATACCATTCACAGATTTAACCAAATTCAAACCCTCGGCATCCTCCAGCTTGTTTAAGCGATCATCCATGGCACACATATTTATTTTTATACCTTCAATCGTTCATGTGAGAAAATTGACAGCCTGATTTATAGAAACAACCAGATCATGAAGCTCCCCAATGATATTATTGTTATGACTGGAATATTAAAACTTAGCACGACATTTATCGTACAACTATGGCACATCTTCACCAACAGCATTAATAGCATTGGATAAACGTTTGCCAATTTTACCACATTATTGGTAGAATCATCCCTTGCAGCCATCACATTCAACAGATCCGAACCGAGCTTCTTTTTTACAATACATACAAAGCCGAAGCAGTATAGACATCCATATTTAAAACAAAATCAAGAAAAAGGTTAAATCGTTGAAGAATAACGGAAAATATGTAATATTAGTTACAGTTTATTGGAATCAAAGAAGATAAAAAAAGACCGCACAAAAACTCTTGACGTATGCTCTTGAACCATTGTAATCTATTTCCCTTTTCTACCTAATATTTGTTTAATTTACCAATCTAGGAAATGGGACCAATTTAGTGTCCTTGCTCAGGGTATTGCGGTGTAAATACTGTGCATTTTGAATAGCTCGACGTAAGGCATGAAATACATCTCCAGCGGTGTTGCGTGCCAAATATACTAAAACAACCAAGTTACCAAGGCGAATGCTACGGTTGAGGATTATTATTTTTAAGATCAGGATTTTTATTTTTAATATCCATAATATTGCGAAGTAATATGTTACGTTGGAATTAATTTTGTTAATTTAAAGAGATTTGTTAACTGAAATTTCTAGGAGCCGGTCCCCATAGTATAGATACTATCGACCTACTCAAGCTTAGCTACGGCCAATATTTCAATGACATTATCTTCAAAAAATAAACGATATCGATTGTTTTTTCGCTTCTTAATAAAGTTTTCACCCTCACATTCAATTTTATGTGTTTTATTTCAAAATATGTTCCTTAATCTTATGATCGTTCTAATGAAATCGTAACATTTGTAGCCTGTAGAGATGGAAATATGCGTACTTCAGGATCTAATCCAATGCATATTTACATTTTAAAAAAAGATATAAATTTAAATAAATAATTATTAAATAGCTTGTTCAAATTTTGTTCACATCGTATCGAAAATATGATTCGAGAAACCATTTGACGTCGCATAAGATGAGACCGAAAACAATTCACACTATGATCGTATAAAATTCATTCGAGTTGTTGAATTGTCGAAAACATCGTTTTTTTATGTTTATTGTCATATTATACATTTTTTAAATGCGAAAAGCTTAGGTAGATTTTAATGGCATTTCAACTGAAAATTATCAATGGCTGCATCCAGCACTACTAAGCGCTTAGTCAAAATTCTTAATCTAAGCAGTTAGAATTTTTTGAACTCCTGGATGCGTTTTTTGGCTTGAATTAAGCGAAAAATAATTGTATTGTCTGTGCTAAACGTCAAATTAGTTTTATTTGAACAAATTTTAAAAACATATTTTTTTTTTAACGAAATAATTGTCGAAAGTAAATAAAAATTGAGAATAAAGTGAAATAAAAATTTTATAAGAAAGTGGAAAAGTTTTAACAAACTCATTCCAATTAAAATTGAATAATCCAGAAACAATTTTCAAAAATTCCTCTCAATTTATCCTTTGCACATATCATTTCTTAGCGTGAACAACAACCTCAAATGCGCTGTTCGAGTTAGCAAAAAATGTTTATCCTGGAATTTTACTAAGTGCTTAAAGTTAGAATTGCATCCAGTCGTCTTGCTAGATTTAAGCGCTGTAAAGCGCTTTAAGCGCTTAGAACTGCTGGATGCGCCCATTATGACAAAATAAAAAAAAAATCATGTATGCTGTGCACACAAGGTAGAAGTGAAATCTTCGGAAAACTAAACAGCGAATGAATAAGACGAATGCAGTATCAGGGGTGGGATAGTTATAGGGTTTATTTATTAAAATATTGGTAGCAAGTTTAAAAGTTATTTTACATTTTATTATTCACACTCTTTGTTTTCAATTTCAATAAGTGACACGAGTGGCTTATGATAACTAAAGTGTGAAATGAATGCTTTTGTTTGGATTTGATCAACATATCTTTGAAATACAGCGTGAATTACTGTCTTCGATCTTGCTGTCGTTTCAGTGCGACCACTGCACATTTTTAAATTTAATTTGGTGTTGAGGAACTCAATCAAAAGGAGCACTGTATTCAATGCAAAGCTAACATTAAAATCCCCACTTAAAATTATCGGGATGTTATCGTAATCTTTTTAAGAATCCGCGATATTTCTGGTGTGTACTTTAGCAAATTCTCGTGGATGAATTCAATAATAGTATTTATTGATTGGTTGGGAGAAATGTAAATTGCCACAATTATAACTGATTTATTATGGTCCAATCTGCTTTTAGAAGCAGATATTTTTCCCACTTTAGAAAGCTGAAAAGACAATGATTCTAGTTGTTGTACATTGAGATCTATTTGTGGAGTAACAACACGGGCTGTCATTTATATTATTATGGTATATTGCAACTCCGCCTGCCCTCGTATATTTTCTTTTATATTGAACAACAATATCAAAATTTGGAATGTCTACAATAATCTCATTATTCATCCCCGTCTCAGTAAGAATTAGAAAAGTCAACGCCCATGCTATTGCGTCTAGTTTAATATCCTGTACATGAGCTCGTAAACTTTTTGTGGCATTAGTTTTCGGCATACCTGGAAAATGTCTTATTAAAATGATAAAATGTTCACAAAACGACACACGTGAACAATACATGACGCTATGAATGCGTTGGTTTGTATTTGATCAATGTATCTTTACGAACCAGCGCATAAAGAGGAGACGAAGATAATAGGAAACACTGTATATCTGTATTCTATGTATCCGGCGCTCAGGAATCAGAATACTAGCAAGGCAAAATTTAAGAAAAATTATTTTTTCTGAAATAAGGCGCGTACTTATCTGCAAAATTTTTTTATACGAAATTTTTGTTGCAATTCATTCTGACCGCCTGGTATTTTAGTTTAGTAAAAAAGTGTCGCTTTATAGCGTTTCACCGAGTTTCAAATCACTTCCAACGCGGCCAAAGAAGTTTTCACTTCAAAAAGCGCCACTGTATAATTTTAGGGTTGAAAAGACTTGAAGATATTTTGTCTCGTTTGTTTTATTTTATTTTCTTAAGACCAAATTTTTCTAAAAAGTATACTCGCTAAAACAATGTTTTAATTGGCTTCTTAGTAAAACACCATTCATTTTAATTTTACTATTTCTTTAAAAATAAACATTTTTAATTTTTTCAAATGTCAAAAAATATAACTTGGCTGCGTATTTCAGTAAATTGAAGTAGTGCCAATAATAATAATAATTTGTAAGTATATAGATTATACAAAATATTTTTTTTTTTTAAATTTAAATAGTAGTCGATAAAAATTCCCAAATAAACGTATCAAATGGCTTAGTAAATGTGTTAGTTGACGGCTTCTAGCATAATAATAACATTGTATAAGTACTAGCAAAATCGGCCAAGGACAAGCGAAGTCATAAAGCAAAAACCGGGGTGACCAGAAAGTTTTGCCGTTTTCTTATGGTTTTTGGGATTTAATTGAAGAGTTTGTACAGCAATTCTTTCAAAGTTATTTGCGTATGTTCACTACATAAGTAGGCGATAAAATATTAAATTTCAGTAAAATCAGTCTAAGGATAGTAGGGAAAAAATTATCAGCAGGAAATAAATCTGTTCATAAAATTTCTTTATGCACTTTAACCCTTATGTTCACGAAAAGGTATCCGGGTACCTTTCTTGTTTTATTTTCTAAATCTTTCCATGTTGCAGTTAACTGAGTGGGATGAAACTCCTTTATAGCCTAAAGCAATTCATTAGACGCTAATTTTAATATAAAAGAATTCTAAAATATATTGGGAAATGGAAAATATTTAGTCCGAAAAAAATACTGACGTTGTTGCGCGACAAGGCACCCGGGTACCTTCATACATTTTCTATTGGAAATGAAGTAAATTTGTTTCGATACTATATAAATTCTTCATAAAAAGTGTAAATGAAATAAAAATGTTAATTTTAATTTAAATTAATTTTGTTTTGACCAAAAAAAATTTTTTTTCAATACTTCACTATATTATACATCCAGGACATTTTGTAATTGTCTCACAGTGCTCATTACATATAGGACGATTACAGCTTAGATTTCCTAGTTTCCCGTTGCCGTTGAGTTAGCAAACGACATATGTAACAACTTCCTGTAATAGTTTCTCGTCCAGATATATCCCTTGAACCTCCTTCTACTGCAATTGGAATTTGGATTATAATTGGACCAAGCATTGATCGAATGCCCAATTTTGTGTTGAAATGTTTGGTGATCAGCGGATTTGTGGATCTGGTCTCAATCGATGGCTTAGCCAAGCACCTTCCTAAGTCCTTCAGAAAATTTAACGCTGACTGGGTTATTTTCTGAATAAATAACGGAGCTTGCTAAACATGCTATATGTAACATGTTATAGAACATGGCTAGTGGAGATCTCCATGTTTTCCTTTTTGTTGAGTAATGAGTTACCATTTTAACCATATTTCCTACGCCTGCTTTGGTTTTCTTATAATAGTGAATAAAGTCGGGTTTATTGAAACTTCCGCTGACATTATTATAGAGATGCATTGTCGATAACAAAATTACATTTCTATTTTTTTTTTGGTATGTATGAGCAAATCGTTACTTTACCATCCTCACTAAATCTAAATACTGAAGATAACGGTTCTCGATTTTTGTTAGTCATCATATTTGGTGGAATGTAGCCTTTATTTTTTTCAATGTGTCAACCAGTAATAAGCCCCATGAAATCAACAAAGGAGCAAGTGGTAATGTTGTGAAAAATTTGTCTGCTGTAATATTTCTTCCGGAGCCTTTATATCGGTGACACAAGTCGGCAACAACGCGTTCCCCTTGGTTGATTTCTCGTCCGGTCGCTCATTTTCCTATGTATAACTGGCCAATAAGTGGATAGAAATTTGCTGCATCGCAAACCCACTAAATTTTTAAACAATATTTGGCTGGTTTCGAAGGAATGTATTGAGTAAATCTTGTTCTCCACCTATAGGGGAAAAATTGTTCGTCTATAGTAAGACAATCCGAGGGTGTATATTGAGATACTAAATTTGCGTTCAACATCAGCCATGTCAGTAATAAGTGCTGCTTTGTCCGTTCATACGTTCAGTTCGCGTGTTTGCATTATCAAAACGAATGAATCTGCATAAATCATGAAATCGGTTGACTGCCATAGTAACACGAAAGAGTGGCTATGAATCAGGTTTCCATAGTTCTCTGATATATTCCGAACTAGAATGACGAACGCTGGCTGTTAACAAAATTCCTAGAAAGCCATTAAATTCTTCAGAATTTAATTCACGCCACCTTTTCTGTTTTTCACTGTTGCTCTCATTCCATTCGATGTAAATACAATTAGCCTTCCTGTTTGTTTCACGGATGATGTATAGATTCTGTGAAGATTGTCTTGAATGTATCACGCATAGAGAGGGTCATGGTTGATTTTGCAGGTCCTGACTTTTGACGCAAAATATTAAATTTCTGTATACGATCATAATTTTATTTCTTGCTTTACTTGTCCAATATAAAAAAAAAATTTCCGTCATTATTTGTAACCATTTCGAAAAATTATATCCTTTTACTTTAACCGGAATTTTTAAATTAGAATTGTAATAAACTTTTATGATATATACACCCCCGCTTGTGCCCGCAAATATATTTAGAAGTTTAAAGAAACCTTATTTACAACTATAATAAACAATATAAGTACAAATTGATCATAATTCGAAGAATTTTCCATAAAACTTGTTCAATTTTCATACAAAATATATGAAGGTACCCGGGTACCTTGTCGTGAAGTTAAGGGTGAAAAATTCTTCGTGAACACAAGGGTTAAAAACGAGTATACCGATTTGAATTAAATTTGCAGAATAGACCAGGCTACATGCAAATTACACCAATTTTGAAAAAGACGAAACAAAGTTATGCAGAAAAGACCTTGAACTATTATTAGTTTTGTTTCTTCTTTCTCAGAACGAACCAACCAACCAGGTATAGATTTGTTAACTACGAGTCCCGTTTCTATCATATTGCATAATCGGTAAAAAGCCGAATATCAGTTACTATATATTATGAAGCTATTTTTCTCATATTCGTAAAATAATTTTTCAGGCTTTAATAAAGATAATTAATAAAATAACTTGAAAAAAACAAATAACAGCTTTTAAACGTATTCTCATGGTATTATTTTAAATTCCTCGATAATTACTTAACGTATATTATATAGTAAAACAAAACAGTGCAAAATTAGTTATACACCGCAAAACAATATGGAGCACAACAATAAAATTGTTTACTAGTTTGAAATCTCCATTTGGTCAAAACCATCCTATGGAATTTATATGCAAAATATTAAAAAACCTGAAGGCGCCGATTTCCAGAAAAATAATTTGAAATTTTCAAATCGATTTTTCTTTAAACTGACTTTTTCACAATTCAAAAAAATAAGAATCAATGGCTGCATCCAGCACTACTAAGCGCTTAGTCAAAATTCTTAATTTAAGCAGTTAGAATTTTTTGAACTCCTGGATGCGTTTTTTTTGCTTGAATTAAGCGAAAAATAATCGTATTGTCTGTGCTAAACATCAAATTAGTTTTATTTGAATAAATTTTAAAAATATATTTTTAACGAAATAAGTGCCGAAAGTAAATAAAAATTGGGAATAAAGTGAAATAAAATTCTATAGAAAAGTGGAAAAGTTTTAACAAACTCATTCCAAGTAAAATTGAATAATCCAGAAACAATTTTCAAAAACTCCTCTCAATTTATCCTTTGGACATATTATTTCCTAGCCTGAACAACAACCTCAAATGCGTTGTTCGAGTTAGCAAAACATTTTTATGCTGGAATTTTACTAAATGCTTAAAGTTAGAATCGCATCCAGTCATTGAGTAAATGTTAACTAGAGTATAGAAGTAGAACAAAGTTTTTTTCAGATTTTTCTAATTTCTAGGTGGATAAAACTACGCCATCTCTTATCAAAAATATTAGTCAACAGTTTTTGCTTTTTATTTGGATGTATAATGGTTTAAATCTTTGAAATCTTCTTATTCATTTGCATTTATCAATTCGATATTTTTTCTCTTTTTCTTGCGAAAATGATGTATTTATTATTTTTTTCATTTATGTTGCTACATGAAGCGTAAATTGTGGTATTTTGAACTTAGAATCGCATTTTTTTGTGTACACGACTTCTTATAGAAGAATTGAACTGAATTTTTTTTTGTTTTTATGAAATTCCAAATGGTGTGTGTGGCGATCATATTAAATTCACCACATGGCAGTCTCTCTTAATTTGATGTGATATCTCTTTATCCTCGGCTAGATCGGGATAAAGAGATAAAGAGACCCGTTATTCCCATCTCCAGAAAACAAGTAAATTATATTATACTAATATTTTATATTGAAGTTTTAAGTTCTCTTTTATATTGAACGTCGACAAAGATAGACGTGTTTCTAAAAATAAAATAGTTTTTATAATATTTAAATTGTTCTGGATTTATAACAACAACAACAAATCACACCAATACAGAACAAAATGGTGACCTCCGACGTGATCAACGTTGTTATTTGAAAACTACATTTTTATTTTCTTAAAAATAAAAAATAAAATTTTGTGCATCAAAATATATTTGTTGCTGATTTTTTTTTTCATCGAGTGTCTATCACACACATTTTAACACATCTATATTCTGATTCAACATACATCGAGTCAACGATTGTATTTTAATCATCATATATCGACATATATCGATATATATTTATAAAAGAGCGCATCCAATTATAATAATAATTATAATTTTCCTTCAACGACAACATATTGATATCAACATTATTAATTCAACTGTAAAAACTGCAGCGGATTCACAAAAAATTTATTATTCAACAAAGGAATTCATTTTACAACTATAAAAACGGATCATCATAGCGGTTTTTCAACTTTAACAAAGAAAATTGCAGTAACATCATAAAAAAATTTTTTCATCATCAAAAAAGATAATTTTTATAATTTAATTTTCAATTTTCATTTTTTTTTCCCCAATTAAAACATAAAAAATTACATTTTTAGGTTTGCAATATTTTAAGGCATATAATTTTTTTTGTAAATGTGTAAAAAATTAAAATTTTTTTCTCTGTATCACGTTGAACAAAGTGAGTGAATTGAAAGAAGGGCACGTGGTCGCTTAAAAGTTTGGTTAGTTGATTGCGTTGCACTAAAATTCGCATATTGGTGAACTTAAACTGGAAGTAAAAAAAATTTTTCTTTTTCTTATTCCTTCGACACTAGTTTCATAATCAATATCTGATTAAAATGACGGGTGACAACAAAAATACAAGTGGTCAGACAACTTCGTCAATAATCAACCCTACGGCAGGAAATTCTTCCCAATTGCAAGAATTACTAAATTCACATATTTCAACTCTGAAACTACCTCCATTTTGGAATAGTAAGCCACAGCTTTGGTTTTTGCAAGTCGAAGCTCAATTCAAAGTCAAGGGAATCACTTCTTCCAACACTAAATATGATTATCTCGTATCGGCTTTACCACAAGAAGCCATGGAATTGGTAGCAGATACACTGCTGTCACCTCCAGCAACTGACAGATATAAAAACCTTAAAAATTTTATAATTTCACGTACAACTGACTCAGAAGAAAAGCGTCTTGACATTTTATTGCACAAAGTAGAACTTGGTGATTTAAAGCCATCTGATCTTTTTAGAAAGATGAAGTCTCTATCAGACTCTAACAGTTTGGTTAATCCACTATTATTAAAACGTTTATGGCTCAGCAAACTTCCATCCTCCATTCAAGCCTGTTTAATTACTATAGAAAAAACTCAAACAATAGAGGAATTAGGGGAAATTGGTGATAAAATTCATGCTTCTTTACCTGGTCATATATCAGTAATTCAAAGCAATTCTCCTACATCTGAAGACAATATAGGTAAAACACTTCGTGATATAAGTAAAATACTATCGAAACTAGAAAGTCAGATTAACAATAATAAATCAAATCACAAGATTCATATTTCGAAAACTCGTCCACAGTCAAAAAGTGAAAATACCATTTGCTGGTATCACACAAAATTTGGGGAAAATGCTAAAAAATGTATCTCTCCATGTAATAAAAACTCAACAGTTAATTATTCAAAAAACGAGTAAATTCTGCTTCTTTCACGGCAGCGAAAGCAGAACAATGGTCTCGCCGTCTTTTCGTATATGATAAAAAAACAAAGTTGGATTTCTTAATTGACACAGGTGCTGAAGTTTCAGTATTGCCAAAAAACAAATTTCCAACAAATTTCTTAATTTCTAATTCAAATCTGATCTCAGCCAATGGAAGCCCAATCAGAACATACGGTTACAAACATTTAACTTTAGATTTAGATTTTTTGATGCCGCTAATATAAAATTTATTGGCTCGAATAATCCTTATAAAAAAACATATAGTAACTTAAAATCGGCCCATAGCCGATTTTTTGATGCCCTATGGTAGAAATGGGTTAGAAAAACTATCGAAACTAACATTATTTCAAGGTTTTTTCTTCATAACTTAGTTCCCTCTTTTAAAAATTCCTTCCAATTTGCAGGTAACCTAGACCCTGATAAGTCTAATTTGTAAATTTTATTCAAATCGGTGTATTAGTTTTTAAAGTACATCAAAAAAACTTCATAGAGAGGGTTATTTTCTCTTAGGATTATTTCCTTTTCCTTTATCCTTGGACCGATTTGACTGAAATTTAATATGATATCGTCTGTTTATGTAGTTAACCTGCATAATTAATTTCAATAAAATTGATTAACAAAATTTTCCAATTAAATCCGAAAAACCATAAACAAAAAAGCGACAAAACTTTCTGCTCACCCTGGTTTTTCGTTTATAACTTTCCTCCCCTGAATCGATTTTGCTCAAATGCAATGCGAAACCAAGTTAAGGAATAAGCAACCCACATTCTAAATTTCATCAAAATCGGATAACGCCTTTTTGACTTATCTTGTATACGGACGGACGGACGGACGGACGGACATGCAGAAATCGATATAACTTTTGATTCCTGACACAACTATTCCAGTAAAACCTTTCTGCGACGATTATTTCGATGTGTTGCAAATGGAGTGACAAAACTAATATACCCTCTGGTAGTACCTACCATAGGTCAAAAAAACCATTGAGCAAAGGTAATGTCCGGTCTATTAATATGCTGAAAGAAATGTTAAAATATTTTCAGGATATTTCAGTAAAATCAAAAACCGCAGCGAAAATGTATGCCCTTGATGGTTTGGTGCAATGTGCAAATGGGGTTTTGTTGTTGATTGACACTATTTCCGAGCTTGAAGGATTCAAATTTCTATTAACAGCTAAGCTACAACAAGACGTTTTAGAAAATATGTTTTCTGTAATAAGATCCATGGGTGGATTTAATAGATACCCTTCAGCTAAAGAGTTCTCAATACATGTAAAGCATCTTATTTCACAAAACTATATTCGAGCAGAAATGGTTGCAGAATCTTCTAATTCTGAACCAGCTTCTGACTTCATTTATGATGAGGGCCGCGCTGAAACATTTAACAATTCCATAGATATACAATCAAAGTCCACAAGCAATACATCGGTCAAGGATGACGATTGGGTACAAGAGGTGTCATATGTTGAAAACTTTTTAAAAACTGACGTTGTACAGCAAAATTCCATTTCATACTTTGTAGGATATATTGCTTTTAAAATGACGTCGAAACTTTCTTGCCAGGCTTGTCATGATTTGATAGTGCATAAAGAAAAACTCATGAACATGCCAAGGGAGTACCTAATTTCCCAAAAAATTATAATCATGAAACTTATTTGAAATGTCCTACAGAGACTTTCTTTCTCGTATCTGAAGCGCAAATAAAGTGCTTCGAGAGTTATTTTAAAAGCAATCTTCATAATAAAATGTTAAAAAAGAATTTATGTATAAAATGTATTAAGCACAATAATCAACATTTCCCAGATTGGTTTGCACTAAATGATTGTACAGAACACAAAATTAAAATTCTTAATTTTCTACTTTTAGTATTAATTAGAAAAAATTGTAGTTGGATAAATGATCAAAACAACGTATCCAAAACTGCAATAAGAAGAATGGAAGTTTTAGCCGATAGCGAATCATATCGTCAAAGTTTTCATTCATTCAAATAAGAAATTGAAATTCTAAATTAAAAGTACACAACGCATTTACATTTCCATACTGAAATCAATTATTTGTTTTTTCAAAATTTGGCAACATTCGATGATCTTAAAATTTCATATGCGGCCAAGAAGTTATTATTGAAATTTAATTTGTTAAAATCATAGCTATTAAACCCAATTACACACAGCAGAGAATCGTGACAATAAATATTGAAAAATATTATACACATACACACCATTTGGAATTTCATAAAAACAAAAAAAAATTCAGTTCAATTCTTCTATAAGAAGTCGTGTACACAAAAAAAATGCGATTCTAAGTTCAAAATACCACAATTTACGTTTCCTATAGCAACATGAATGAAAAAAATATTCAATACATTTTCGCCAGAAAAGGAGAAAAATATCGAATTGACAAATGCCAGTATAAATAAGAAAATTCAAAAGAATTTTAAATTTTAAAGAATTTATCCGAATACAAACACCAAAAACTTTTGAATAATATTTTTAATAAGAGATGGCGTAGTTTTATCCACCTAGAAATTAGAAAAATCTGAAAAAAAATTTCTTCTACTTCTATACTCTAGTTAATATTTACTCAATGATCCAGTCCTCTTGCTAGATTTAAGCGCTGTAAAGCGGTTTAAACGCTTAGAACTGCTGGATGCGCCCAATGTTAACTTTGAAATATGTCTGATTAGTAAAAAATCGCATGTATCTATTTGCTAAGTCGAATTATCGTCTTAAAACGAATTAAATTATTTGTTTTTTTCCCTTTTTCGATAGTCACCGTTTTATTAACTGACACATAATAAATAAATAACAGATTTCTAAACAGTTCTACTAACATTCTAAGTTTAATTTTACAGGGAAATTTTTAGCTAATACACTTTTTATGGTAGAAAACTGAACTAATTGCATTGTGAGAGCTACACTTGGCCTGAAAGTAGTGTGGGATTTGCTGTATTGTTGTTTTTGTTTTCAATGTAAAATTTTGCTCTACCCCAGAGCACGTGGCAAATAAAACAGACCTATAATAATTTATTAATTCATTGCCTTAATTAATCTTTGATTTGATAAATAACACTGAATAAAAAATCGATTGAAAACGTCACAAAATGGGTTTTTTTCTCACTTGGGAGTTTCTACTTCATCTGAAATTTTGATAACCGTGTACGTAACTTTTTTTTACAAATGTGAATTCTTCATCTCAACCACCCAACTAAAAATATTACTTTACAATATTCCTTTCTTTTATCACGACAATTTAGAAAAAAAGCAAACCTCTCGAATCTTAAATCAAGAGAAAGAATAAAGAAAAGAATTAGTCGTATTTTTAGAAACAAATTTCATCAGGAAAAGCATACCCCAAGTACATGTCACTCTGATATTGTTCCTCTCACGTAGATTTGTTCGAAAATTTTTCATACGAATACCAAAGCCATAAATAATTATAAGATTTGTAAAATTGGGTTTGCCCACAAATTTCGACTTAAAAAACTAAATGAAATATGAGGAAGAAATATACGAGGAAAATTCTTTCTTATTTTTACATTTCGTTCTTAAGCTTTGGTTTTTGTACTGGATTGATTAGTATAGGCAACTTTTTTCAAATCATTTAAGGAAATTAAGCTTTGAATTCATTCTTCTTATGAATCCCGTAGATGAGTATATTTTGTTGTGGGTTTTTTTTCTTTCTAATTTTAGAATTAAAATATTTAATGGTAGAGAAACTTTTGTTCTATTCATGTGCGCATATAAGCAATTTGTGGCTTTGAATATATCTTATGGAGAAATATGAATGGAATGGATTGGTATATTTGGTGTGGGTTTTTCGCTAACCTGATTTTAGAATTCAAATGTACTTTTAGAAACATTTATGCTCGATTGTGTGTGTAACAAGTTAATGTCGGTTGTATTATATGTATTTTTTGAAAAAAATGTTTTCTCAGAGTTTCTCGTGTACTTTTAGATAATGCTAAATAAAGAATTTAAAATCTTTCGAACTTGGGCCAAAAACTGAATTGAATTTTGTTTTAAGTCATCGACATATTCATTTTTTTTTTAAAAATTATATAGTAGATATATTGATAATTTATGGTCAACTAAGGATTATTGGATTTCCGTAAATTTGAAATTATATATATTATATATAAAGATTATTATATAATATATTTATTTGGAAGAATTTTGTCTAACTCATTTTAAGTACTTTCGACAGTTAATATGTGATGTTACTTGGCAACATACCTTTTCCTACAATTTTAACATCGAATGTTGACATAATTTGTTTCAGGAATGCTTTGAATAACCAAATAACTGATTTCATGATGTCGTGTTAGAAGGTTGGAAAATATATATCAGGATTATTTATTCATTTAAAAGTTATAAGCGTGGGTGATTTGTAAAACTATTGGCTAAACTATTTCCATTTTTTTGACCCAAGAACAATTCTTTTTTAATAGAGCCAGAATTAAAAAATTTCGAACAGCCTTTCGATGTTCTAAACATTGGTTCTCCGCAAACCAACTGGGGTAAAATTCATTAGTTCTTTGAATGCATTCCTCTATAATTCTTGCTTTTAAGTTGGTAAAATGCAAATAATTATCAAGAAAAGTTGCGGATATTTGAAAATGCAATCTGCAAATTTCGAAAAAAAGATCGGAAGGATTTCGTAGAAAAGTCCTTTCAATAGTTTTGTCGAAATTTTTGTGTTTAATAAGTTTTTCTGACGGTAAAAGAAAATCACATTCGTCTTTATTTATTATTATGGCACAATTTGGACAGTTTATTTTTTTCAAAATAATTTTTAAAAGTCCATAGGCGACAATATATCTTTTAGCTGGGTCTGCGACGTCGGAATTACTCTTGTAGTTAAAGGTTTCATTTATTTTCGCATCTTTTTCTATATCATCCAAAACAATTTCAGAACTTTGTGCCAAAAATCTGGATGTAATTTCATTAGAATTATCAATATAAGTATCTTCTAATGGATTATCTCAATTAAGTAAAAAGTCTTCATCATCTTTGGACACAACCTATATTTTTTTGATTTTTCGTCTATGCTATAAACACTTTTTATAACTTCCCAACTCGCAGGTCCGTCAGGTGTCTCAATAGTCCAATCTTTGAGTGCATTTCTTATATTTTTTAATAAATGAGGAGGATCATATAATGCAATTATTTTCTTCTGATTATAATAGAAATATGGCTTCTCTTTATTAATATCTAACAGCCTATAGCACTTTTGATTATTCATACCTTGATCGCACACTATAGCTCTAACCGTAAGCCCTATTTCGAAGTATATTTTTACATTAGCCTCCAATTTTTGTTTTAAAATGGTACCATCAATGCTGTTCTCAGAAACAAAATAACTAATTGCATATTTCCAGTTAGAAAACAAGCCCCTGATCATGAAAACGCATACTTGTTTTCCTAGTAATAATTTCCTATCATTTTCATCTAAATGCACTAACCCATCTACGAGATCATAAGATGTATTATAAACTAAATCTCTTCTGATTGATATTTCATCAAATAATAACACTGCCTGTTTACACTGCTTGTCCATTTTATTAACTAATTGTACCAAATTTTTTATTAAAATATCATTAAAACCTGGTTGAAGGCGTTTCACAGGACTCCACTTATATATAGCTGACTGACTAGGTAAGTGAAGACCTAAATCATCACGCAAGAAATTATAACAAGATGCAGACTTATAATTGACGTTTTGAGACAAATATTTTTGGACATCACTATAGCTATTCTTTTCAGCTAAAATCATTTTACAAAATTCATTGCTACTTAAGTTTAGGCTAGGTAACGAATCGATATGAGCATCAATGGACTTGTTTTCTTTCAATTGTTTTATCTTTTCCAACAACATTTCCTTTTCTTTCCGTAATTGCATGCATTCCTCAGAAAAACTTTTAGCATTCTTTTTATAATATTCCAATTTTTCTTGTATCCTCCTACATTGACTACAAAAGGGAATGTCTTCAACGGAATCAGAAACCCTTCGCCTTGAATTCGACGGAGACTTAAGACAGTTCAGCTCACTTAAGCTAATATCACTTTCATTATTAGGAATATTATTTATGGAAGCAGGCCCACTGTATGTTTTCTTTTGTATCAACACTGATGGCGGAACTTCGTCTAAACTATTATCGTTAAATTCGTAAACATCACATATCTGATCTTTCCAATTATAATCTATATTTAGTGATATTTTATTTAAAACACTGTCGTTCAACTTTTCAATTGGTCTAAATGTAGGAAAAGTACCTATATGTTCGGGATCAAAGTGTTTTAAGCAAATAAACTTATTTTTTGAATTACAATTTTCTTCCAAACGACAAATACTGATCCATTGTTGCCTTAATTTTGCATTCTTTGGAAACGCAAAAAATTTCCCTGCGCCAAAACTTCTACAGTTTTCCATACAACATTTTCTATATTTTTTTCTTTCTAGCTTGGAGTTTAAAAAAAATTTTTCGTTTTCTCCGTGCCCCAAAAAAAGAGTAGGTATTGCTCCTCCGATTAATTTTCTTCTACCGAGAAATTGCTTCTCAAAATGACGACTACAGATTCGCACAATAGTTTTTTTGCAGTATTCTGGACTTAGTTGCAAATTATGGGACAATTTTTCAAACAAATTTATATCTTTCGGAAAGCGAAAGAAAGTAACATTTGATGAAAAATGTTTCCCACTGCAACCAGATATGCAACATCTGAGGAAATTCGTTTTTTTGTTAGCCTTGAAAAAGGCTGTTGGTTTTAAATTCAAAGAATCACTCATTTTATTTTTACTTTTTTCTAAAGACAACTTGAACGCAAGAAGTACACGATTAGAATGAGGAACTCGCAGAAAATATATAATACATTCAATATTATCAAATTATGCACACAATCGAACATAAAAAATATTTCTAAAAGTACATTTGAATTCTAAAACCAGGCCAGCAAAAAACCCACACCAAATATATCAATCTATACCATTCATATTTCTCCATAAGATACATTCAAAGCCACAAATTGCTTACATGCGCACATGAATAGAACAAAACTTTCTCTACCATCACATATTTTAATTCTAAAATTAGAACGAAAAAAAAACCACAACAAAATATACTCATCTACGGGATTCATAAGAAGAATGAATTCAAAGCTTAATTTCCTTAAATGATTTGAAAAAAGTTGTCTATACTAATCAATCCAATACAAAAACCAAAGCTTAAGAACGAAATGTAAAAATAAGAAAGAATTTTCCTTGTATATTTCTTCCTCATATTTCATTTAGTTTTTTAAGTCGAAATTTGTGGGCAAACCCAATTTTAAACATCTTATCATTATTTATGCCTTTGCGAATACCTCGGCAATAATTCAATTCGGCAAGTTTGTTGGCCATCGAAAATAATGCAAATCGAAACAAGCTTTTGTAATTAATAAAACGTTGCAATCATATAAATTTATATATAAAAACCCCATTACTGGCTCGAAAAACTTAACAATAATAATAAACGTACTCATGGACCAAACATAAGCGAAAATAAGCTATTCTTGGCTATAGGAATTAAAATTCATCCTTTCGCATGTTCAAAAACCACCTTTTTTACATTACTGACAAAACGATTATTTTGTTAAAAAACGATAAAATTTTTAAGCGTAGTATAGAGGAAACCGCTGGACGTATGTCGACCAGTATTGTTCCTATAAGCATCGACTTTGATTTTTTACGGTTTCGGATAAACCAAAAATAGTGCCCAAAATTCCGATAATATCGACTATAGTGCCTACAATGCCGACTTTGTGACAGTTGCAAAAATTAATTAAAACCGTCAGCTCGTGATTTGGATATAGGTAAAAAGTAAAAACTGATATTTAATTATTGGGTTTTTATTTAAAAGTGATTTAGCTAAATTATATTTAATTTAATTTAATTTTTGAATGGGTGATTTATAAACCGTTTTCCGACAATTATTCATTGTTTACGTGTAGACAATGCAGTAGATAATACATAATTGTCAAACCGATATTGTCTACTCGTAGACAATGGCGTAGCTGAGTTGGTTTTGAAACGAGAGTGCAATAACATTGTCTCTAAATTTCCATATTGGTGAGGACGGAATAGAGAAAAGGGTAGACTCACTGCTATGGTTTGCTTTGCTCATTTTCCATACTACATTGGTTTTTTATGCAATGTCCGCTTAAATTTATTAATTGTGGATAACTATTTCAGCAGGTGTCAACAACTGATAGTACACCCTTAACCCTTAACGAAAACTGACAGACCATTGTGCGTTTGGCACATACAAATTTTTATCTTTAACTATAAAAAACCGTGGTGGTTATACATGACGTAAATGGCATATACTAAATATTAAAGTTTACTGACAAATAAGAAGCGTTGCCGGTTAAACTTCCGTTTAACTACTGCTTGAGACATGTTTTAAAAACCGATGGCTTTTAATCCTCATACACAATAAAACGACAATTCTTCCAAAATATTCAACATTTTTTAGTAAGCTGAAGCAAGTACTTCGTAGATCATAGAAAGTTCTCAATACTTTCAGTGTCCTCACGTGAAATGTTCTAAATTGATGCCCGATTAAATCGAGATAGTCCCCTATTGCATGTACCGAAATATAATTAATTTCCTTCTCGATTGAATTTTTTAGAGTGTTTTCAAAAAGGGCAATTTCCAAGTTACGACTTCCTTTGAAAACAATCATTCCTCTATACTACATTTATTTCATAGTCGATTTTAACAAATAGTAATGAATAAACTTTACCTTTACTTCTCTTCAAGCAGGAACTATATATTCAAAAGAATAAAAACTATGCAATTAAACTAAAGCGGCTATAACTTTCAAAGTTATTATTTAGATAGACCGACAGCTAACGTGTTGAAACTATGGTACCGCTGACTATTTTTCACAAGTATTTATTATAGCATAGGGCAAAAATAAACATGCCAGAAATCTTGTGTTTTATTTTATTTTCGGTTTCACGATATGCACGGCACTAACAACAGTACACAATCACATAATTCCATAAAAATAATAAAAAAGCAAGTAGCTTAATCCTTACATTTAAGACAATTCTCGTTTAAATCTACACTTAAAACGAAAACTCAACTCAAATTAAAGCAATTTAAATATTTAAACAAAAATAAAAATAAAATGTAGGAACAAGTTTCTTTTCAAAGAAAATTTATATAGCTCTCGTTTCTTTTTAATCGACTAAAATCAAAAGAGGTTCGTATTAACAAGAACGGCAAATGCAAACGAACTGAAAATCGATTCATTTTCTTAAAAATTTGTTTCTGGGTGGAACTTTAAATAGAAATAAAAATAAAATTTTTCATTTCTCTTCGCTTTTCCTATTCTCCTCGTTGTTTTTTTTAATTGAAATTTAACAAAAAGATATGACGAATATCGCCGGAAAAATCAAAAAAAAACCCAAATAAGATTCAATTTTTTTACATTCGATGACAAACTTTTCGTTTTCTTCGAAACGACATGAAAAACGCAAAGGCAAAAACAAATTTTGTATCAATTCATTTTCAAAAAAAAAAAACTTGACGAATTTCCATGCCGGTTGTTATTCAAATTTTTATTGTTAAAATCATTTTTGATTAATCTTTTTTGTATGAGTTTATTTAAATGCACTTTACTTCTTTTTCTTTCACTCCACCGAAAATTTATCTGCGAAAAGGTAGTTTCGTTTTCTTTTTGTTTTCGTTTTAAATTTGCGAAATTTACATTTTTTAATTTAGTTCACTTAACTTTACTTTACTTTAGTTAACTCGACTTAAGTTGAACGTGATTTAATGTTGACTTCTTCACGACCAACTTCCTATTAAAAAAGTTGCTTTATAACAAGCTTTTTTTGCAACTTCAAGGTCAGTTATTGACCCAAAGAGTAGTTCGAAATATCGGTAGGCATACTGAAATTTGGAGGCCGGTTAATGACCCAAAGAATACTTCAAAGGATGAATTAATGACTTCTTACATGTATTTTATGGCAATACTATGACAAAAGTCAGAAAGTACGCTGCAAAACAAACTAGTGGGTCGGCAAAATACATACAGTTTATTTACTTAACTCCAACTAATTCGATTTTGGGTCATATGTGAGTATGGCACTGTTTAATAACGCTTTTCGTCCATAATCTATTTTCGCCACTCAAATCTGCTGGTCAAATTTTGATCAAATTTGCGCAGTTTTTGTATTAAGGATCAACTAAGATCTGATTCAATTTTCAGAGAAACTCACTTATGCCAACACTGATTCATAAAAACTTTTGTTAAAAAATATTTATATATGCAAAATCTCTGGTCCGATTATAACAAAATGTTGACAGTTTAGGTGTTTCATCTTATCTAAAGCCGATTGGGGTTTTCGTCAGAATTTCAATATGGCAACACTTTCATATTATACGCTTCATGAAAGGTAAACTACCGGACCAAAGTGCACGAAATTCAAAGGCTTAAAGGATTCGGACTCAAGTCACATCTAATTAATTTTTCCACCAAATTCGCTTCTCAGCCGTATGGCTAAGATAAAAATATAATATCTGTTGTCATCAGCCTAATATCTGATAAATCCTCCAACAAATGTCAAACTGATTTTTGGAAGTAGACGGAATGCTAGGGGCTTCCTCCACCTCTGTCGCGAGTTGGTCTGGTACTGCAGTACCGCAAGGATAGGCCCAAATGAAATATACGAAAATATTAATCGCATCACTTGGTGTGGTCATAGCGTTGTGGGATTTCACTTTTCACTTAAAAAATGGAGGGGACGGAAGAGAAATGAAGGGAGGCAGAGCAGCTCATAGGCTGAGCAGGTCGGAAATGTGATGAAAGCGAGACCAAAACGAGACGACTGCTTGACAAAAGCAGAGTGGAGAGGAAGCGTAGTCTGACGGTATGATTGACACGAGAACTGAGTGGGGTATTCAATGACATTAACGGTATAGTTCCTTACGGTTAGCCCAGAATAAATTAAGGTCTAAATTCACTGCTATGGTATATTGTGCCCATTTTTATTTTACCACCAAAACGAATGTATTGAGATAAAGTATTACATTCATGCGAAAACTTAACTTTAAAAAGAAGCGTTTTAAGCAAGCGGAATTTACGCGTATTTTGGGAAAGTTGATTTCCAAAGAAAAAAAACCTTTATGCATAACATAGAAATATTTTTCTTTGAAGATTTTAGCAATTTATTTTATAAGTTTTACTATTTATATTTTTAATGAGTTTTATTTTACAAGTTTTAAATTATTAACTATTATTATTCTAGATTTAAGTAGTCTTATTAGGAACACCCTAATGCACAGCCTAATGCAAGAGAATAAAAGCCTTTGTCCAGATTAAAATAGGATACAATAATCTAGTTCGCGTGTTTTATGTCGGCTTGCGTCTAAAAAAATGACGGTCTTCTACTCGGTATTCAAGTCGACTCACAATACGACTGGTTCCTTGCGACTGACTCCTTATACTCCTATCGACTCTCTTTTTTATAGAAATTTTCGTTGTGGTTCATTAGTAATCAATTTCTACCAAAAATTCAATAAAGCAGAGAGACATTCTTTTCCAATCGTTCTTACAACTCAAGGCTAAGTGTCTACTTTACTTTAATTACCTAATAGTTTTCTCAAATAGTAATGACTTAAGGAACAGTTGTGTAAATAGATAAAAGGATAAAAGGAGTTTAGCGACGGGAAAACCTTTGTAGTGACAGCTGATCATTCAAAAAATTGTAAAAAGTCGTCCTGTTTCGAAATAGACTTGACTTGGTGAATAATTTATAATTTGTATTTAAAATTATAACAAGTTGAATCCTAGCTGACAAACAAATAAGTGATAATAAAAAGTGACTAATAGAAAATAAATAATATTATATATAATTAATAACAATTAAATAATTGTTTAAATTATAATAATACTACACAATGTTAATATAATATATTGGATATGCATTAATATGGTGACCCTCTCGGTAAATTGGTGACCCCAGCGTGATCTTGTGTTTCTTTTCCTGATCCATATATAAAAAAAATATACATATATACATCGAAAATATATAAAATTTCAAGAATCATCGTTTTAACTGAAACAACAATCTTGTAAGCGAAGAAAATTTCGTCATTATCCAGTTAGATTAACAGTAGTATCCTGATAACAGAATCAACAATGGTAACCGTAACAATTCGGCATCAAAGAGTTGTAGCAACACTTTGATTAAACAAACACTTCTGTCTTCTGGCAGAAGGTGCGTTTTATGGTATAGCAAGAAGGTAACTAGAAATTGCACGCCTAGCTGCTTGTATTAGCTAGCTCGCCGGACGGGCTGGATCGTTACCTTCTACCATATGCCGTCACGTACTAATAATTTTTTTATGCGTGCAGAAAACAAAATTGCTTGGGCTAGCAAGAGGGCTGGAGATGTGAAAATAATAATTCACACCCCCTCAGGGCACCAGCGGAATGGGTGAAACTGTTTAAATTAAAATAAAAGGGAAATATTTGTGACTATTGTCACGAAAAACAAAGAGATTGCAAGATTTTTGAATAGGTTAATTTTACATTGGAAACCCACGAAACGGAATTCAATTAAACTGACAGACGGATGGACAGAAGATTCTGAAGATGGGTCCATCCGAAGGAAATTGTTCAATTGGCGTCGGCAGATGTTATTGCTAACACCGACGACTTTATCCCATCCAAAGGGCAAACTTCAACATACTAGCCTTTGTGGATCGCATCCGGCCCTAGAGTTACGCTTGAAGATTACGATCCCCACAACCTAAAACAAAAAAAAACATGGCAGCTGAAAAAAAAGAAAAATCGTACGCCCCCATTATCCTCGGCCGTCACTGCTCAATTTTTCGGTTTAACACCTCATTTTAACGAAATAAAAAGAAAACATTTCCAGGGTGGACAACCTAAAAGGGAAAACTGCACCAAAACCAAAAAAAAAAAAACTAAAAAGCACACGTCTTAAAATCCAATTTCACATTTTATTAAAACTAAACCAAAATTATAACAACCACAGTAATAAGAAAAAAAATTATACGGTATTTTAGAAAAGAAAACCCAAAAGTAAAATTGAAAATGAACTCTAACTAAACCAAATGAAAGTGAATGAAATTTAAGAAAAAAAAAACACAAGAAAAGAAAATTAAAAAAAAAATGTAACCAAAGAAAACAGTATGTAATAAAATAAACTTTAAAAGTAAATAATAATAATACTTACAGAGGTCCGCAAGGCCTTGACGTAACAGCCTGTAAAAAAAAGCAAACTTGGCGTATGGTTTCGCACAAGTAAGCTACTAAAAAAAATTGCTTTATTATGACTATTTTCCTTGGTTTTTTATTTATGTTTTGTTGATTATCATATGTTGTTTTTATAGATGTTTTCCTTTGTCCTACTTCTACGTATATGTTGCTGGTTGGTTTAATTTTCCTTGTGGAATTAATAGGTAATTATGTTTGTGTATCATTGGTATGTTCTGTATTATATGTTATAAGTTATATGTTTTTAAATTGTTTTTTCAATGTTTTATTTAAGATTCCAGGTTTTTTTAAAGCTTAGTATATGTGTATTTTATGTTTTAGTTTAAACCATATGTTTTATTTATATTTTATACTTTATGATTTATGTTATATTTATTGTAGGGGATATTCGAATTTTTAAAATTTTATTTTTTTGTGTTTTCATAAAAAAATCATATGTTTTAAAATCATATGTTTTAAGTTTTTAAATTTAATTATATGTTTGGTTTAAGTTTAAAATTCTAAGTTTTGTTTTCACTTTAAGTGATTATTTTTATTTTAACTTATGTATTTTTATGTTTTATGACAAATTTAAAGTTTTGTTTTAATATAAATTAGATGGATTTTATGTTTTAGTTTAATGTTTTAAATTAACTTATGTGTTTTTATATGTTTTAATAAACAGATTTTTAATTAACAAATTATTAATATTATTAATCTTTTTATTTGTAATGATTCAGGAAACCTTAAATAAAAACTTCCAAGAAAACCCAAAAAAAAAAAATCCAAACTCTGCAGAATAATTTTTCAGAAAAAAAACTCCAAAAGAAAAACCCAATCAAAATTATTTTCCGTCCGTCCGATTTTCAAATTCAATACCAAGTCCATGTTATTTTTACAAATCTTTTTCCCCACCCACAATTCTAAAAGTAAGCCCAGTTTGACCTTTCAACCTTGTCAAAACTTCTCTCGCTTTTACGGATTTTTTGTTTTTTTATTTTTTCAAAAGAAAATCGTGTTGTAACTTTGAGTTCTGCCGCCAACTGTTATTTTTGTTAAAATCAAAAAAATGAAAAAAAATGCAGTGGCGGCAAAACCAAATCTCGCGATAATTGCACATATTACAACGGAGTTTCTGAGAAGCTGAAAAGCATGTGAGTGCAGTGGAGGTCTGTGAAATCTTTCACCATTTGTTGTATTGTCAGTCGTGTCGTTCATGCGCTTTCTCCAAATTCTTCTTCACTCTCTCCTGAATTAACTTACGGTGGTCACTAGGCGTACGTATTTCAAAATCGTGATTCGCCACACAGTCGAGCTTACGGAGAAGTTGGTATGTGCTTCCGTGTGTCGCCATGTGCGCACCGAACACTAGGGAGTATGGACCAGAACTAGTGGATGAATTAACAGTGCTTCTGAGGGCACTGCCTATACTTCCCAGATTCTGATCCCACTCCCGATGATCGTCACACACGTAGGCTCATATAGCGACCAAAATGGACAGATTTACACGTTCCGATGCGTTCGTGCGTGTGTGCTTTACCCCATAAATCTTCAGGAGAGATTCGAAGTCTTTGGAGACGAACTGAGTGCCATTATCTGAAAAAATAGTTTCTGGCACTCCAAAAAGATGAAATATACTTCCTTCGACGAAGTTGGAGATATTCGAGGCCGTTGCCTGGCGTAACGGCTTCAAAAGGACGAACTTCGAAAATTTTGTCGAGGACTACTAATAGAATTGTGTTTCCCTTTTTCGATCTTGCGTAAGGTCTTAGCAGATCAATATAGAAAAACTTAACAGGCCTATCAACTTCCGTAAGCGAACCCATTGGTGGTCTCAGAATAACATTTGGTACTTTTGTCTCTTTACAGACCGCGCATTTAGAAATGCAATCGCGGACTTTGGAAGCCATTTTTGGCCAGTAGTACTGTTGTCTTAGACGGTATAAGGTGTTAGCTATACCGCCTTGAGCAGATTGAGGTGGATCTAGGCCAACTGGACCAACTCGGCCGTCAAACGCGATGGAATCCACAGCTTCCAGTTAGTATCTTCTTGATTGGAATTGTTTCCTCGGTTAAAAGTTGTTTTAATGTACACAAACCCCTCAGATACTTGTGTATCAGGAAGCCTGTGCCCATTTTCTTTAACTACCTCAATCAAAGACAGATACTCCTCCGACTTGAATTCTTGGGATTCTAGATCCACGCAAGGTACAGGTTCCGACACTTCCTCGGCAAATGCTCGAGATAGGGTGTCAGGAACCACATTTTCCGTTCCCTTGCGATGTTCTATGCTAAAGTCGAAGGCTTGGAGCTTCAAACTCCAACGCGCCAGACGCCCGCTCAGGTCCTTCTGGTCCATGAGCCACTTCAAACTTGCGTGATCCGTGATAATTTTGAAGGTTTGCCCTTCCACGTACACACGAAATTTCTTTTCGCTGAGAACAGCAGCATAGCATTCTAGTTCCGTAACACTATAATTTTGCTGTGCAGCGTTTAGTTTCTGCGACATGAATGCAATAGGTTTTTCGTTACCTTCATGATCACATTGCAACAATACACTACCGACTCCAGTTTTGCACGCATCACATTGAATGATGAAAGGCTTACTGAAGTCGGCGTTCGCCAATACGGGTGCCGAAGTTAAAGAGGACTTTAAATTCTCGAATGCAGCTCGTGCTTCGGGGGTTCAACTGAACTTAGCATGTTTTTCGAGGCAGTCGGTCACCGGGGATGCCAAACTAACATAGTTGGCTATAAACCTTCTACATCAGCGTGTCATTCCTAGAAACCTTCTGACTTGCTTCGCTGTCTTGGGTGAAGGAAACTGACTTATCGCGGATACCTTGTCGGGATCAGTTTTTAAACACTGATTTCCGACAATATATCCGAGATATCGCACCTCCTTGAAGCAGAATTTACTTTTTTCAACATTGATTGTAAGTCCAGCTGCCGATAAGAAACTAGCTACGATGGACAATAATTCTAGGTGGTTGTTAAATTCTTCCGACACAACCAATAAATCGTCGAGATAAACGAATATCCTATCTTTTAAGTGGGTTCGTATAACTTTATCCATTAGCCTGCACATCCGCTGAGGAGCGTTGCACAAACCAAAGGGCATTACCTTAAATTGATATAGTGGGCGACCAAAACAGTGAAGGCGGCTTTGTCCCTAGTCTGTTCCTCCAAATGCATTTGCCAAAAGGTGTCCTTTAAGTCAATACTGGAAATGTATTTTGTTTCAGTTAGTCGGCTAGGTAGACCGTCTATGTGAGGCAAGGGGAAAGCGTCCATTTTAGTCACCAGATTCACCTTTCTGGAGTCTAGGCACAAGCGAACTTTTCCGGGCTTGGGCACTAAATCTATAGGTGAATTCCAGGGACTTTGGCTTTCTTCGATTACCCCCATATTAAACATACGGTCTAATTCTGAGTACATCATTTCCTGTATTGCTGGAGACACAGGGTAGTGTCGCTGTTTAATCGGTTCAGCGCCATCTACAACAATGGTATGTTTTTCGAGGTTAGTTTTACCAAGTCTTAATTTATTAAAAGATGGAAATCGCATCTTAATTAATTCGAGTTTCCTCTGTTGTACGGGTTCGAGGATATGTATTCTGGGATCACCAATGGGTGTTTCGAAAATCGCGTCTACTGAAGCGAATACTTGGGGAGCCAAATCAAAGTCTTTCCAAAAATCCACACCTAGATATAATACCTGTACCAGGCCTAGCACAACGAAAAGTTTGACTTGTTTTGTTACCATTTTGTATGGAATTGGCAACAAAACATATCCAAGGATAGATTCAGAAGCACCGTCAGCTGTTCTGATTTCAGAGCTTCGTCCTAATAACTGCAAGCTCTTCCGTTCAGGGAATCGTACGGCCCCAGCCCCAAGGTATGGAATGCTAGCGCCACTTTCTAGGAGGCCTAGCAGTTGCTCACCGGCAATTTATACCCGAGCGTAAGGTCGTATGTCATCCTCATTTAGTCTAGACCTTGCTTCTATGACCTTTCGGAATGGTCTACATCGTCGCGCCCTTGCCCGACAGCGTATTATATGATTTGAGGTAGTGGAAATTTCTGAATTGGTCCCAAATATTCTCTTTCGCGCTTCAGCATAATCGATTTTATGCTGATGAAGTGATTTTCTCGGCGTTTCGAGTTTTTGCGAAAAAGATAGGGGGGTTTCAGTCTTTGTCGTCAAGATGGTGATAGGTAGTGTTAACAGGTCGATATTAATCAATTGTGATTGAACTTTTGCCCCGGAGGTTTGTACGACATCCGAGGATTCCCGGGAAGTACTCGATGCCCCGTGTGGTTTTCCGAAGTACATTTTGGGCATTTCGGGGTTACTACATCTTTTCGACCATATCGGTAGCAAAAGATCTGACGATGTTCTGAAAGACAGTCTCGAAAGCCGTGTCCTTCCATATCACAATTCCAACATTTTATGATCGATCTGCTATCAAGGTCAACAGCCTCGATATCACGAGATAGATCGGAAAAAGAAGGATCTAATTCATTGATCCTTCCGATAGGAGGCATCCACGCAGATACAGGTCGACGTACAGGTTCCCGCATAGCTATATGTCGCTCTGCTTTCCTATATAGGTCTTGCAATTGATTTAAGGATCCGATAGGAGTACCAAATATAAGATCGGCAACTCGATCCTTCACGTTTCCTTTGACAATTTGTACCAACTCATACTCGGTTATTGGGTATTGTAGTTGATAGTATAGCGACAATACTGAGTCATAGAAACTATCAAAGGATTCCTTGTTTGCTTGGCAGGTTTGGAGGATCTGGCGGATAATTTCGTGATCCGTGTCGAGACCTCGAAATTGACGCTTAAGGGCATTTTGCATCGTTGGCCAGTCTGATATTGGTTCTCTTCTCAGGAGCTGCCAATACCATCTCTCTGCTGTGCCAGATAGAAGCATGTGGAACTGGGCGCAGATGGTTTGCCATGAAATTCCGCTTCGATGTTGCAAGGTTTCGGCCCGGAAAACGAAATCATCCACCATCATTTCGTGCTGTATGCCACTAAATTTGATACCCCGTTTATCTAATCGCATGTCCGGATATTTGGGACGTAATTCGGGTGTTTCAAATTGGGGATTGTAAGATCGTTGCCTACGTCTAAAGTGAGGATTATTTCGGGTGTGTTGGTTTTGATCAACCATGCGTGGAACCTGATCTGGGAACGTACTCTTGGTCGATTCCTTAACTAACATCTCCGATCGGAGCTCAATTAAAATGGAGTCCCGAATGGCTGATTCTCTTTTCCGTAACGTTTCCGACACAATCTCAACGATTTGGTCCAGACTTGGAACAGTAGATGGGAGGTCAGTGAAATTATTATCATTTCGTTTTGGAAATTCATAATTTATTGAAGCAGCACCTACAGAAGAAATTTGGTCTAGGCGTGTCAGCGCTTCTTTTGGAAGACCTTTTTGTGAGGTAGCAGTGGAGTATAAAATGAGAAAAAAATAAATAAAGTGCATGAGCGTGTGACGGACAAGAATAACAGCGACGCAAGAAAATTCAACAAAATTTTAATTAGAACAATTTGGTTCGAATTCGATTGTCACAAATGAAAGACCGTCGCGGGCACAAGTGGCGATAATGAGGTTTATTCCTCGATGCCATGGACAACATCGTTGCTCTTTCATTCGGGACAATCTTCAGACAAACCTATGTCAAAGTAGAGCTTTCCATCAATGACAATTAGTCTGATGACTACATGCCACTACCGTTAAACATGGATTGTCTACCATACCACAACATTTAAGCGTTCAACCTGATACAAAACCGATTGCATCTGATCAAACGGCTTAAAAGGGATCCATCCTAAACATCTATAAAATATTTAGAAATGCAGTATATATGTACTAAAGAGGAATAACCTCAAAATAAATTCCTGTGCATTAATAGCCAAACAAAAGGGAAGACATATATAATTTTTATAAAAAGTCATACTGCCGGAAAGGCGGACTACAGAAAACAGAGATAATCGCTACAGTCAAAACAAAGAAAATTAAAAGAAAACCAAAACATTAATTTTGGCTAAGTTGTAAAAATTGGGCACCATCTTGTAATTTAAGCTACGGTTTAAATTACGCCGCGCACAACTAAAACTCATGCTTGACAAATCTCGTTGGGCGCCATATTTGTAATTTAAACAGTAGTTTATATTACACAGCGCACAACCAAAACTCGTTAAGCCTATATCGTTGGGCGCCACATTTGTAACCGTAACAATTCGGCATCAAAGTGTTGTAAAGCAACACTTTGATTAAACAAACACTTCTGTCTTCTGGCAGAAGGTGCGTTTTATGGTATAACAAGAAGGTAACTAGAAATTGCACGCCTAGCTGCTTGCACTAGCGAGCTCGTCGGATAGAGTGGATCATTACCTTCTACCATATGCCGTCGCGTACAAATAATTTTTTTATGCGTGCAGAAAATAAAATTGTTTAGGCTAGCAAGAGGGCTGGAGATGTGAAAATAATAATTCACACCCTCTCAGGGCACTAGCGGAATGGGTAAAACTGTTTAAATTAAAATAAAAGAGAAATATTTGCGACTATTGTCACGAAAAAAAAGAGATTGCAAGATTTTTGAATAGGTTAATTTTACATTCACAACCCACGAAACGGAATTCAATTAAACTGACAGACGGATGGAGAGAAGATTCTGAAAATGGGTCCATCCGAAGCAAATTGTTCAATTGGCGTCGGCAGATGTTATTGCCAACACCGAGGCCTTTATCCCACCCAAAGGGCAAACTTCAGAATAATAGCCCTTTGTGGATCGCATCCGGGCCTGGAGTTACGCTTGAAGATTGCGATCCCCACAACCTAAAACAAAAAAAAAAACATGGAAGCTGAAAAAAAAGAAAAATCCTACGCCCACATTATCCTCGGCCGTCACTGCTCAATTTTTCGGTTTAACACCTCATTTTAACGAAATAAAAAGAAAACATTTCCAGGGGTGCACAACCTAAAATAGAAAACTGCACCAAAACTAAAAAAAAAAAACTAAAAAGCACACGTCTTAAAATCTAATTTCACATTTTATTAAAACTAAACCAAAATTATAAAAACCACAGTAATAAGAAAAAAAAATTATACTGTATCTTAGAAAAGAAAACGCAAAAGTAAAATTGAAAATGAACTCTAACTAAACGAAAAGAAAGTGAATGAAATTTAAGAAAAAAAAGCACAAGAAAAGAAAATTTAAAAAAAAATGTAACCAAAGAAAACAGTATGTAATAAAATAAACTTTGAAAGTAAATAATAATAATACTTACAGAGGTCCGCAAGGCCTTGAGGTAACACCCTGTAAAAAAAGCAAACTTGTCGTATGGTTTCGCACAAGTAAGCCACTAAAAAAAATTGCTTTATTATGACTATTTTCCTTGGTTTTTTATTTATGTTTTGTTGATTATCATATGTTGTTTTTATAGATGTTTTCCTTTGTCCTACTTCTACGTATATGTTGCTGGTTGGTTTAATTTTTCTTGTGGAATTATTAGGTAATTATGTTTGTGTATCATTGGTATGCTTTGTATTATATGTTATAAGTTATATATTTTAAATTGTTTTTTCAATGTTTTATTTAAGATTCCAGGTTTTATTTTATAGTTTAGTATATGTGTATTTTATGTTTTAGTTTAAACCATATGTTTTATTTATATTTTATACTATTTATTGTTGGGGATATTCGAATTTTTAAAATTTTATTTTTTTGTGTTTTCATAAAAAAATCATATGTTTTAAAATCATATATTTAAGTTTTTATATTAAATTATATGTTTGGTTTAAGTTTAAAATTCTATGTTTTGTTTTCATTTTAAGTGATTATTTTTATTTTAACTTATGTATTTTTATGTTTTATGATAAATTTAAGGTTTTGTTTTAATTTAAATTAGATGGATTTTGTGTTTTAGTTTAATGTTTTAAATTATCTTATGTGTTTTTATATGCTTTAATAAACAGATTTTTAATTAACAAATTATTAATATTATTAATCTTTATATTTGTAGTTTCATTAATTCCTTAGCACTCGATAATTTCTCAAATGTTATTAAACCAAAACTTTCTGATTCACGAAACCTTAAATAAAAACTTCCAAGAAAACCCAAAAAAAAAATCAAAACTGTTCAGAATAATTTTTCAGAAAAAAAAAGCTCCAAAAGAAAAACCCAATCAAAATTATTTTCCCTCCGTCCGATTTTCAAATTCAATACCAAGTCCATGTTTTTTTTTTTGGCAAATCTCTTGCCCCACCCACAATTCTAAAAGTAAGCCCAGTTTGACCTTTCAACCTTGTCAAAACTTTTCTCGCTTTTATGGATTTTTTGTTTTTTTTTTCAAAAGAAAATCCTGTTGGAACTTTGAATTCTGCCGCCAACTGTTATTTCTGTTAAAATCAAAAAAATTAATAAAATGCAGTGGTGGCAAAACCAAATCTCGCGATAATTTCACATCTTACAACGCAGGTTCTCAAGGAATGTGCAAACGTTCCTTGAGAATACACTGCCGTGCATGTGTGCTTAACCCCGTAAGTCTTCAGGAGAGATTCGAAGTCTTTGGTGACGAACTGAGTGCCATTATCTGAAAAGATAGTTTCTGGCACTCCAAAAAGATGAAATACACTTTCTTCGACGAAGTTCGAGATATTCGAGGCCGTTGCCTGGCGTAACGGCTTCAAAAGGACGAACTTCGAAAATTTTGTCGAGGACTACTAATAGAATTGTGTTTCCCTTTTTCAATCTTGGCGTAAGGTCCTAGCAGAAATGCAATCGCGGACTTTGGAAGCCATTTTTGGCCAGTAGTACTGTTGTCTTAGACGGTATAAGGTCTTAGCTATACCGCCATGAGCAGATTGAGGTGGATCATGGACCAACTTGGCCATCAAACGCGATGGAATCCATAACTTCCAGTTAGTAGCTTCTTGATTGGAATTGTTTCCTCGGTTAAAAGTTGTTTTAATGTACACAAACCCCTCAGATACTTGTGTATCAGGAAGCCTGTGCCCATTTTCTTTAACTACCTCAATCAAAGACATATACACCTCCGACTTGAATTCTTGGGATTCTAGATCCACGCAAGGTACAGGTTCCGACACTTCCTCGGCAAATGCTCGAGGTAGGGTGCCAGGAACCACATTTTCCGTTCCCTTGCGATGTTCTATGCTAAAGTCGAAGGCTTGGAGCTTCAAACTCCAACGCGCCAGACGCCCGCTCAGGTCCTTCTGGTCCATGAGCCACTTCAAACTTGCGTGATCCGTGATAATTTTGAAGGTTTGCCCTTCCACGTACACACAAAATTTCTTTACGCTGAGAACAGCAGCATAGCATTCTAGTCCCGTAACGCTATAATTTTGCTGTGCAGCGTTTAGTTTCTGCGACATGTATGCAATAGGTTTTTCGTTACCTTCATGATCACATTGCAACAATACACTACCGACTCCAGTTTTGCACGCATCACATTGAATGATGAAAGGCTTACTGAAGTCGGCGTTCGCCAATACGGGTGCCGAAGTTAAAGAGGACTTTAATTTCTCGAATGCAGCTTGTGAAAATTCGAATCCTTTACAGAACAAAATATTGGTCCTTCAAACGAAACAGTTTCCTATTGTAGTATCTACTAAATTAGAAACGAAAGCAGTGCCTACTCCAGAGTCCGGTGAAGAAGTACAACTTCCACGAATTTCAATACCAAAATTTTCTGGAGATTATTCATCTTGGACATCATTTCAAGATTTATTCAAAACATTAATCTATGACATTAAACGCATTCCATCATTACAAAAAATTACATTACCTAAAAACAAGTGTAAGGGGACAAGCAGAGCATCTTTTGGGATACTATCCAATTTCCGAAATGAATTATATACCTGCTTGGAATCTTTTGGTGCAGAGATACGAAAATAAAAAGTACTAGTAAATACGCAAATAAAAAAACCTATTGAATCAGCCAATTCTTAATAGAGAGTCATGTGAGGGAATAAAACAACTTTTGGATATTACATGTGAAGTCTACACGCGCTGACAAGCCTAGGAATAGACACAAGTATTTGGTACTCAATTGGCATCTCTTTGATAGTTCAAAAATTGCCAACTTAAATTCACCAACAGTGGGAAGCAGCATTGGGTGCGAGTACTGAATTACCAAAACTCTCTCAATTCAAAGAGTTTCTTGAAACTGGATTTAGAGTGTTAGAGCATTGCTTGATAATGCTAAAACGA